>OX401416.1:28380061-28855061 GCA_947846245.1 Cerastoderma edule | reverse complement strand
CTGTCTTAGGGCCATAAAAAAACTTACAAACTAAAATTTGATCGTACCTCTGTTTTAACCCATATTGATTCGTTACAATATGTTTCAAGAGTACTAGCAATGACCTAATAAACCCCTTATGAAGAGGGAAAGAGGCCTGAAGCAAGCAAGAAGCGGCTGTTTCTCCAGTTTCCTTCTTCCTAAATAATGCTGTATGCGCCGCTCCCTTTCATGTTTGATAATAGATGGTGGTCTATAATATGCTTCTGGCATTTTTTCATTTTTTCATATTAACAAAGTGGCGGAGGATCTGTTTTCGAAATTAGAATACCCGACGAATTTGACAAAAAGAAATATCGGATCATCTGATACCCAATGAATGATTAAGATGCACTAAATCGCATTTTCCTAAATCGTCAAATATGTATTTTATCAACATGTCGGTTGGTGCGCATTATTGCTTATGCTCCATTTACAGGTGGAACGAATCGAATTCTAGCAGAACCGGGCTCTCAAACCATGAACTTGTTCGTTCAAGGTTCTACTCTGATATTCGGGACTTGGGCAAAAATAATTGAAGCGAAAACATGCAGTCGTATCAATGTATACAAGTTGCTCTTAAGGGCTCATAAAAGGAGATGCATGCTATATCATACTATATTATTAGGTAAACTTTTGGTCACATGCAAGTAGATATCACCAAAGACCCCTATCAGCACAACTTACATGTGAAAGCCTACGAGAGATAACCCAGATTAGCAAGTTTGTAATGATTCAGATTGTCTGATTCTTCACCTCTGACCTTGTCAGTTGATACACAAATTTTTTAACCGACCAATTAGAATTCGTTATTTTGAATATGTTAAAAAACAGATTGCTGATAAACATCAATGAATTGGAGACAACTATATTTCGAGCACAAAATAACTTATGTCAAAGGAGTCTAATTAATAAGATTTCAAAGCATTTGTAAATTAATTCTCATTACTTTTATGAACATGATGAAATATTTCCATATATGTTTTCAGTAATTTATTAGAACTCATCTCCTTTCATGTGCCTTTAAGCATATTCGCCCATCAAGGGCCATTTTTGCGTTCAAATTAGATAATGTGTGAACTTTTCACCACAAGTGGTTGTAATGGACCAGACACGTCCTCTAACATTGTGTGCTAAATGTGTTCTCTGCAGAAGACATTTGGTCCTAGATCGTGTTCATGAACATGTTAAAGGTGTCTGGTGTAACAAAGGGGTTCATGGGTAACTCTTACTTCCTTTAGAGCATTTGACGTAATGGTTATTTCAATGCAATTACATCCCAAATGGTTTCTATAATCATACTAATAATTATCATAAAAGTAAAATACTAGTAACGAAAGTTAAACCGTTATAACCCTTATGTTACTATGTATATGTAACTCTTACTTCCATACCTATTTCTTTATAGACGTAATAACCTCAATGTTACTTTGTATATGTAACTCTCACTTTCATAGCTATTCCTTTATAGACATTATAACCTCAATGTTACTTTTTATATGTAACTCTTACTTTCATAGCTATTCCTTTATAGACATTATAACCTCAATGTTACTTTGTATATGTAACTCTTACTTCCATACCTATTTCTTTATAGACATTACAACATTAATGTTACTTTGTATTTGAAACTCTTACGTCCATACCTATTTCTTTATAGACATTATAACCTCAATGTTACTTTGTATATGTTACTCTTACGTCCATACCTATTTCTTTATAGACATTATAACCCCAATGTTTCTTTGTATATGTTACTCTTACTTTCATACCTATTCCTTTATAGACATTATATCCTCAATGTTACTTTGTATATGTAACTCTTACTTCCATACCTATTTCTTTATAGACATTACAACATTAATGTTACTTTGTATATGTAACTCTTACTTTCATACCTATTCCTTTATAGACATTATAACCCCAATGTTTCTTTGTATATGTAACTCTTACGTCCATACCTATTTCTTTATAGACATTATAACCCCAATGTTACTTTGTATATGTAACTCTTACTTTCATACCTATTCCTTTATAGACATTATAACCCCAATGTTTCTTTGAATATGTAACTCTCACTTCCATACCTATTTCTTTATAGACATTAAAACCCCAATGTTTCTTTGTATATGTAACTCTTACTTTCATACCTATTCCTTTATAGACATTATAACCTCAATGTTACTTTGTATATGTAACTCTTACTTCCATACCTATTTCTTTATAGACATTATAACCTCAATGTTACTATGTATATGTAACTCTTACGTCCATACCTATTTCTTTATAGACATTAAAACCCCAATGTTACTTTGTATATGTAACTCTCACTTCCATACCTATTTCTTTATAGACATTATAACCTCAATGTTACTTTGTATATGTAACTCTCACTTCCATACCTATTTCTTTATAGACATTATAACCTCAATGTTACTATGTATATGTAACTCTCACTTCCATACCTATTTCTTTATAGACATTAAAACCCCAATGTTACTTTGTATATGTAACTCTCACTTCCATACCTATTTCTTTATAGACATTATAACCTCAATGTTACTTTGTATATGTAACTCTTACTTTCATAGCTATTCCTTTATAGACATTATAACCCCAATGTTTCTTTGTATATGTTACTCTTACTTTCATACCTATTCCTTTATATACATTATAACCCCAATGTTTCTTTGAATATGTAACTCTCACTTCCATACCTATTTCTTTATAGACATTAAAACCCCAATGTTTCTTTGTATATGTAACTCTTACTTTCATACCTATTCCTTTATAGACATTATAACCTCAATGTTACTTTGTATATGTAACTCTTACTTCCATACCTATTTCTTTATAGACATTATAACCTCAATGTTACTATGTATATGTAACTCTTACTTCCATACCTATTTCTTTTAGACATTATAACATCAATGTTACTTTGTATATGTAACTCTTACTTCCATACCTATTTCTTTATAGACATTATAACCTCAATGTTTCTTTGTATATGTAACTCTTACTTTCATAGCTATTCCTTTATAGACATTATAACCTCAATGTTACTATGTATATGTAACTCTTACTTTCATACCTATTCCTTTATAGACATTATAACCCCAATGTTTCTTTGTATATGTAACTCTTACGTCCATACCTATTTCTTTATAGACATTATAACCCCAATGTTTCTTTGTATATGTAACTCTTACTTTCATACCTATTTCTTTATAGACATTATAACCCCAATGTTTCTTTGTATATGTAACTCTTACGTCCATACCTATTCCTTTATAGACATTATAACCCCAATGTTTCTTTGTATATGTAACTCTTACTTCGATACCTATTTCTTTATAGACATTATAACCTCAATGTTACTATGTATATGTAACTCTTACTTCCATACCTATTTCTTTATAGACATTATAACCCTTATGTTACTATGTATATGTAACTCGTACTTCCATACCTATTTCTTTATAGACGTTATAACCCCAATGTTTCTTTTTATATGTAACTCTAACTTCCATACCTATTTCTTTATAGACATTATAACCCCAATGTTTCTTTTTATATGTAACTCTTACTTCCATACATATTTCTTTATAGACATTATAACCCCAATGTTTCTTTTTATATGTAACTCTTACTTTCATACCTATTTCTTTATAGACATTATAACCCCAATGTTACTTTGTATATGTAACTCTTACTTTTATACCTAATTCTTTATAGACATTATAACCCCAATGTTTCTTTTTATATGTAACTCTTACTTTCATACCTATTTCTTTATAGACATTATAACCTTAATGTTACTTTGTATATGTAACTCGTACTTCCATACCTATTTCTTTATAGACATTACAACATTTATGTTACTTTGTATATGTAACTCTTACTTTTATACCTTTTCCTTTATAGACATTATAACCTCAATGTTACTTGGTATATGTAACTCTGAATTTCATAGCTATTCCTTTATAGACATTATAACCTCCATGTTACTTTGTATATGTAACTCTTACTTCCATACCTATTTCATTATAGACATTATAACCTCAATGGAACAATGTATATGTAACTCTTACTTTCATATCTATTTTTTATAGACATTATAACCTCAATGTTACTTTGTTTATGTAACTCTGAATTTCATAGCTATTCCTTTATAGACATTACAACATTTATGTTACTTTGTATATGTAACTCTTACTTCCATACCTATTTCTTTATAGACATTACAACATTAATCTTACCTTGTATATGTAACTCATACTTTTATACCGATTCCTTTACAGATGTTATAACCTCAATGTTACTTTGTAGATGTAACTCTCACTTCCATACCTATTTCTTTATGGACGTTATAACATTTATATTACTTTGTATATGTAACTCTTACTTCCATACCTATTTCTTTATAGACGTTATAACCTCAATGTAACTTTGTAGATGTAACTCTCACTTCCATACCCATTCCTTTATAGACGTTATAACATTTATATTACTTTGTATATGTAACTCTTACTTCCATATCCATTCCTTTATAGACATTATAACCCCAATGTTACTTTGTATATGTAACTCTTACTTCCATACCTATTTCTTTATAGACATTACAACATTTATGTTACTTTGTATATGTAACTCTTACTTCCATACCTATTTCTTTATAGACATTACAACATTTATGTTACTTTGTATATGTAACTCTTACTTTTATACCTCTTCCTTTATAGACATTATAACATTTATGTTTCTTTTTATATGTAACTCTTACTTCCATACCTATTCCTTTATAGACATTATAACATTTATGTTAATTTCTATATGTAACTCTTACTTCCATACCTATTTCTTTATAGACATTATAACATTTATGTTAATTTCTATATGTAACTCTTACTTCCATACCTATTCCTTTATAGACATTATAACATTTATGTTAATTTCTATATGTAACTCTTACTTTCATACCTATTCCTTTATAGACATTATAACATTTATGTTAATTTCTATATGTAACTCTTACTTTCATACCTATTCCTTTATAGACATTATAATATTTATGTTAATTTATATATGTAACTGTTACTTTCATACCTCTTCCTTTATAGACATTATAACATTTATGTTAATTTCTATATGTAACTCTTACTTTCATACCTATTCCTTTATAGACATTATAACATTTATGTTAATTTCTATATGTAACTGTTACTTTTATACCTCTTCCTTTATAGACATTATAACCTCAATGTTACTTTGTATATGTAACTCTTACTTTCATATCTATTTCTTTATAGACATTATAACCTCACTGTTACTTTGTATATGTAACTGTTACTTTTATACCTCTTCCTTTATAGACATTATAACCCGATTGTTACTTTGTATATGTAACTCTTACGTTCATACATATTCCTTTATAGACATTATAACCTCAATGTTACTTTGTATATTTAACTCTTACTTTTATACCTATTCATTTAAAGACATTATAACCTCAATGTTACTTTGTATATGTAACTCTTACTTCCATACCTATTCCTTTATAGACATTATAACCTCAATGTTACTTTGTATATGTAACTCTTACTTCCATACCTATTTCTTTATAGACATTAAAACCTCAATTTTACTATGTATATGTAACTCTCACTTCCATACCTATTTCTTTATAGACATTATAACCTCAATGTTACTATGTATATGTAACTTTTACTTTCATACCTATTTCTTTATAGACATTATAACCTCAATGTTACTTTGTATATGTAACTCTTACTTCCATACCTATTTCTTTATAGACATTAAAACCTCAATTTTACTATGTATATGTAACTCTCACTTCCATACCTATTTCTTTATATACATTATAACCTCAATGTTACTATGTATATGTAACTCTTACTTTCATACCTATTTCTTTATAGACATTATAACCTCAATGTTACTATGTATATGTAACACTTACTTCCATACCTATTCCTTTATAGACATTATAACCTCAATGTTACTTTGTATATGTAACTCTTACTTTCATACTCATTTCTTTATAGACATTATAACCTCAATGTTACTATGTATATGTAACTCTTACTTTCATACCTATTTCTTTATAGACATTATAACCTCAATGTTACTATGTATATGTAACTCTTACTTTCATACCTATTTCTTTATAGACATTATAACCTCAATGTTACTTTGTATATGTAACACTTACTTCCATACCTATTCCTTTATAGACATTATAACCTCAATGTTACTTTGTATATGTAACACTCACTTCCATACCTATTTCTTTAAAGACATTATAACCTCAATGTTACTTTGTATATGTAACTCTAACTCTCATACCTATGTCTTTATAGACATTATAACCTCAATGTTACTTTGTATATGTAACTCTCACTTCCATACCTATTCCTTTAAAGACATTATAACCTCAATGTTACTTTGTATATGTAACTCTTACTTCCATACCTATTTCTTTATAGACATTAAAACATCAATGTTACTATGTATATGTAACTCTCACTTCCATACCTATTTCTTTATAGACATTCTAACCTCAATGTTACTATGTATATGTAACTCTTACTTTCATACCTATTTCTTTATAGACATTATAACCTCAATGTTACTTTGTATATGTAACACTTACTTCCGTACATATTCCTTTATATACATTATAACCTCAATGTTACTTTGTATATGTAACACTCACTTCCATACCTATTTCTTTAAAGACATTATAACCTCAATGTTACTTTGTATATGTAACTCTAACTCTCATACCTATGTCTTTATAGACATTATAATATTAATGTTACTATGTATATGTAACTCTTACCTATTTCTTTATAGACATTATAACCTCAATGTTACTTTGTATATGTAACTCTCACTTCCATACCTATTTCTTTATAGACATTACAGCATGTATGTTACTTTGTATATGTAACACTTACTTTTATACCTATTTCTTTATAGACATCATAACCTCAATGTTACTTTGTATATGTAACTCTTACTTCCATACCTATTTCTTTATAGACATTATAACCTCAATGTTACTTTGTATATGTAACTCTTACTTTCATACCTATTTCTTTATAGACATTATAACCTCAATGTTACTTTGTATATGTAACTCTTACTTCCATACCTATTGCTTTATAGACATTATAACCTCAATGTTACTATTTATATGTAACTCTCACTTCCATACCTATTCCTATATAGACATTATAACATCTATGTTAATTTTTATATGTAACTCTTACTTTCACACCTATTCCTTTATAGACATTATAACATTTATGTTAATTTCTATATGTAACTCTTACTTTCATACCTATTTCTTTATAGACATTATAACCTCAATGTTACTATGTATATGTAACTCATACTTTCATACCTTTTCTTTCATTGACGTTATAACATTTATGTTACTCTGTTTATGTAACTCTTACTTTTATACCTATTATTTTAATGACGTTATAACTTTAATGTTACTTTGTATATGAACCCCTTCACCAATATGCTATAACCAATTCTATTTAAGACGGTTCTGACGGAGGCGGTCTATCAAAAGTTTTCAAAATGTTCAACCACTACATGAAGATTCCTTACTTGTCTGTACATCCATAGTGGCTGCGTTCTATCCAATATCCAGTATCGTCAAATGAAAGCGTTACACTGTGATACTGTGGTCCATTAGCACGATGTATAGACGATCCACAAAGTATTATTTTGTCAGTTCTTTATAAAAATACGTTTGTCAAATAAATACTTTACCCTTTCTTTCGTCTACAGAGGGCCTCTATGCCTGGCAGAAACGCTGTCGTCGTCAAACACACACGTCTACTAGATGCGTGAACACAACACTATAGCACTATATGTCAGCAGCTTGCCAACATAACCCAGCACTAGAATGAGTGACGAGGGTCAACACTCCAACAATGAACGAAGTACTTCAGTTGAAGCGTTGTGATTTGTTATACAGAGTCTAGCACTCAACATGTCGTCGTAATGGTGTGATGTAACTCTAAGTGTGTTGTGGTCGAAGTTCGAATAGAAACTGTTTCATGGTGTTGGGATAGCACCTCGTGAGAGAGAGAGAGAGAGAAAAAGAGAGAGAGAGAGAGAGAGAGAGAGAGAGAGAGAGAGAGAGAGAGAGAGAGAGAGAGAGAGAGAGAGAGAGAGAGAGAGAGAGAGAGAGAGAGAGAGAGAGAGAGAGAGAGAGAGAGAGAGAGAGAGAGAGAGAGAGAGAGAGAGAGAGAGAGAGGGAGGGAGGGAGGGAGAGAGGGAGAGAGAGAGAGAGGGAGGGAGAGGAGGGAGGGAGGAGGGAGGGAGGGAGGGAGGGAGGGAGGGAGGGAGGAGGGAGGAGGGAGGGAGAGGAGGGAGGGAGGGAGGGAGGAGGGAGGGAGGGAGGGGGGAGGGAGGGAGGGAGGAGGGAGGGAGGGAGGGAGGGAGGGAGGGAGGGAGGGAGGGAGGAGGGAGGGAGGGAGGGAGGGAGGGAGGGAGAGTGTATGTCTGTGTGCTCTTTAAATGTCACTTTATTCATGACATGAGTATTTTACCCATGGTAGAGAGCGTTTATTTATAACACACGCTTACTTATACAAAACGTATCATCGAATATAGCTTGTTCATTTAAAGAGGGATAACGCCTCTTTAGATGAATTTATCCACAGTCACCATACCTTTCAAACACACGAGGAAGTTACGTTGATGCGAGAACAATCATCAAGACGTGAGATTAAATGGGTGTGCAGGATACATAACATCAACTGAGAATCCAACAATTTACGATTCGTCATGACTTCAAAGTGAGTTAAAGGAAAACCGACTCGTAAGTGTAAGTATAATGTCCCCCGGTGGACGTATTGAACCTGCAACCTTTGAAACACTAGGCTAACACTCGTGGTTGGTAACGTCTTTGATGTGGGCATCGAATCACGGTTGACTGAAAGGATCAACTGGGCTATTGTGGTACGGAATATGTTTAGCATAATCTTCCTATACACAATTACGCTTTGTCATATTGAAACGAAACAGTTTCGTTCTTGTCACGAAATGATTTATATGTGTCAATGTTTTTCTCAATTTCTGTCTGTATATTTATTGCAACTGTAAGTTCCTCTCTTAATACATCTTCCGAACAAAACTCTTTATGCCACACCTGTAGAACATTTTTTTCTACATCACATCAAACGAGATGTCGAATCATTTGTGAATAGATTACTCATTCTGTTAAATATCAAACAAGCGCAGATTTACAGGGGTATGAGGATGTGGAAGTAAAAAATGTGACACTGCATGAATACAATTTGAAAAAGCTAAATCGAAATCATTCCATGTTTAATATTTGTATGAAATTAAATCAATAAGCAGTGGTTTGTTTTAAATACAGCAAATATATGCTGTAAATGTCAAAACACCACCTCCTGAGAGAACCATTTTTCATACAGGCGTTTTACATATTATATTATACAACTGTACAAACTTTCCAAATGTTTGGAAGTTGTTTCACCTGTGTGTATAAGCAGTTTTAGATCAGAAATACAAAGGCAGTCTAAGATAAGAAAAACCTTCTTTTACATTTTCTGCATAATTGTTTAGAGATTTATTGTAAAGCATGAAATAAAGAAAAAGTTTTTGAAAGAGAAAATGTTATCACTTTTCTTTCTTCTTATAAATGATTAAGGAATGTAATCTGCCGGAATGTTTGTGTGGTATTTTTTTACAATAAGAGCTACTGAACGTAATGAGCGACTTGTATAATCATTCATTTCCTAAACCATAATAAATATTTCTGTCGGGGCATTTGTCAACTGGATATATGTAGGTAGAGTATATTTTCTTAATTTCTATAATGCTGATGTTTTAGAAGTTGTTTGTATTTAGAAAGATAATTGGTCTTAACTTCTGTTTATTCTGTTGTTTAGGCATGCAGAGAAAAGAAGCATGTAGAAGTTCAATACCCTAGTTGACTGAAAAGAGCAAGTAATTGTACATCATAAAACAGTATACAGTTATAATATGGGCCTTCGGTGTCGGTGATGACATTTCGAACTGTTTCGCTCGGCCCACGGCCTCGGGTCAACAGTTCAAAGGTTATCCCCTCACCTCTGGACCACAGTTTTGACTGTTTCACAAATGCTCACGAAATAACTTGTGTATTACCTTACTCATTATACAAATGTTTATTCGGAGATCCCATGCACAAAACAGCATTTTCCTCAACACTTTTATTGTTTGGATCCACTTGAGAAAAATAAAAAAAGTTAAACTCTAAGAATATTTCCTATTCTTTTTTGTGTGTCGTCTGCTCTCCAAAACGTTAAATATTTGCTTTATTTTGACGAGGAAAGATACTCAAAGTAGCAAACAGGTAAGATCACTGGCTGACCTGGTTTTAACCTGTTTGTGCAAGTATGAAGTCGGTTCCAGCAATATGAGGGTTAATACTTGTCAATAGGGAAATCATGTAAACGCTCGAAAAACTAAAGGACTTTGCCCCATTATGAATAACATAACATAACAATGAAATCCGCCTCACGTTAAATAAGGAAAAACGTTTGGGGCGAACTATTTGTCTCACGGAAATCTCCATTGAACAATTGAACAAAAAAACTTTTCGCAAACGTTCGCTCCTCTAAGGGAGATAAATTAGATGCATAAAGGGAGAACACTTTGAGAGGTTTGAAAATTAGTTACGAATGTGTCTGTGTGCGAACATAGTCTTGAAGTTACAGAATTGTCAAAATATTCCTTTTTGGTAAAATGACAGTCTTTGCCTAACATTTCTCATGATGTAAATTAAAACTAAAACAACCGTAAAACGTGAGTGTCAGTTTTATTATGAATCATATTTTATTCATTACATTATCAATGCAAACTTTTCAAGTCCTCCATTTTGTTTTGCCAGTTTATAACAGAAACCGTGCAGGATAACTTTCCTTTGCTACTCTGCAGTACAGTTGAACTTAAATACGATTGTGTCCGTGTACGAAAAGCTACATCACTGTCAAATAATCAATTTTAGAATGAGTGACAACAATCATCTCAGATTTCTTGTGGTATAAAATAAACGGAAAAAAAGTGAAATACATTAATTTAATTTCCATTATGAATAATTTGCTCTCATTACGTCATTAATACAAACTAGTAGCGAAAGAATCCGAAGGCCCATTTTTGTTCGCCTGTTCGTAATTCACGAATCATGCTCCACTTCCGTGATGTCGTAAACTTTAACGGATTTACGGAATTCGCGAACAATTTGCAAACGGTTTTCTTATTGAACGCATTCCGCCGTTGTCGGAAAATACCGAATAACGCGAGCAAAAGATCTGAATGATCCAGCCCTGCGTTCAATCAAACTCCGCGCAGGTATACTTCCCTTTGTTATACTACAGTACAGTACCACAGCCATCATAGAAATCACGTGACGTTAGATACAGTTATGTGACGCAAACAATAAAGCGCAGACGCCAAAGAAATGTGGGGTTTTACGATTAAATTCAACATGCCATGCTTTGAACATGAATGGTGAATCAAATTCATTCATTACCGTGACACTTTCGTCAGTATCATTAGTCATGACTATGTAAATTGTTTACAAAATGTGCAATATAGAATCCACCTCGAGACGATCCTTTTTTATAACGAAAATATACTGTTGATGACTGTAACTTTGGGAGCATGACCCAATGTACTTTATTGCTTCATTTTAACGAATAATCTTTTCCTGGTTTGGCTGCTACGACACCTTGTTGGGGACCAACAAGAAAAAAACTTTTACGAATTGGTTTGATTACGTTTTTAGCTACATCTGTCAGTGTTTTACGTATAAATTATTTTGCCATAACCTTTTTGTAATGATTGGGCCAAAGAAGTCCAACTTCTAAAATTGAAAAAAAAATGCTGTATTCAGATTTCGATTCAAAATTTATTATGAAAAAATGTAATCCTTCCAGATCTGGATGGATCTCTTCTTTGACAGCAGAGAGCTCCTAACCAAATGAAAAGGGAGATCACTGCGAATGAGAATGGCGTTCAATAAGGAAAACGTTTGCGAATTGTTTGCGAAGTACCATGAATCCGTAAGATTTTATGACATTATTTACGCGAGCACTCGTGGATTTCGCAAACGGAACTGGAGCTTGACTCGCGAATTACAAACAGGCGAACGAAAATGGTGGACTTTTTATTCTTTCACTCCTTGTTAAAATGTTTTCAATGATTGTGTAATGAATAAAGGGTGGTTCATACTAAAATTGAAATTAACGTTTTACGGTTGTTTTAATTCTAATTTACATCATGAGAAATATGATGCATAAATCCACAAAAGGAATATCTTTACAATTCTGACCATGTTTGCACATATACGTATTCGTAACCAATTTCCAACTTTCTGCGCTGATTTTCCTTTATCAGATTCGATTTATCTCCTTTATAAGCGAATGTTTGCGAAAAGTTGTTTCCGTTTGATAGAGATTTCCGTGAGACAAATTGTTCGCCGAAAACATTTTTCTTTATTGAACGCAAGGATGACGTAGATATTTCATTCTACTAAGCTTGCCAAGATTTGGGTTTCTTTTTCAATATTTCACTATCAACCAAGAGAGAAGCTAAATGCTGCTTGGTCGCAGATAAGGATATTCATTTGCACAATCTAAAATAATGTCATGGCTATAAAAAGCAAAATTTACATTTTTTTATATTATTATTTGCATACATCCAACTGATATAAAATCTGAACAACTCCCAGTTGTGAAAATTGTAGGTAAGCCCTTTCCTTCATTTATTTGGAATTGAATTAAAGATTTAAGTTCTCTCGACCATTACTTTTACTATCAAGGAATGTAACTAATTCGTTTATAAAAAGAGAGAATATTTTCGGACTTCCGACACAACCTTGTCAGGTTCTGATGTTGCAATCAATCTATTGCGTTAATTCTAAGTTATCTTTAACACAAAATTTTAATTTGCTGTAATGTATCCTAGAATTTACCATAAAACAGTTGCAACCTTTGAGACCAATATTAGGAGGTACCTCTTAGACATGCCCCGAAATAGAGTATCTATTGAGCAATGGAATTATCCCCTTTATGTAACGTTTGATTTAGGTCATCCAGTGACATGTGTTCTTCACCTATTTGTTGTTTCATTATAAATGTACTCTGTTCTAATGTTCTCTTTCTCATGATTCTATTATAAACTATGAACTAATGCGAGGGTTTTTTTTTTACAAATGGCATACACATTTTAACATTTTAATGTTAACGGACGATAACTTTAGTTTTGAAGATCGTGTCATACAACTTCAACGGCAAATCGTGTTTATTGAACACTTCAGTAAAGGAGTATGTGTGTAAGTTAACAAAGGTAAGACTAAAATAATGGTATTTAGAAATGGAGGTAAAATTGAATAAAATGAAAAATGGTTTTATAATGGTACCAGCTTTGATATCATGGTACAAATATTACTATTCAATTATCTTGGTCAAAAACACATTTAATGCTTGTACAACAGGCTAAAATAGCAACGAGTTTCATTCTTATGCTTCGTAAATATATGAATAATATTTTTACACTTGATATGTTAAAAATAATTTATGCCTCAGTGAAGCCAATCTTATGCTATGTCCCATATAATAGTCCAGTCAATCTGTAAGTCAACCCACAACTAATTGCAACAGAAACAAATTTGTGATTTTATTATAGCTGCACACTTCCTTTATAACATATAAAAAGTCCTCAGAAATCCCACCAGGGGAAAATACTGAAAAATGCATTTAAACTTTTTGAAAATTGCATGGTTCGAAGGTACCACCATAGAAAAGTACATAGCGTGAACTGTCATGGTAAATTTCGAGCTCAACTTGCTGTTGAAAGTCTCATGAAAGGGTAAGTTGAGCTTATTGTCATTAATATATGCCCTTATCTGATAAAAAACATAATTGTATGTTCATGATTACATTTTAGATGAAAAATTATTTTTGAAATAGCCTGCAGAATGCTTTGTAATGGGTTTTCGTGGGTAAGTTAAAAAGTGTTTGTTTTGTTTAATTTCGCCCAAAACATCGATTTTATGACCATTCATACTCAAATATATCTTTAAACATGAATAGAATGACAAAAATGCACCTTACAATGACAAATACATAAAATGAATATAAAATATTTACCTCGGAATAGCTGTTCTTTTTTTAAACTACGGTGGCCCATTAGTGCCATTGTAGATAATGATTTGACGAAAACTCAAGTTTCTCTTACTCACTCAATTAAATCAATCATGTTCATATGTTAAAATTATTTAATTCTTAGATTATCTTTTGAAAATAATTAAATAAATCTATTTATGATTTGTTTAATTGATTTTTACATTTGTTTAGTTTCTTAATCATTGGCAAAATAGATCGAATCGAAGGTTTAAGATGAAGAGCAAATGTGGATGAGATAAAAATCGTCGGCAAATATCATCTGGTGGCGATTGTAATTTACTCTGAAGGTGCATTTATTACTATAACCTATTGTATGATAAAGATATCATTATAGTCACATTTTTTCTTCTTATAACGTTTTTAATTGTTATTCATCATTAATACATATGTTGTATGAACTATAAAAATTAAGGTGAGATACGCTTAAGTACAACCTTCAATCAAAAGAAAGATAAAGCAAGTGTGGTTGTGCTTAATTTAATATTTTTCATTTGCAGTGATGTTAACTGAATAGTATATATTAAAAATGCTGTAGACAAAATCAATGCACAAGTGATGATAAATGCCTTTTTACCTTTTTTTCATTTGCAGGTAATAATGGATAGTACTATCAAGAGTGCAAGAAGGTCACATTAACATTGTGAATTCCATACCATTTTGAGCTTCTCCCGTTGTAAAGGACAATAAATGGAAGAACAAGACTATCAGAATTTCTCAAAATGTGGTGATTCACATGTTCAATGACACGGTTATTTCTAGAGCAACTTGAGGCCATTTCCTACTGAATAAATTCTTAAATGTAATACTTATGGGAATCTCTTTTAATACTGCATTGCTTTGAGAGGAAGTCACAATACATGAAGTTGAAAGCATGACCTGGACTTCCAAACCAAAGACAAATACTGAAACCTTTAGCGAGGTTGAACCCAATGAAATGATTTAATGTTAGTTAACATTTATGAAATCCTTATGCAAGAAGAAAAACCAGTTGAAGAAGTTTGTGGTGAAGTAGTTTTCAAAAGATGTAGGACAAACTTGAAAAGAAGCCCTTTGTTTGTCAAATAGCATTTCCAAGTTGTGTTTCATATATAAACAATGGCTGACCTACTACACACGTTTATTAAAGCCAAATGATTGTATTGCTGAGAACTGTAAATTCAAGCCATCAGACAAATGTAGCCCCGGTCTAGAGCTCTGTTATCTTCCTATGTTATCTTCGAACTAAAGCCAAACATTACTTACAGAGTCCAGATGACTTCACTTATATGAAGGAAACCATATAGTTTGTCAAAGCGATCGCGCATCGGCAATAGTTTCAACAGATCAAGTTTTTGAGCAGGTCCTTATTAGAAGTTCTAAGACAATAGGTAGAATAAAATGTGGTTATGGTTTGAAAGAATCACAGGGAAACCAATTGTTTTTGTAAATTCCTGTATGTACATACTACAATTATGCAATGCAGAAATATACAAGTGATCAGCATGTAGAAACCAGTCATTCGAGGGTGGAAAAAGATCATACGGACAACCTAAACATAGATATCCACGTTGCGGCCTATACACTTGATAGCATTGTGTCAGGTCGACGAGTATATATTATGTAATTGTCGACTATGCAAAGTAAGAAGGCCAATTGAATATTATCAACATGGTTTATAAATACGATTCAGAATACAGTTTTATAGGTTAAAGCCATTCCGTAACCCCAAACTCTCAATTAACGTTAAGAGAAATTGGAGAAGCAGCACAAACTGGTCCGCATTTGCGTTTAACAGCTTCGGTTGATATATTGCATGACAATGAAGGAGATATATTTAAGAAAGAGCTGTGTAGTTTCCTGCCATCACAATATTGGTCTTCTGGGTTATTGAAACTAGCTGACAAACCTTCCTCGATAAATAAAATATAAGCGCAGGTTGGCTGTAGTGTCAATCAATAGCTAGATGAGTCAGTTCAATATGTACACGACGATAGGGCTTTGTTCTTAAGTTTGCCTTCGGATATACGTGGAACATATTCTGATGATGTCATTAGCAAACCGGCAATATTTGTATTTGATGGATGTTCAAATTGTCCTTCTCGAAAGGATTGTGTACAAAAGGAATGCAATGAAGGGATAGGTACCAAAAAGGTGGTTTTACTCGAGGAAGATTGTTCACTTCCAAAAACAGCAGTTCTTATCAAATACTGTGAATTGCCTTTAATTAAAATGCTCATGTAAAACAAAGTGTGACCTTGTTCTTGTAGACATACCTTCTTGACCGTTCCTGAGGGTGTGGGGGAATGTCGGGGAGCAATCTTCGCTAATGCAGAAATTGTGCAAGAACGATACAAAATATACAAGTGATCAGCATGTAGAAACCAGTCATTCGAGGGTGGAAAAAGATCATACGGACAACCTAAACATAGATATCCACGTTGCGGCCTATACACTTGATAGCATTGTGTCAGGTCGACGAGTATATATTATGTAATTGTCGACTATGCAAAGTAAGAAGGCCAATTGAATATTATCAACATGGTTTATAAATACGATTCAGAATACAGTTTTATAGGTTAAAGCCATTCCGTAACCCCAAACTCTCAATTAACGTTAAGAGAAATTGGAGAAGCAGCACAAACTGGTCCGCATTTGCGTTTAACAGCTTCGGTTGATATATTGCATGACAATGAAGGAGATATATTTAAGAAAGAGCTGTGTAGTTTCCCGCCATCACAATATGGGTCTTCTGGGTTATTGAAACTAGCTGACAAACCTTCCTCGATAAATAAAATATAAGCGCAGGTTGGCTGTAGTGTCAATAAATAGCTAGATGAGTCAGTTCAATATGTACACGACGATAGGGCTTTGTTCTTACGTTTGCCTTCGGATATACGTGGAACATATTCTGATGATGTCATTAGCAAACCTGCAATATTTGTATTTGATGGATGTTCAAATTGTCCTTCTCGAAAGGATTGTGTACAAAAGGAATGCAGTGAAGGGGTAGGTACCAAAAAGGTGGTTTTACTCAAGGAAGTTTGTTCACTTCCAAAACAGCAGTTCTTATCAAATACTGTGAATTGCCTTTAATTAAAATGCTCATGTAAAACAAAGTGTGAAAACCTTGTTCTTGTAGACATACCTTCTTGACCGTTCCTGAGGGTGTGGGGAATGTCGGGGAGCAATCTTCGCTAATGCAGAAATTGTGCAAGAACGATACAAAATGGAAAAGGGAGTCTGTAAATATATTGAGATGCAAAAATAAGGGAACCCTTTTACTGTTAACTATTTTCTAAATAGGATAGGGAGAATTTGCCTCTTCATAATCCGTAAACCCAAACTCATGACACCGTGTAATCGAACATATTCGATAAAGTGTTGTAGCATGTATTCATTACATGTATCGCCCGTGCACTCACGTGAATTCTTGGATACGATAAAAATGAAACACAATCAAGTCTCATATCAATGCAATATGCCATCATGGCAGTATCTCAGAAGCTCAGAAATGGCAATGCATTGGCATGTTGCAAGCTGGTGAATCCTAGAACCATGTTGCCAGGTTTATTGGGAAGTTAAAAAGTGTTATTGCACGACCTGCAGCTTTACACCACCAGACTGGTGGTGTTCAAAATTGGAGGAGGCATGGGCACCTTAGGAAAACAACATTCCAGCAAGATCGCCTTTAATGGGTTATTGCTTTGCGCAACTGTTTCGTAACCGCACCATAACCAAAGCAGGAGATCCATACCGTGACAGGACTTCGAGTTTCTAGCAGTACAGAAAATCTCGGACAATGCGTCCTTTTCATGGTGTCATCATGTCAAGGCTGAAGAGAAATAATCGTTTACGGTTGTTCTAGCAAGATTAAGGTTGGTCTATACGTCGGTGGCGTCATGTGGTCTTTTCGGACGAGTCGAGGTTCTGTCTGCGATTCTGATAGCATCGGCGTGGGGAGAGATACAAATGCACCACTGTCTTGGAGCATGATTCCTTTTAGCGGGAAAGCATCATGGTCTTGGGTGGTGTTTATTACGGTAGGAGAATATAACTTGTACCTGTTCCTGGAAACCTGAATGGACACATTGATGAAATTTTTCGTCCTGTTGTTGTCCCATTTGCACATAGAATTGGTCAAAACTTTGTCTTCCAGGATAATAATTTCTGACCCCACAGAGCTCGTATTGCAGTTGACTTGGTCAGGTAACAGGGCATCTTGACAATCCAGCGATCTGCGAAATTATCAGACCTCTCTTCCATTGAGCATGTATTGGATGTTGGTGGTAGGAGAGTCCGCGCACGTCGCCCCATACCAGCCAATCTTCAGGAATTTGGTGCAGCACTTCAGGAGAAATACCCCCCACCCCGATGTCGTGCATGTATTTCTGCATGTGGAGGTCATACCCGATCTTGATTTTAATTGAATATCTGGTCTGTGTTTTAAACGAAATTAAAGATACCTCAATATTGAATTTAGGCGTGCCCTTATTTTTTAAGGCATAGTGTACTCCATGTGTAATTCAATGAGTGTACACTTAATTTTGAAGAGCTGGCACATAGTGAGAAAGAAGCAATAGAATATTACTATTTTTGCTGCTTTTCCCAATATGTTTCTTCCTTTATTTCATTTATTGTTTTTTAAGTTCACGAAACAAATGCAAAACGTCAAAAAATACCACATGAATATTGTAATGCTTGTGTCATATATTTCGTTTTTCTTATATCGGCATATATGGATTTCGGTACCTTATTTAAGTTATTGTCTTTATATATAAGTTATCTAATACAAAAAGGTGTGTTTTGTCTTTGATTTAAGTTTTAGAGAACAAGCTTTGCCAGATAATATCGAATTCTAGCATATAGGAATGCATTGGCATGAAAAAAAATTCTTTAGTTTTAATGGGTGGGTGGGGTAAGTTGACCCCTTTCAATTCACAATATTTATAGGAATAAATCAATTCTAGAAGCCAACTGATGTGAATGATAAATGAACAAGTAGATAGAGTATACAGCTTATCAAAACATCATTTTTGTGTGAATTGTTGGGGTTTTGTTCCATTTTGGTAGATATATACAAATATGCGATTTTTTCAAAGGCCTGAAAGTAGCAATAATAAAACGAGTTTTTAATCAATTTCCCCTGAAGAGGACTTTTTTTCTGTCATCTCTTATACATTCATGATAACTTTAAAAGAGATTTCGTTTCGGTTGCAATTAGTTGACGGTTGAGTCCATTTTTTTCATAGGATGACTGGACTATAAGGGGTTATCAATATTTCGATAAGATACAAAAGGTTCATATAAAGTTCTCTACAAAAAACTCTGCTTATTATCTTGTGACAATGCGATTTCCATGCTTAAGGTGAATGTGTACAGTTTCCCCTATGTATGACATATGTATGTCGAACTAAATCAAATACTGGTTGCATATACTTTGAATAAATAATGGCAGATATCCTAATCAGTACCATTTCATGTTATTTCGCATGGACATATCTGGTAAAACAACATGGGCTACACATGTAAATAATCTTTTATTTTCTCATGGCTTTGGACATGTTTGGATATAACATAATGTGGGAATTATTTTATTAATTTGTAAAAGACTTTACTTGGAGAATAAAGGATCGTTGTACACAAAAATGTCACTCCTTTAAATGTATCTTTTGTTACTGTATTATGTACTATGGCCTCTGAACTTGAATACATATGTCTATGTCTTTGTCTCCAATAAAGTTAAAGGTTTTGTTTGTTATAGTGTCACCCCTAGCGAAAGGGCCAGTTTGGCTTATGAGACACTGTTCACTGATAATACCCCAAGTACCTCCCAACTTCTTTCACTATACCAGGCGCCATGCGGATATAAGTATGTAACCATTAGTTTAACTGGCTCTCGGGTCACGAACCCGCCATTTCGGAATATGTCCCATGAGAAACATTTTCCGGACAAACACTTCACGCTGGGTTCGAACCTTCCACCTGCCCGTCCCGATGCGGAGGCGATAACCACTAGGCCGCGGTGCCGGATACTCTCTACTAAATATTCATCAACGAAACAATGTGTTAAACAATGTCATGTTCAACATGTGATAGTTGTATCTATTTGCCGAAAAACCGGCTCTTGTTAATTAACTCACAGAGGTCAATATAAGGTGACCTCTTCCGAATGTCATTACTAGTAAGAGTAATGTATTAGGGATCATATAGGACAGAGGCTGATGAGTAATATATTAGGAATCATATAGGACAGAGGCTGATGAGTAATATATTAGGAATCATATAGGACAGAGGCTGATGAGTAATGTATTAGGGATCATATAGGACAGAGGCTGATGAGTAATGTATTAGGGATCATATAGGACAGAGGCTGATGAGTAATGTATTAGGAATCATATAGGATAGAGGCTAATGAGTAATGTATTAGGGATCATATAGGACAGAGGCTGATGAGTAATGTATTAGGAATTATATAGGCTTAAGGAATTATATAGGACAGAGGCTGATGAGTAATGTATTAGGGATCATATAGGACAGAGGCTGATGAGTAATGTATTAGGGATCATATAGGACAGAGGCTGATGAGTAATGTATTAGGAATCATATAGGACAGAGGCTGATGAGTAATGTATTAGGAATCATATAGGACAGAGGCTGATGAGTAATGTATTAGGAATTATATAGGACAAAGGCTGATGGGTAATGTATTAGGAATCATATAGGACAGAGGCTGATGAGTAATGTATTAGGAATCATATAGGACAGAGGCTGATGAGTAATGTATTAGGAATCATATAGGACAGAGGCTGATGAGTAATGTATTAGGGATCATATAGGACAGAGGCTAGGAGGCTATTAGGTATTAGGGATCATATAGGACAGAGGCTGATGAGTAATGTATTAGGAATCATATAGGACAGAGGCTGATGAGTAATATATTAGGAATCATATAGGACAGAGGCTGATGAGTAATGTATTAGGGATCATATAGGACAGAGGCTGATGAGTAATGTATTAGGAATCATATAGGACAGAGGCTGATGAGTAATGTATAAGGGATCATATAGGACAGAGGCTGATGAGTAATGTATTAGGAATTATATAGGACAAAGGCTAAGGAGTAATGTATTAGGAATTATATAGGACAGAGGCTGATGGGTAATGTATTAGGGATCATATAGGACAGAGGCTGATGAGTAATGTATTAGGAATTATATAGGACAGAGGCTGATGAGTAATGTATTAGGAATCATATAGGACAGAGGCTGATGAGTAATGTATTAGGGACCATATAGGACAGAGGCTGGTGAGTAATGTATTAGGAATTATATAGGACAAAGGCTAAGGAGTAATGTATTAGGAATTATATAGGACAGAGGCTGATGGGTAATGTATTAGGGATCATATAGGGCAGAGGCTGATGAGTAATGTATTAGGAATTATATAGGACAGAGGCTGATGAGTAATGTATTAGGAATTATATAGGACAAAGGCTAAGGAGTAATGTATTAGGAATTATATAGGACAAAGGCTGATGAGTTATGTATTAGGAATTATATAGGACAGAGGCTGATTGGTAATGTATTAGGGATCATATAGGACAGAGGCTGATGAGTAATGTATTAGGGATCATATAGGACAGAGGCTGATGAGTAATGTATTAGGAATTATATAGGACAGAGGCTGATGAGTTATGTATTAGGGATCATATAGGACAGAGGCTGATGAGTAATGTATTAGGGATCATATAGGACAGAGGCTGGTGAGTAATGTATTAGGAATTATATAGGACAAAGGCTGATGAGTAATGTATTAGGAATTATATAGGACAAAGGCTAAGGAGTAATGTATTAGGAATTATATAGGACAGATGCTGATTGGTAATGTATTAGGGATCATATAGGACAGAGGCTGATGAGTAATGTATTAGGAATTATATAGGACAGAGGCTGATGAGTAATGTATTAGGAATTATATAGGACAGAGGCTGATGAGTAATGTATTTAGAATTATATAGGACAGAGGCTGATGAGTAATGTATTAGGAATTATATAGGACAGAGGCTGGTGAGTAATGTATTAGGAATTATATAGGACAAAGGCTAAGGAGTAATGTATTAGGAATTATATAGGACAGAGGCTGATGGGTAATGTATTAGGGATCATATAGGACAGAGGCTGATGAGTAATGTATTAGGAATTATATAGGACAGAGGCTGATGAGTAATGTATTTAGAATAATATAGGACAGAGGCTGATGAGTAATGCATTAGGGATCATATAGGACAGAGGCTGATGGGTAATGTATTAGGGATCATATAGGACAGAGGCTGATGAGTAATGTATTAGGGATAATATAGGACAGAGACTGATGAGTAATGTATTAGGAATTATATAGGACAAAGGCTGATGAGTTATGTATTAGGAATTATATAGGACAAAGGCTGATGAGTAATGTATTAGGAATCATATAGGACAGAGACTGATGAGTAATGTATTAGGAATCATATAGGACAGAGACTGATGAGTAATGTATTAGGAATCATATAGGACAGAGGCTGATGAGTAATGTATTTAGAATAATATAGGACAGAGGCTGATGAGTAATGCATTAGGGATCATATAGGACAGAGGCTGATGGGTAATGTATTAGGGATCATATAGGACAGAGACTGATGAGTAATGTATTAGGAATCATATAGGACAGAGGCTGATGAGTAATATATTAGGAATCATATAGGACAGAGGCTGATGAGTAATGTATTAGGAATCATATAGGACAGAGGCTGATGAGTAATGTATTAGGAATCATATAGGACAGAGGCTGATGAGTAATATATTAGGAATCATATAGGACAGAGGCTGATGAGTAATGTATTAGGGATCATATAGGACAGAGGCTGATGAGTAATGTATTAGGAATCATATAGGACAGAGGCTGATGAGTAATGTATTAGGAATCATATAGGACAGAGGCTGATGAGTAATGTATTAGGGATCATATAGGACAGAGGCTGGTGAGTAATGTATTAGGAATTATATAGGACAAAGGCTAAGGAGTAATGTATTAGGAATTATATAGGACAGAGGCTGATGGGTAATGTATTAGGGATCATATAGGACAGAGGCTGATGAGTAATGTATTAGGAATTATTTAGGACAGAGGCTGATGAGTAATGTATTTAGAATAATATAGGACAGAGGCTGATGAGTAATGCATTAGGGATCATATAGGACAGAGGCTGATGGGTAATGTATTAGGGATCATATAGGACAGAGGCTGATGAGTAATGTATTAGGGATAATATAGGACAGAGACTGATGAGTAATGTACTAGGAATTATATAGGACAAAGGCTGATGAGTTATGTATTAGGAATTATATAGGACAAAGGCTGATGAGTAATGTATTAGGAATCATATAGGACAGAGACTGATGAGTAATGTATTAGGAATCATATAGGACAGAGACTGATGAGTAATGTATTAGGAATCATATAGGACAGAGGCTGATGAGTAATGTATTTAGAATAATATAGGACAGAGGCTGATGAGTAATGCATTAGGGATCATATAGGACAGAGGCTGATGGGTAATGTATTAGGGATCATATAGGACAGAGGCTGATGAGTAATGTATTAGGAATAATATAGGACAGAGACTGATGAGTAATGTATTAGGAATTATATAGGACAAAGGCTGATGAGTTATGTATTAGGAATTATATAGGACAAAGGCTGATGAGTAATGTATTAGGGATAATATAGGACAAAGGCTAAGGAGTAATGTATTAGGAATTATATAGGACAAAGGCTGATGAGTAATGTATAAGGGATCATATAGGACAGAGGCTGATGAGTAATGTATTAGGAATTATATAGGACAAAGGCTGATGAGTAATGTATTAGGAATCATATAGGACAGAGGCTGATGAGTAATGTATTAGGAATCATATAGGACAGAGACTGATGAGTAATGTATTAGGAATCATATAGGACAGAGGCTGATGAGTAATGTATTAGGAATTATATAGGACAAAGGCTGATGAGTAATGTATAAGGGAGCATATAGGACAAAGGCTAATGAGTAATGTATTAGGAATTTAATAGGACAGAGGCTAATGAGTAATGTATTAGGGATCATATAGGACAAAGGCTAATGAGTAATGCATTAGGGATCATATAGGACAAAGGCTGATGAGTAATGTATTAGGAATTTAATAGGACAGAGGCTAATGAGTAATGTATTAGGGATCATATAGGACAAAGGCTGATGAGTAATGTTTTAGGAATTATATAGGACACAGGCTAATGAGTAATGTATTAGGGATCATATAGGACAGAGGCTGATGAGTAATGTATTAGGAATTATATAGGACAAAGGCTGATGAGTAATGTATTAGGAATTATATAGGACAGAGGCTGATGGGTAATGTATTAGGGATCGTATAGGACAGAGGCTGATGAGTAATGTATTAGGAATTATATAGGACAGAGGCTGATGGGTAATGTATTAGGGATCATATAGGACAGAGGCTGATGAGTAATGTATTAGGAATTATATAGGACAGAGGCTAATGAGTAATGTATTAGGAATTATATAGGACAAAGGCTGATGAGTAATGTATTAGGGATCATATAGGACAAAGGCTGATGAGTTATGTAACAGGAATTATATAGGACAGAGGCTGATGGGTAATGTATTAGGGATCGTATAGGACAGAGGCTGATGTCAGAGTGATTTGAAAGAAGTACAGTCTTAATTGATACTTCTTTTTTAAACTATCATTTTCAAACCTAGTATCTACCTCTCAGAAGTTCATAAGTGTTCCAGTTTTCGAGAAAATGTGCTCTGGAAATGTTCAGAAACGATGAAGAAAGGTGAACTGCGTTGCATGAATTATTCATACTGTGACAATAATAGCGTTTATGTATAAATATTACTTCTACAGTCTCGCTGTGGAAGCCGGCTTTTATGGGTGGTTCGGTAGAGTGGTTGGGTTTCTCTCGTAGTTAAGCAACGCACTAAGTGGTTAGTAACTGGATGGGTGACCCACGATGGCTTTACACCGAGAGGAACCCAATACACGTTACAATACAGATAAATAAAAGATTTGTGGCGACGTTGTTGCATGCATTAATGTGCTCTTCTGTGTATTCTTAAAGTAAGAAATAGTAATTCAGACAAGTTCACCATATGACTGTCGATATGTACAGGCGCTCAGAGGCAAGGAAACAATGAAAACCTAGATTTAACATAAACAACAAAACTATTTGACTGTTTTATTTTCAATAATAATCGATCAAAAATGTGTTTCAAAAGGCACGCTTTCATTTATCGAGTTCATGTTTTATCCTAAGCTATCCGTACATTGATATGAAAAGTGTGGTCCCTAAACAAGTAGAGAAGTGTTCCTGCACATACGAGTACACTCTGTGTCAGAATACGTTGACTTGGTCATCACGTTGGTTATCGACAAAAGCACATGTTAACAAACACATAAAGTAACATATGACCGACGCTGCCAGTAAACCCTGTCATACTGGCAGGGGCACTTCGGGACGTTTCTGTATACTGTTGGTGATTATCTCCCTTGTCCGTGTTGGTGTCAGTAGTGGAGGAGAGGGACGTCGGGGCGGTTTGTGACGTGGTGGTATATATAGAGATCACATCCATCGGATGGTGTATCGTACAGGTGTGGTGTTGAAAACCGAACATACTACTTATGGAATGATTTAACAGGTTAAAGTACACATCCGCTGCCTGCATGGAACAACCCAACGCTGTGGCCGTGTAGATACAGAGGACGTATTCCCTGGACGACCTTAAACACAATAAATTAAAACACACACAATATCATCATGACTAAAATTAGTATCAATATAATTAGTAGTAGTAGTAGTAGTAGTAGTAGCAATAGAAGTAGTAGGAGTACTAGTAGGGGGTTCTGCCTGAACCAGTGCTTGGGGTGGCGGACTTGAAACTCGTGGGTCTCTGGTTAGAGCACCACAGTGACCTTTGGCAACTCTCTTCAGAGCCCTAACCCAGTACTATTGGATCCAGGGAAATCGTTACGTAACTGAAAAATCGTTGATACAGCGTTAAACACCATACAAGCTAAAGTAGTAGTAGTAGATGTACTAGCTGCAGCAGCTTTTGTTAAAATTTCAGTTCAAGATATTAAAATCTTATTCTGTGAGAAAGTCCTTTAATGCATCTCTTTTTTTTCAAGAATTGAATGTTTCAAAACAATTTTGACAAGTTTAATTCATTGTTTTCTCTCTTACCTACAAATTGCATATTCAAACACTGAGCTCGTCAAACCAATGTCCGCCATAGATGCCAATGCTTTCTGTTTACACGTGGAAAGGGAAACCTTTAATCGCTTAAAACAGTTCTTATGTGTCAAGTAACCTGTATAACAAACATATGTACAGATAATTAGTCGTGCAATATATAACGGGAAATCTTAGTTCATCTTAAAAGGGAAAGAATGTTGCTTATTTTCTGTCCTTATGAATACATGTAATCGAACTACACGGTTGAACCATAATATGTTTGATATATTGTATACAGATCTTTTGTTATGTACGTATAGACAACATGTAATCGAACGACACGGTTGAACCATAATTTGTTTCATATATTGTATACTGATCTTTTGTTATGTACGTATAATCTACATGTAATCGAACTACACGGTTGAACCATAATTTGTTTCATATATTGTATACTGATCTTTTATTATGTACGTATAGACAACACGTAATCGAACGACACGGTTGAACCATAATTTGTTTGATATATTGTATACTGATATTTTGTTATGTACGTATAGACAACATGTAATCGAACGACACGGTTGAACCATAATTTGTTTCATATATTGTATACTGATCTTTTATTATGTACGTATAGACAACACGTAATCGAACGACACGGTTGAACCATAATTTGTTTGATATATTGTATACTGATATTTTGTTATGTACGTATAGACAACATGTAATCGAACGACACGGTTGAACCATAATTTGTTTCATATATTGTATACTGATATTTTGTTATGTACGTATAGACAACATGTAATCGAACGACACGGTTGAACCATAATTTGTTTCATATATTGTATACTGATATTTTGTTATGTACGTATAGACAAGATGTAATCGAACTACACGGTTGAACCATAATTTGTTTGATATATTGTATACTGATATTTTGTTATGTACGTATAGACAACATGTAATCAAACTACACGGTTGAACCATAATTTGTTTGATATATTGAGGGTTGATATTTTGGTATGTAAGTATAGACTATATTAACCCAGACTTTGTGCGATTGTCTTATTTTGTTTTAGATAGGGCAAAATGTGATTTTACCCATGATATTGCTAGCATACTAAGCCAATATAACCTTTATGTTGAAAATGGTTATTTTCCTAATAAATTCGTACGGAAAAAACATCAATACGGATATTTCTAGATATTGAATAAATGAATGAGAAAGTAGCACTACAAATTATCAATTCGTTGTTATAAGGCTTATCCAACAGTATGGTATGTACGTATAGACATCATGTAATGATTTGTACGTTTAGACATCATGTAATGGTATGTATGCATAAACATCATGTAATATTATGTACGTATAGACATTATGTTATGGTATGTACGTATAGACATCATGTAATGGTATGTGCGTATAGACATCATGTAATGGTATGTACGTATATACATTATGTAATGGTATGTACGTATAAACATCATGTAATGGTTTGTACGTAAAGACATTATGTAATGGTATGTACGTATAAACATCATGTAATGGTATGTACGTATAGACATTATGTAATGGTATGTACGTATAAACATCATGTAATGGTATGTACGTATAGACATCATGTAATGGTATGTATGTATAGACATCATGTAATGGTATGTACGTATAGACATCATGTAATGGTATGTGCGTATAGACATCATGTAATGGTATGTACGTATAGACATTATGTTATGGTATGTACGTATATACATCATGTAATGGTATGTACGTATAGACATTATGTTATGGTATGTACGTATATACATCATGTTATGGTATGTACGTATAGACATCATGTAATGGTATGTATGTATAGACATCATGTAATGGTATGTACGTATAGACATCATGTAATGGTATGTACGTATAGACATCATGTAATGGTATGTACGTATAGACATCATGTAATGGTATGTACGTATAGACATTATGGTATGGTATGTACGTATTTACATCATGTAATGGTATGCGTGTATAGACATCATGTAATGGTATGTATGTATAGACATCATGTAATGGTATGTACGTAAAGACATTATGGTATGGTATGTACGTATAGACATCATGTAATGGTATGTACGTATAGACATTATGTAATGGTATGTACTTATAGACATTATGTAATGGTATGTACGTATAGACATCATGTAATGGTATGTACGTATATACATCATGTAATGGTATGTACGTATTTACATCATGTAATGGTATGTACGTATATACATCATGTAATGGTATGTACGTATAGACATTATGTAATGGTATGTACGTATAGACATTATGTAATGGTATGTACGTATATACATCATGTAATGGTATGTACGTATATACATCATGTAATGGTATGTACGTATATACATCATGTTATGGTATGTACGTATTTACATCATGTAATGGTATGTACGTATATACATCATGTAATGGTATGTACGTATAGACATTATGTAATGGTATGTACGTATATACATCATGTAATGGTATGTACGTATATACATCATGTAATGGTATGTACGTATATACATCATGTAATGGTATGTACGTATTTACATCATGTAATGGTATGTACGTATGGTATGTACATAGACATTATGTAATGGTATGTACGTATAGACATTATGTAATGGTATGTACGTATATACATCATGTAATGGTATGTACGTATATACATCATGTAATGGTATGTACGTATTTACATCATGTAATGGTATGTACGTATATACATCATGTAATGGTATGTACGTATTTACATCATGTAATGGTATGTACGTATATACATCATGTAATGGTATGTACGTATAAACATCATGTAATGGTATGTACGTATAAACATCATGTAAAGGTATGTACGTATAAACATCATGTAATGGTATGTGCGTATAGACATCATGTAATGGTATGTACGTATAAACATCATGTAATGGTATGTACGTATATACATCATGTAATGGTATGTACGTATAAACATCATGCTATGGTATGTACGTAAAGACATCATGTAATGGTATGTACGTATAGACATCATGTAATGGTATGTATGTATAGACATCATGTAATGGTATGTACTTATAGACATTATGTAATGGTATGTACGTATAGACATCATGTTATCAAGTGCCACGATTAACAAGTTTAATTTCAAAAGTTAATCATGTTATTGCTCACTCATTAGTATATTATTTTGACAAGCACCATACATAAAAAAAATACAGTAATGTATTCTTGAACATAGATTTTACAAAACTATCATTTCTTACGGAGAAAGGTGTGAAATAAGAATGTTATTAATGAATGTGTTTATGAATGGGTGTTTATAAGAAGACATATAACCATTCATATCAATAAGAGCTTAACATTATTAAAGCTGGGTAAGTTCGGTTTCCCGAACCTGACAAGATTAACATAAAAACTTACTTTTATTAGTTTTTTCTTTTGATTGGTTAACAATAGTTTGAATTTGTGATCGGTAGGCCACATATGATAAAGTTTGGTATCAGTTGTGTTCTCAAATTACGATAATATGGACAAAGAAGTGTAAAATGGTTTATATAGCGCTCAGCTGACACATGTTGCAGATCCTTTTTCGAGTATCATTATATTAGGCAATGTACGTATAGACTACAAGTCATCAAGAGACATGATTAGACCAGAGTGTGTATGATTTAATGTACACAGATATTATTTTATGTACATATAAACTTTATGTAATCATGTCATAATATTAAACCAGAGTTTATATTAAAAAGTGTGGACTGATCCTTTGATATGTACATATAAACTTTATGTAATCATGTCATAATATTAAACCAGAGTTTATATTAAAAAGTGTGGACTGATCCTTTGATATGTACATATAAACTTTATCGAATCATGTCATTATATCAAACCAGAGTTTATATTAAAAAGTGTGGACTGATCCTTTGATATGTACATATAAACTTTATCGAATCATGTCATAATATCAAACCAGAGTTTATATTAAAAAGTGTGGACTGATCCTTTGATATGTACATATAAACTTTATCGAATCATGTCATTATATCAAACCAGAGTTTATATTAAAAAGGGTGGACTGATCCTTTGATATGTACATATAAACTTTATCGAATCATGTCATAATATCAATCCAGAGTTTATATGAAAAAGTGTGGACTGATCCTTTGATATGTATATATGTTAGGTCAGTGCAAAAAGATTGTAAGTGCTAAAGAAAACTGAAGTTTAAGCTAGGATAGGAAAACGCAGTGTAATAAGTTGAGTAGATATTTTAATGGGCATATTACACAATACACTGCCCATCTACCCCTTTCATGTATTAACTATCTATGACACCTGCAAGCCTGAATTAACACACCTTATAACCAACCCCTGTCATATCTCCCAGACAGTATGGATATTAACCTTTTTATATAGGTTATCAATTAATTAAGCTACTTTAAGTTACTTATATATTACACCAATAATTTCAAATTAGGTAAACTAAATAATTATTGTAATAAATAAAATTGAGGACTTGGTGCAAAACTATTGTAAGTCCTTTCTAAAGTGATGGACTTACAATAGTTTTGCCACAAGTCATCGAAATATAATATTAATTAAGTTATGATAAGAGTTTGAATGGGTCATGTTCAGGATATCATTGATGTACAAAATAAAACTTGTCAACAAATCTTATTAAGTATCTACATCAAGAGCGATGATAATCAACTTGTGTACAACTTATACTTATACATGTCTTAATGCAATTTAAGATATTTTAAAGTGTAAAAACAAATTAATAATGTAAAGGGTACTATAAATTGGTTGATTACTATCACATTTCAAACTTTTTAATTTCATTTACGGTCCACACCATAATAGGCCTGCAACCAGCTTGTCTGGGGGCAGAATATGCCTGGTGGGACCCCAAACCTTATCACTTATCAATCAATCAATTATTTCAAACTGATAATGTTTATAGTTTGAAAGAGAAAGTTCAAAGAGAGGTGTAAAAACGAATGAAAATAAAATCCCTTAAGCTGCATTTTCCTGTTTCTTCAGTAAGAAATAAAACTTAAATCCTGCACTTCAATTTTTACAAATCTCAAATTATTATTTTCAATAATTTTTATTTGAATTAACTCATATTTAAGATAATTCACTGTTTGAAGTTGATCGCATGTTTTACTTAAGAAAAAGAAAAAAATATATATTTAGCTTTCAAAATTTAAATGAATAAGTACATAAAAATATGAAAGTTATTGAAAAATAGTTTTTTTTTATACTAAATTAACAGTTTACATAAGTCTAAAAGTCAAAATGAACAGTTATCTATAAAACTTTTATAGTATCATTATATTTCACTACTTCCCTGAATCTAATCAAATGGTCGTCAGAGAAACTGTGTAATATGACCTCTCAATTTTCAGGGATTTCGTGAAATCCCTGACATTTTTAGGGATTTCACGAAATCCCTAAGTGAATTAGGGATTTCATGAAATCGCTGAAATTTTCAGGGATTTCACGAAATCCCTGATTTCACAGTTTCCCTGTAACATATATAAACTTTATGTAATCGTGTCATAATATCAAACCAGAGTTTATATTAAAAAGTGTGGACTGATCCTTTAATATGTACATATAAACTTTATGTAATCATGTCATACGGGCGAAAGACCGCCTATATGTTACACGTACGTACGAAACGAAAGAAGGTACCTACAAAACCAAGGATTTCCGAATAACTCAGAACCCTATAGGACTTTTTTCGGCCATTTTGGTTGCAACCGTTTTTTTTGGCCCCATATGGCGCCATCTTGTCCGAAAATTTATTTTTATTCAGCTCTTTTACTAGCAATGATGTGGAAAAATCAAAGTTAACAAGCAAAAAATAGAAGGATTTTCCTCCGAATATTTTTTACAACATCTAAAACAATAAACAGTTTTGTAAAATTTAGACCGCATTTCAACATTTTCTGTTTATTTGGTGAAGGTGGCGTCTCTCATCCTAAAACCCGTCAATTCTTCACATGTTGACATGGTGATTACAACAAGATCTGTAACGTGCACTTTCCATTTTTGTGTATCACGTGACAAGACATTTTCTTTACAAATCATCATCGTTCCGATCACCGCTTCAAATCTTAAATCGAATGAAACAATCGCCTTGTTTAACGAACATCGAAAACGATGATGTCAGGTAAGATAACTTTTTGTACAGTTTCATTTTCGTATAAAGAACGCATATTTTTACAGTATATTTTGTTCAAAGCGAGATAGATAAATCGAAGAGAGTCTGGACCGTCATTCTATGAAATGGACACTACGAGCACTATCTTACTCCGAATATTGATTTTATGTCACCGCATCTATCTATGTGTCGAGGTAGCATTTAGTACACTTTCCAGTGTTAAAAGCTACCGGCAATATGGACATACATTTTAGAGACGAAAAAAGGTTTGTTTACATTGAGATCATTTCAAGGCTGAGTAATCTTGATCCGTATTGGATTCTTCTTTTTGGATTGACGATGTGCCTGTTGTTTTTTTTTTTTCACACGTTCTTTGCTCTTTAATTCTTGAATCTACCTATCCTGATGACTTCCAAAACGTATGTCTTTTCACCGATTATTAATGGAGACATAGTCGGGGAACATAGTAATAACTTTTAGGTTAATTTCATTTGTCTGCTTTCCAGAAACAGCCATAGTTCAGACTGTGTGAAGGTCAAATGTGAACCGGCAATCAAAGAAATGAATGTTGTGGTACTGCATAAAGAAAGATTCTTTGTTTTATAAGCACATGTAAGTACAACTTATCTTTTTCATAAGTAATTATGATATGAATAATACCTTGCAAATACAGATAAGACAAACAAGGAAATTTTGGTTTGAAGAGCTTTTTACTTTAGGAATATGGTTTTACCTGAACTACAGGTGTTTTATACTGTTTTCAACACTATGTCAAACATAAATTTTATGACTTTTAGTTCTGTTTTCAACACTATGTCAAACATAAATTTTATGACTTTTAGTTTGTGTACATATCAATACATCCTCTTAGCATGGTTTTTCTAGAGAAAAACTACAATTCAATATTTTCCAATTAGATTACTTTATCTTCCTTCCATTCATAGTTTGATGAGAAATCTTAATAAACAATGATGTAAAAGGATGCATAATGACTATTGAATTTCAAACAAGTGGCTGGAATAGATTTGTTTTTCCATTAATGCACATGGCTCAGTCTTGAGCTTAATGGTACATGTCTGTATAACCTACCAGTATAAGGCTAGGAAATGTTTCTTGCCAAGAAACACTACACAGCAATTTAGGTGAATGCCATTGAGGATAAAACCCAGGTCCACGCCGCTAACCATTATGCCACTGTGTGGCCAAACCATGTATATTTAGACCTTGCTATGACATGAACCAAATCTACTTACCTTTTCAAGTGAGATTCATATAATGATTACAACTAAATGAACAAAGACATCATAAGTAATTCTATAACAAGATTTTGGCAAATGTGTTGCCAATTAAAAGATTCAAAACAAAGTTTGGTAATACAAAAAAGACTCTACAGTACTTTTGAAATGATATCTTTTCAACATTCATGTTTTATGTACATATAAACATCAAAACACTTCTGTTATGTACAAGGTACAGTGACAAAGAAAGAACCATTTTAACATGGATTTTGTTTTAAACTTATGTTTCTTCCATTATCTCTTTTAAACAGAAATATCTGTGCCTGACAGAGGAGGAACTGTACATGAAAGTGCTGACATGAAAGATTACCTTGACAAAAAGAGAACAGATGAAGATCTGTATGAAAACTGTCTCTGCATTTTTTTCTGTAAACGTTTAAATCTAAAACATGTATGGAATCTATGTTTTGTAGCACAACACAAACAAGACTGACAGAAATGCACATGTATTTCCAATACTGATAGATAGTTGTAGCAAAACTGTCTCAGTTTGTGAGATGAAAGAAACTTTTCCCATAATGTTTAAGAAACTACTGTTAAAAGTCAAATCATAGGACAGTAAGAGTTTTCGTTCATTATTTTGTACAATATAAGGCAGCAGATAGCATTTAAAACTGAGATACATATTGCTGGTTCAATTTATTACATATTCTACCACTGAATTGAGGAACCTTTTTACTGCAAAAGGTGCAATAGGGTGAATTATTGTTTAATGAAATACAATAATATCTGCTTAGTTTCAATAGTAGACCAGTTAACCCATTGCCAAACAAAACTGAAATTTAACAACTTTGTTGAAGATGACTCAGGAAAACATTGTGGGATTTTTTCCTTTTCCCACAATGTTTTCTGCCCTATCAAAAGATTATTTTTCAATTTCATCACATTTTGAAATGTCGTCTGCAAACGCTTTCAATTTGGGACAGAAAAAAATTTGGTGTTTGGTAAATTGTTAACTCATGTAAACACATTTGTATGCAAGTGGGGCATAACAAATTTGAGTAAAGCCACCATTATAACCATTATAACATTATTTCTACAGCAAGTACTCCCTTTTGTCACAATGATTTCATTCTCTGCAAAAATGCTCTCTTTTTCCTAATTACAAACACTTTTGGTTGCAAATAATTTCTATTTCAAACAATGATGGCTCTACATTTTGAAATTATTTGGACATTTCTAGAAATAAAGCATAAACAATAATAATTTCTGAATACTATTGGGTAAAATATATTGTTATTAACAGATTCATTGTTTTGAAAGATTTCCTTGCATCACATTAGCTTCTTATTCTCTGTTAAAGATATGTTAAATTATTTCTACCTTATGAAACGCTTTGCATGTTGCAGGAGTCTTTTAGAATACACTGACAAAATCATGAAATGAGTCAAATGACTAAATGAGCAGTTATCCTTTTTCTCATCATAGTTTAAATCAAATGTCATAGTTAAATTATGCAATTTTCTTGTAATCTGCTATTACTTTCATTGATAACAGTCACAAATAAAGCTTGAATGAAGCTTTAAGGATAAATGATGAAATTTTGCCTGTTTACTTTCAATAGAAGATGTAATAGTTATAGGAATTTACAAAAATTCTGTGCTTTGTTCTCCATTTGGACTCCTTTTTGTAAATTGTGAAATATTCCACAAGTATGGATATTACACCCTGAAGATGATGAAACAAAACATTTGGAAAGAATACTTTAATCAATAGTTTGTTAAAAGGAGTAACAGGTTATTGACTCAACATTGCAGCATTTAAGGTTATGTTTAAATGTGGAAAATATGCAAACTTATATAACTTTCCTTATTCAAATAACATAATGTAAATCATGCATTGCATTTTGGAGAAGGCTAACACTATGCCTGATCATTTGAACAAGTTTTTGTATAGATCTGTACATATTCTATTGAGAAAAGTGTTTGTTATTACTACTAATTAACCTGAATAAATTTTGTCAATTGTTTAACAATAGAATTATCTTTTGTTTGTTTCAACTAATTATAGAAAGACTTTTGGTGCTTTAGATAATTTCAAAGACTTTTGACAATGATGGATTTCCTTCCTAACACAAATTTTCCCCTCTATTTCATCATTAAATCATATGCTGTGAAAGGTTTTTAAGAATGATTCAGAGAAAGCATATACTTACAACATACAATTTGGTGAAGAGTAAATTCTACATATCAAGGTTTCAGTGCAATACAAAACTGTAAGTGCTTCACATATTGGAAGTACTAACTGAAGTCTTGCATTGAATCCTCATTTTGCATGAAGAGATTTTGGAATTCAAATTATTTAGTTTGGTGGTTTTGATAATGCACAAACAGTGTCTTCTGTTTCTTATTGCATTACTGATATGGGTAGGATAGCTAAAACATGAGAGTATCTAGCGAGAACCACCAACCACACATACATGAGTCTTAGATGCTATGTTTGATTATGGTTTAACAACATTTTCAACAGAATGTTTCTGTTGTGTCAGTAGACATATCCCTGTGTGTTCCAATTATTTCCTCGTCAGTTCCTGCGAATAAACCTTCTAAGCCACCGATCACTTACCCCATACAAACATCTTGCTCTGTGGTTTAGTCAAAATAATTCAACATGAAGAAGCGTTCCACCCCCACCCCCCGAAGTTAGTTTTGGGTAGGACCTGGATCACAGCTAAAATGTGGTTATGGAGTATCCATTGATAGCATCCAACCATACATAAATGTTTAAGTCTTAAATGCTATTGTTGGATTATGGTTTAACACCATTTTCAACAGAGTGTTTCAGTTGTATCAATGGACATTAATCTCTGCTCCTGTTATTTCCCCACCAGAACCTTCCAATATTCCTCCATAGACATAGTCCGAATGATCCAGACGTAGATATTTCATTCTTCGTCACAGTTAAAGCTTGGATCATCTTAGTTACCCTAGACACTGACCATTTAACCCATACGAATATCATTGCGCTTTGGTTAGACATTTAAAAAGTCGTGGTGCAATGACTTTCGAAAGAATATCATACAAGCCAAAGTATCAAACGCATAATACCAACTATACTTTTGTCTAATGACAATGTGTACTATTCGTAATGGTTAGCAACTCATATATATCCACAGTGGTAGAATTAAGTAGTTGGTGTCGTAGGTTATATATTAAACACATCTGATTTGTATCTTGACAATGGCTATTTCTTTCAAATTTGAGTGCCTTCAGACAGGACACTGCTTCCTGGCCTAGTACTACTGATACAATACAAAGGGAACATTATGTTATACAAATCCAGAATTAGCACTGTTCATTAATTGAAGGAAAAAATCTCTTTCGCCCGGTTTAGGCTTTGCCTATTTTCATATTAATATCAAACCAGAGTATATATTAAAAGTGTGGACTGATCCTGTAATATGTACATATAGCCTACAAGTGACGTGCTCAAACTTATTGGTAACCGAAAGTGAGTACTGTCTCATTTTCCCTTGTTTCATAGAATAACTGTGAATTTATTTCATCTTTCAAAATTATATGATGAAATATAATTTGAAACTTCCTGGATACATGACCAATACTCGTGCAGATCTGTGGGTTAGTCCCGACATGTTCAACTCGCAGCTCGAACCCGGGACCCGCGGTACTTGAGGTCGGCGCTTTACAATTACATACAGTCGCCCACATGGTGAATTAAGACTTCATGTGGATCGGAAAGTTGTTTCCTTTAATTAATTGGCAAACAGTAAATATCAAGAAAACGTAATCCTAGTTTCATAAGCATGTGGAGGCTTAGAAATATGTTTTTTTAATCAATAAAGCTTATGTATTACTTGAATAAGAGAATATCGTATAAATTAACATTACCATTTACGCTTGCTTGGTCCGAACATAAGTATCCCAATGTGGCATCATATGTGTGTAATTCCATGACAGTGCTGACATCACATGACGTTAAAAATGGTTGTGAACAGTTTCGATATTGCTTGTAAAACCTGAAACAAATGGATGCTATTTAACGAGTGTAGCAATTTGTTATATGTGCTATATAAACAGTAATACTTTACCTGAACGTAAGAATCATGATACTTCTGTTAATTCATACGGACTCAGGCTTTTAGACATATGTAAGGAGAATGAATGCTGTATTTTGAACGGCCGTTTAGAGGAAGGTAAATGCACGTATCATTCTCATTACAACAGCAAACCAATTTCAGTAGATTATTTGATAGTTGATCGTGATTGTATACCTTTAGTAAAAGATATGTCAGTACTAGATTTGACGGAATTCTCCGATCACTGTCCTTTGTCATTTTCTGTTAATTGTTTAAAACCTTTTGTGAACAGTGAAAAATCTATTTCATTTGATAAAATCAAATGGGACATCTCAGATTTGACCCATTTTAATGAAACATTGAATAATAATACTAAAAACTTTGACGACTTATCCGTCGACTTGAGGTCAGGTGCATTAACTACAAACGAATATGTTTCAAAGTTAACAAACCTTATTTATGATGTTTCCTTCCGTTCTTTCGGGAGAAATGTTACTATTCGTACCTCAAACAAGAAAACTTATACAAACAATAGCGCTTGGTTTGATAACAATTGTAAGGAGGCCAAACGCCTTTTCTTTAAGGCAAAGCTGCACTTTGCACGAGAAAACAGCGAAACGAGCAAACTCGCCTTTTTGCAATCTCGAACGCATTATTGTAAAACAAAGAGGTTGGCAAAAAGTAAATTCTTTTTCAAAGAGAAATGTAAACTTTCATCTCTAAGTAAAAATTCCCCTCGTCAATTCTGGTCTTATATTAAGAATTTCAATAGAAAGAATCATGTGTCAAATGACGTAGCTTTGACCGACTGTGTTGAACAATTTCGTGCGTCTAAAACGTGCGAATTTGATTCCACCCACGAAGAACACAATATAAATGTATCCGAACCACGTGATGACCCATTGTGTATTGATGAGTTAGACTGTCCCTTTACTATCGACGAAATTTAAAGAACTATTTTGTCACTTAAAAGAGGCAAAAGTGCCGATATAGAAAATATTGTTCCAGATTTTTTTATTGATTCCATTGATTTTATTTCACCTTATTTACTTACCCTTTTTAATATCATTTTTGATTCCGGGAATTACCCAGATGCATGGGCTAAAGGGTCATTCATTCCTATTTATAAAAAGGGTGACCCCTCTGAACCGTCTAACTACAGACCTATTACCATCGTAAATATACTGTCAAAAATATTTTTATCCCTAGGAATAGGATGAATAAATGGAGCGAGAATGAATCAATTTTAAATGATGTTCAGTTTGGTTTTCGGGATGGTCGTTCAACTACCGATGCTATATTTATTTTACATTCAATTATAAAAAAAAGTATTGGGCAAAAACCTTAAACTTTGGTGTGTGTTTTATTGATTTTGAGCGGGCTTTCGATACCGTTAATCGTAATGCACTAATGGCACAAGTTACTTGATTCAGGTATTAGTTGTAAAATGATCTCCATGCTTAAGACAATCTATTCAAATGTGAAAGCTTGCGTCAAACACAATATGCAGATCTCCGATTTTTTTGACATATCGATTGGACTTAAACAGGGAGAGCCTTTATCGCCTTTGTTATTTATATTTTTTATCAATGACATTGTTAATCACATTAATCTAGATCAGCTCGATGAGAATGACCTTGATACACTTTCAATCTATCTTCTTCTTTTTGCCGATGACATTGTATTATTTACAACAAATCCAGTGACACTTCAACAACAGTTAAACAATATTCAGAGGTACTCAGTCAAATGGGGTCTAAAAATAAACTAGGCTAAAGCTATAGTTTGTGTATTTCGAAAAGGTCATCAACCAGTCAGAGATCAAATAATTATAGAATATGATATCATTGAAGTTGTTGATAACTTTGTTTATCTGGGGCTGGAATTTAGCTATAATGGTAATCTTAATCTAGCGTTTAAATGCCTCCAAGACCAGGCCCTTAGGGCATATTATAATTTATTAGGGATTTTTGACAAACTTAAGTTAGATTTAAAATGTAAGTTATCTCTCTTTGATTCAATGGTCCTCCCTATCCTCTTACATGGATCTGAGATCTGGGGTGTATATAACGTTAAATTCATTGAAAAACTTCATATACGGTTGTGTAAGTCTTTATTGGGTGTAAGCAAACAAACGCCAAACTATGCTGTATATGGTGAACTTGGTCGCCTACCAATGTACATCCTTGCAAAACAGAGAGCTATAAAATTCTTTATCAAGATATTAAATTCCCCTGGTTCTTTGATACAATTTTCTTATTTTGATCAACTAAATAATATTTCGAACTCATGCTGGTCTAACAAAATGAAAAGTATTGTTGAACATTTGGGTTTTGGCTATTTGACTCGAGGTGTTCAAAGTAACATTCCTCATTTCAGCGCTTTGAAATCAAGACTTCGTGACCAATTTATGCAAGATTGGTCTAGCTACATCAAAAACTCATCAAAACTATTATATTATTGTAATTTTAAAGAAGAATTCGAATTTGAAAATTATCTAACATCAATACAAAATGATCACCTAAGAAAACATTTGACCAGCATTCGTTTGAGCTCACACCCACTTAAAATTGAAACTGGAAGAAAAAATGGTATTGATAGAAACAATCGCCTGTGTAAACTCTGTAGCATGAAAGTTGTCGAGTCTGAATTTCATTTCATATTATGTTGCCCAAGATAAAGATTTTTACGTTAAAAATACATGATTAATTTACCACACCCAACTGTTAATAAGTTTTATTGTCTCATGTCCTCCTCGAATCATTTTAAATTACTAAAATTGGCAAAATATATTAAGGAAGCTATGGATGTTAGAAAACATATATTGGAAACGATGTTGAATTGATTTTGACTACATTTAATTGTACTTGCCAGTTATATCTACCCATGGTTTTATGACTGTTCTGTTGTTATGTACCTTTTTTGTGTTTTATATCTTTTATATAATTTCATGTCTTTGCCAGTTTGAATCTTAAATGGCTAAAGGCAAACTTTTTTGTCGTTGCTAATAAAATGCAAAATGTATGTTGAAAGACGAGTACATTTATATACTATCAACGGCTCCAACAATCATAAAACATACACAACTCTATTCATACGACATTATATACTCCATACCAGAAATATTTACCCAATAATAGAAATAATCTTTGCCCACATTGAGTTATACCTTTGAAAACAATACCTTGGTCTTCATCATCGAACTAATCATTGGTATGTTTAGTCAATATAAGTATTACGTAGGAAAACTTTTTTATTGTATAGTTTCACAAGATCCCCCACATATTAAATAGCAGGTTGATATAGATTCCTACCTGCAGACTGTTTGTAGTGTGGTGGAGTTATAGTCCGCTATATATCGAGGGAAAGATGTTGATGGTGCCTGCAGCTCCTCTAGTTGTAGATACGACAAGTAACAGGTTTGTCTGTGAGCCTCGGAACATTGGGATGAAACCACATCAAATATACAGTCTGCAAATACACATTATATGGCAGTTAGTCTGAACGTTTAGATTTCTGCGGCAATAAGTCAGGAAACACATTTACTCGACTGTTTGTCTATAAAACACATTTATATACGGCAATTAATCTGGAAATACACATTTACAAGGCAATACGTATTGAAATAAACATGTATGCGGCTGGAAAACACATATTTATATTACAATAAGTCCGGAAAACACATATTTATGTGACAATTAGTCTGGAAAACACATATGTATGTTGCAATTAGTCTCGAAAACACATATTCTTGTGGCAATTAGTCTGAAAAAAGATGATTTACACGGTTATTAGTCAGGAATGACACATTTATGCGACAATTAGCATTGAAATACAAGTATACACGGTAATAAGTATTGAAATACACGGCTTTGAGTCTCGAGACCCACATTTATACGGTAAAAGTCTGGAAATACATATTCATTCGTCAATGAGTCTGGATAAACACATTTATATACGACATTTAGTCTGGAAATACATATTCATTCGTCAATGAGTCTAGAAAAACACATTAATATACGACACTTAGTCTGGAAATACATATTCATTCGTCAATGAGTCTAGAAAAACACATTAATATACGACACTTAGTCTGGAAATACATATTCATTCGGCAATGAGCCTGGAAAAACACATTTATATACGACACTTAGTCTGGAAATACATATTCGTTCGTCAATTAGTCTAGAAAAACACATTTATATACGACACTTAGTCTGGAAATACATATTCTTTCGGCAATGAGGCTGGAAAAACACATTTATATACGACACTTAGTCTGGAAATACATATTCATTCGGCAATGAGGCTGGAAAACACATTTATATACGACATTTAGTCTGGAAATACATATTCATTCGGCAATGAGGCTGGAAAAACACATTTATATACAACACTTAGTCTGGAAATACATATTCATTCGTCAATGAGACGAGAAAAACACATTTATATACGACACTTAGTCTGGAAATACATATTCATTCGGCAATGAGGCTGAAAAAACACATTTATATACAACACTTAGTCTGGAAATACATATTCATTCGGCAATGAGCCTGGAAAAACACATTTATATACGACAATTAGTCTGGAAATACATATTCATTCGGCAATGAGGCTGGAAAGCACATTTATATACGACACTTAGTCTGGAAATACATATTCATTCGGCAATGAGGCTGGAAAACACATTTATACACGACACTTAGTCTGGAAATACATATTCATTCGGCAATGAGGCTGGAAAAACACATTTATATACGACACTTAGTCTGGAAATACATATTCATTCGGTAATGAGTCTGGAAAGACATATTTATATACAACACTTGAAATACACAGTTATATTGCAATTGGTCTGGAAATACATAATTCATTCGGTAATGAACCTTGAAAAACACATTTATATACGACACTGGAAATACACAGTTGTACTGCAATGAGTCTGAAAATACTTATTTTTTCGGGAATGAGTCTAGAAATACACATTTATATGCGACAATTATTCTGAAAAAACACAGTTATGCGGCAATGAGTCTCGAAGCACATATTCATTCGGCAATGAGTCTCGAAGCATACATTTACTTACGACGATTAGTCTGGAAAAACACATTTATATACGACACTTAGTCTGGAAATACATGTTCATTCGGCACAGAGTCTGAAAACACACATTATATACGGCAATTAGTCTGAAGTAACACATGTATGCGGCAGTAAGTCTTGAAATACACAATTACGCGGCAATTAGTCTGGAAGTACACAGTTTGGAAATATACATTCTTACGACAATTTTTGTCTGGGAGTATACATAACTATCACTTCCATGTGTATTATACTATAAATGCACTTATTTAAATGGACTATATCACATATTGTGGTCTGGAAGTAAAAAGTCTCTAAATAACAATCCTCGTCATTAGATAAATGGCCATATTCAATTTCTTTACTTTAAAAATGTTTAAAACCTGTGTTTTTCTGAAAACAATATGAAACGAGCCCGTGGTGAACTTTGATTAAAAGACTAAGCCTATAAATAGTCATGGGATCGCTCTCTGAGGTACCCCGTTAGCCTCACGTCATAAGAGTGTCTATCACTTCATAGTCTCGTACCTAGATTCTTTTACCCATTTAGAGGATTTCACGGGACAGACATTCGAGATCATTGTTTACAAAATAAACCGTTTAAACAGTGTTCTACATCTGCAAGACAAATGTGCTATAACTTTACAAAAAGGTCATGAAAGGAAATGAAAGCGTATCCCTAACAGTTTTGTATAATTTTATCTATGTTGTCATTCTATCCATTGAAGAAATCCTATTGTTAAAAGAATCAATTCCAAATCTGTGAGATAGTCACTTTAACGAAGGCGGTATTTGGTTATATAATCAGTTCTGTTTTGTCTGGTAGAATGTATGCAATGTGAGATTGTGGCAATTAATCATTGTTTTCGGCAAAGCATGTTTTTCAAAACCAGATTTTGAATAACCACACTTTTTAATAGGTATAGAGTTAAAAGAAGAACACATAGTCTGTGTCGGTTGGTGAAGATGACAGGAAACCTGATAAATAATGCCCGGACTTTAGCGACAAAACATTCACTTTCAGGAATATACCTTTCCGCAAAATAAATCTGTGACACATTGTTGAGTGTACATTCACGATCTAAAGCGACAGCAATCGATCGGGGGGAGGGGGTAGGGGGGCAGGGTTGAGTTTTATTTACAATAAAGAGTACACAGACTGGTAAACCATGTTAGATCAGATTCTCGGCCTTTCGTTACGAGTTCAATCTCTGCTTTCAGAGAAGATAGACTAAATGAACAGAAAATGTCTCTTCGTGTTTCAATACGGATATGCAGACTTGATATAACCTGGATGTAATCACCAATGTAAACAGCACTACAGGGGTCTATATTTACCCCCGGGGGTCAGTACTATGTAATATACTCAACAAGGGAAGGTTTTTTTTCCTCAAAAGTTGACTCGTTTGGGGCCTATTAACAGGAGCGTGTTTACCCCATTTACTCCCTATACTCTGAAAATGAACTTTGAGATCATTAATTCCCATTATGTAATTCCAAGGTCCAATGAGAAAAGAATAGTGTTTTCTAACCTTAGCTTTATCAAGTTGGTCTAGTCTTTGTTCTGTTAAAAAAATGAAAAACTATTTTTGTTGTAAATTAATCCCTTGTAAAACAGTTATACATTCACCATTATTTAAGAAACAATTCATGACTGTGAATTAATATTAATTTTTGGCTGTTGATAAACTGTTTTGTATGAAATTTGTACCATCAAACATATACTTATATTGTTGTGCAAATATCGATCCTTATTCTATAGCTAAAGGGTCCCTGTATGGCCGAGTGATAAAGATGGTGGATTTAGATCTTTGATTATGCAAATTGAGCCCCACTAATACCTCTGGTCTTGTGGGAGTGACCTTTGGCAAGTCACTTCATAGCCTAAACCTAGTACTGGTGATTCCAGGAAAGCCGTTACATAACTGAAAAAAATGCTGATACTGCATTAGATAGACCAATCTATTGCACAATTAATCATAACGTTTGTAATGCATAGCCTTGTGAAGCTTATATGCATAACGCTGAAAATCATATTGATAAATACATTTCAGCCCATTACCTTATATTTTCTAAAATCAAGATCCTTGTTTCGTTGTCTTTTTGCCACTTTATCATTAAGCAAAACTTCCTAAAGTACTTTTGATTAGAATAGATGCCTCTATCTTGTCTCACAATCTGCTAAATATTATATGAAACCTGGTGAATGGGCATACAGGATTGTATATTTAAAAAAAAGCAAAATGTTGTTTTAAAAGTAAGATTCATCTGACAAGAGTTGTTATTCAAGGTGAAAATTAATCGATTGATTTTGATACTACATGTATTTTTTGGACAATCACAGTTTTCTTTTACTTATCCCAAAATTTCATACTGTTTAATTTTTTACTGATTCACCTAAAAAAGACAGATCAGAGAGCATTTGTGATGGGTACTGACTTCCTCGAAATGAACCGATTGGTTGTCTGTCACAGAGTTTTCTGTTCCATTTCAAGAAGCTGTAGAATTGTGGATCATTTGTGTTTATTTGATGTATTTATCAGATTTTTGGGTTAAGTTAAAATGTATTTATCATTTTGCACTTGTTGTATGATAATGTAAGGTATGTAGAGGGGTGGCCCCTCCCGACCCTCACATACCAATTGATGGGGGGGAATAAATGGATTAGAGCTTTAAACTCTAACTGAAAAAAAAAATGTTTGCCCATTAGATAAGGGAATGGCCGTTTCTAAGTTGTGAGAACTTTTGGTCAGACCCTTTTGCCAAAGTTGATGATTTTGTTACTTACAGATGTTGTGTACTGCGTATTTTATGTTCAATTATATGGCAATAAAATATTTTTAAACTAATTGAATAAATCATTCGAAAATTAATAAAAAAAAAATAAAAAAATATTTGGTCTAGTTAACTCTTACAAATTCTAATCAAGTGAGGCACCAGCATTTGTGTTCATTCATCCGAAACAAAGTTCTGCACTATCCGATGAAAGTAAGCGTTGAGGGCATTGCACGACTAGCATAAATACAAAATGGTATGCCGGAATTCGAAATTCAAATTGTCTAAGCCTCAAAAGTACTCGGATTTTAAACGACCTTTAAGGCACTTACTCAGGGATCGATGTGAGCTCTGGGATTAATAAACGTTAGACATTTGCTTTCAACAATCACCGTTACTAAAATGATGACCATTTTGAATTTCTAAACTTCTAAGATGCAAAAATCATGTTCTTTCATGCTAAATGGTCATTATCGGAAAAAGACAATTTATTTCAAAAAGTTAAAATCTCTGTGAGATTGTCATTTTAACATTTCGTATTTGTGGCAAAAATTGGTAAAGAGGATTAACAAATGAAAAAGCATATTTTGTAATAATAAGATGGGTACGTCAACATACACTCGTACATATATTGCTTTTTTTTCCGGTGGTGTAGGCTAGTCGTCTAACGTATATAGGAAGAACAGACCATAGATAAATATGGTGATGTGGCTGTGTCATTATTACGAAGGTCCAAAATTGCGTTTTATATGTACAATGTTACTCTTTGCTATAAGTGCATTCGATAAATTCTATTCTCCTGTCTCTTGTAAATTGTAAAAGGAAACCATGCTATCTGAAAACTATTTATGACAAAAGGGACACTCTTGAAAGAAATAACCAACAATAAAATCCTATCATTTCAGTGAAATAATGTTCAATATTAAATACGAGCATCTCTTGAAGGTATACAACGGGGTTGAGAAATACTGCAATTGCAATTTAAATCTCGATCTATTTAATGTGCATATTGCCTTACTGTTTCATATTTCTGTATTGTTTTAATTGCGATTTGTTTTAGATTTGACTAAGATTTGGGAGATTAACACGAACAGTACGAACAAAAATATGCTTTTCTTATTGACTCTTTTTGACTACCAATCATGAATAATGAAATAATATAGCACGACACCCATGTAACAATGGCTCATTGCGGTTTCAAACAAACACCTTGATAACTGCAAAACCAAATGTTTTACTGCATGAACAAGATACATCATTTCTAGGTTTTAAATAAATGCAGTAGTAACTATCATTAGTAATTAACAGTATGCCTATAAAAAAAATAAAACAACACAATTTACGAAAAGTACTTAAAAGTGCTTGTCCACAGATGAGAAAATGGAAAATGAAATATAAGTGCCTCAAAACATGTCGATTTCTGTACTAGGCTGTTCTATTTCCTGATTTTGAATCTTTTAGTAGCTGTCCATTGTAATGCATTTATTACGAACATTCCAGATATCGTTCTAATAGAACTTTCCTTGGGGCCATCGATCCATGCCTTGTAACAACCCAGAATGTAATAAAGTTGCATAATGTAATAATTATTACAAAACGGGTTGAAGTTTTTTACATTTTGTGTTTTTCGATGCGAACCCATTATGTAATAAAGTTGCATAATGTAATAATTATTACAAAACGGGTTGAAGTTTTTTACATTTTGCGTTTTTCGATGCGAACCCATTATGTGATAAAGTTGCATAATGTAATAATTATTACAAAACGGGTTGAGGCGTATTACACTTTGCGTTTTTCGATGCCAACCCGTTATGTAATAAAGTTGCAATATGTAATAATTATTACGAAACGGGTTGGGTTTTTTCAAAGTGATTTTTCTTTACAAACCCGATATGTAGTAGTATTCATAATGGTAACATGGTGATATTTTCACACAGAAGGTAGCCTCTTCCAAGCCAAAACAGGCTTATAAGCAAACACCAAACATTCATAAAATCTTTGAGCAATGTTCAAGCAATGAAATCGTTCCGAATGATTAAACGTACCAGAAACAGTCAAGCCAAGTATCTAAAAAGCCGAAATGGGCTGGCTTATCAGCAAATTACAAAAAAATATTTTAAATGTCTGTTTTAGCGTTTAGATACTAATAATCACATCGCAAGTGGCAACAAGTACCGAAAAAAGGCAAACAGAGATGCTTGAAAGCCAACATAGGCATATCAGCAATATGTAAAAATATCAAAAAACTTGGTTGTTCGCGATAAATGTTTCAGATATGGCAAACATATATGGCAGAACCTTTCGAAACGAGACATATAGGGTTATTTTCGGCCAGATAAAGCTTACCAGCGATATTGAAATGGACTATAACATCTCTTTTTCTGACGCAAGTGAAACACAAAAACCGATTGAATACGACCAAAATATGGCGAGAACCTTTGATGAACATCATATATTGGCGTATAAGCAATAAGATCAATTGGCTGTACAAGTATTATGACATTTAGGTTTAGCACAGTGGTCAATGTTATGAACATACCAAACATAGCAAATGTCGTATGAAGATTTTCCGATGACAAACTTAAATGATGACTTCAAAAGGGGTAACTCTAAGGTTTTATTTCAAAGTGCAGTTCTCTAAGTAAAGCCGTATTCTTATAACGTTGCACTATGTAATAATTATTACAAAACGGGTTGAATTTTATTACACTTTGCGTTTTTCGATGCCAACCCGTTTTGTAATAAAGTTGCATTATGTAATAAAATATATGAAAAGGCTTGATATTCTACAACTCGAACTTTAAGATGCCAACCCGTTCTGTTATAATATTCATAATGGTTACGTGATGACATTTTCACACAAAACATAACCGCTTCCAAGCCAAAAGAGGCTTATGAGCAAAGGTCAGAAGTTATCGGAAAACTTTAGTTGAGCGATGTTCAAGCTAGGATACCGTTCCGAATGACTCAATGAACCGGAAAAGATTAGACCAAGTAACTAAGATAGCCGACGTGGGCTTATCAGCAAATTACAAAGGCGATTGTATATATCTGTTTTAGCACTTTTATGGACGGAAATCTTCACAAATAGCAGCACATACAAAAATGAAATTCTCTAAGTAAAGCTGTTTTCTAATAACGTTGCACTATGTAATAATTATAACAAAACGGGTTGAGTTTTATTACATTTTGTCTTTTTCGATGCCAACCCGTTATGTAATAAAGTTGCAACATGTAATAAAATATGCATGCACAATTTTAACCAATAATTTTTTTAAGTACAAAATACGACATAATTTGCTTAAATTCAAAACAAGACATATGAAACTCGGTCAAAGACCTTATAAAACGACACCAAACACGAATGTGATGTATCAACCCATTACAAACAGTAGTTCATAAGATACAAACTTGCACGTAAAAAACTTAACCAGGATTTTCTAAGCACGAAAGGCCGCGCGTAATTTGTTTAAATTAAAATCAAGAGATTTGAAACTTTGTCAGGTACCATAGATTATTTCATGGTCTTTACATGATGACACTCAATATATTTGTGAAGTATTAACCCATATCGTACAGTAGGTAATGAGATGCAATATTGCACGTAAACACTTAACCAAGATGTGACGCCGACTCCCACGTTCGGATGAGAAGTATTGCTCTCACTATATCCGAATAGTCTAGCTAAAAACGGATTAACATTGAAAAACACACAATGTGATGAAACTCAAACCTTGTTGTTACAATCAATGTACTGATAGTACTAAGGGATGGGTCTTGTTGCTTGAACTAGGATGAAAAAAGAAGAAAGAAGACAGACCAAATTTAACTATAGACATAAAGTTCAATATTTAAAGGGACTCTCTAAGAGATAGAGATTTTTTTCTCATTTAATCGTCTTCTAAAAATAACAACAAAGATTTTTGAAGTAACATAGAACTAGATTATTGACAGCTTCCCAGCCCTGCTCGTAACTATACAAAGGGGATCTAGAACATTACAATCGCAGATATCTAAGGGCGTTTAAACGGGTTTATTTTGTAAACAACGTCTTAACTTAGAGTAAGAGGTGGTACTCATCAGTCTACCATCACCGCCTAGGCGTTTGCCATTCGGTGAGCATGATAAATCCCGGGCAATAAATAAGCATTATTTATACATAGGATATTAAGATACATTTTCTGAAAAGGTTAACCATGGGTATTGTCAGAAAAACAAGATTAAAGATTTAACAGAACAAATGCCATTTCAAATCAGATTATATTATAATTTTTTTCCTGGAAAGGAATTTTGATTCGACAACTTTAATCATGTGATCTTAATTCTAATGTGAAAATTAAAAAGTAAAGGGAGGTCATTGATATGAAAATATTTTTAGTTGTCACGTAACAGAAGCAAACTGCGCGGGAAGAAGAATTCTCCCTTTTATTTATAAACCGGCTTTCCCAAAGATGATCAAACAAACGCGATGGCTCACTTCATGTTAATTAACGAAGGCACGGGGTTTTAGCAATTTATTTGTAAAGAAATGGAAAACGGTCTTTAGTTTAGTGACAAGGACTTTCAATACCAATCTTTTTATTTTTGTAACTCCAAATTCACACAGCTCTGAGAGAGCGCCTTTTAGTGTCTATAGAAAAGTGTTAATTCATTGGTCAAGATAACGTCGTTTGCACCAAGAATCCTAATCTAGAAACCTTGTTCCTGAAATTTGTTTTATCTTCAGGAAATTATGCCTATATTCAACCTTTAACAAACAATATATGTTAAATCTTTTTAAATTCAAAAGAAATGCAGACACCAGTTTAGTTTGTGACACATATGGGAAATGTTTCAGGAAAGGGTGGAAAATATTGTAAGAAAAGCCTCTCCCTTTTTCCTATACATGTACTTTGCACCGGATATACGTGTACTATATAGCTTACTCATCATTTTGATATTAAGACACCAAAAATATCGAAATCTTTGAATGCATTTGATATAAAAGACAATATGTCAAAATAATTGTCATATGAAGATCATCTACTGTAAATGCATCTTAAAAAGTTTTCATCAAGAGTTTAAACCATGATATAACATCCCACTTCCATAAATACTTCAACTTTACAACTGTATTTAGTGATTATTTTGGTATAGGCATTCCAAAAACCATATTATAATGCACGTAAAGTCGCGGCCAGGTATAAAACAAGATATACCCTCATACAAAGGCTTGTGATAATGTATCCATCCACTAATTTAATTAATTCGGTCAAGTTAGATGCATGGATATAACAAAGATAATACTTTTATACAACATAAACTTTAACTGAGTAACTTCATTTGGCGCCTGGTAGAGTTTGAGTATGACTATAGTAGAGGTTTTGTTATAACTTTAATAAGGATGCTACAACGACATAATGTCAATCCACGTTTTTATCATTGTACACGTGAGGAGCAGATACAGAAAGAATAAGAGATCATTAAATATAATTCGATTTTGGTTTATTTCTATGAGTTAGTTTTGCCTTGAAATTTTGTTGTACAACTTGAGCACAATAAAAAGCAACTGATCTGATTTATACCGAGGTGTTTGTCATACACACCTGCATGCGTCGAAACGTCACGATTGTTAGAAAAATACAATAAACTGCTTAAGTGGTTCCGAGCTCAAAATACAGTGTGTTGGAAAGTCAAGAGAAATCCGGATAACCTGCTCAGTACGACAGCATAGACAGGCGTAAAAGGCCAGTCAATTACTATAAATTGCAATATTGGTAAAGAACCATTTTACTTTGCGATTTGCATTTTGAAGGAAAATATATATATATGATTAAGTAATTCTTTTACGAAAATGATTGGTTGGGACGGTAGTTTAAGGTTTATCTATAACTAAGATCATTAAGGACAGTGTGGTCTGTGTATTTCCTCATTTTGGTCGTTTGCAAGCTTTTTCAGTTCAACCCATTCCATACAGTAACTCGTGATTTACATACTTGATGTTAAAAACTTAACCAAGGTGTGACGCCGACGCCCGGGTGACAAGTATAGCTCTCCTTATTTTTCGAATAGTCGAGCGAAAAAGTGATAAGTAAACTCATTTTTCATATTGATAAAAGGACCGTTTTGGTCACCAAACAATGATTTGTGTCTATTTTGTAAGGCTTGTTCAAAGATGAACCATTTTTAAACTAAATATTGCCTCTTTTTACCTGGAAGAGATTATCCTTTATGTGTAAATACATCGGTATTTGACCGTTATAGATTCTTGTTACATAATGGGTTGGCATCTTAAAAATGCAAAATGTAATAAAACACGACCCATTTTGTAGCAATTGTTACATAGTTCAACGTTTAAAGAAAACAGCTTCACTTAAAGAATTGCACTTTGGTGTGCTGCTATTTGCGAAGTCTTTCTCACCATATAAGTGCTAAAACAGATATATACAATCGCCTTTGTAATTTGCTGATGCGTTCGGTTCGGCTTTCTTAGTTACTTGGTTTAACTTTTTTTCGGTACATTGAGTCATTTGGAACGGTATCCTAGCTTGAAATTGCTCAAACAAAGTTCTGCTCATAAGTCTTTTTGGCTTGGAAGAGGTTTCCTTTTGTGTGAAAATGTCACCACGTAACCATTATGAATTTTATAACATAAGTGGTTTGCATCTAAAAATTCACTTTGTATAATATCAATCCTGTTTTTTTATTTTATTACATAATGCAACTTTATTACATAACGGGTTCGCATCGAAAAAAGCAAAATGTAATAAACCTCAACCCGTATTGTAATAATTATTACATAATGCAACTTTACTTAAAACAGCTTTACTGCGAGAATAGAACTCTTTTTTTATGCGTGCTGCCATTTGCGATGTTTTTCTTACCATATAAGCTAAAAAACAAACATACAAATCCACTTTTGTGATATGCTTATAAGCCCATTTTGGCATTTTTAGTCACGTGCTTTTGGTACATTGAGTCATTTGGAACAGTATCCTCGTTTGAAAATTGGGGAACAATCAATTTTCTGATATTTTTACAAATCGCTGATATGCCTATATTGGCTTTCAAGCCAATAATGCCTTTTGTTTGCCTTTTGTTGGTACTTGTTGCCACTTGCGATGATATTTTTAGCATCTAAACGCTAAAACAGACATTTAAAATATATTTTTGTAATTTGCTGATAAGCCCATTTCGGCTTTTTAGATACTTTGCTTGACTGTTTCTGGTACGTTTAATCATTCGGAACGATTTCCTTGCTTGAAAATTGCTCAAACAAAGATTTTATGAACGTTTGGTTTTTGCTTATAAGTCTGTTTTGGCTTGGAAGAGGCTACCTTCTGTGTGAAAATATCACCATGTTACCATTATGAATACTACTACATATCGGGTTTGTAAAGAAAAATCACTTTGAAAAAAACCCAACCCGTTTCGTAATAATTATTACATATTGCAACTTTATTACATAACGGGTTGGCATCGAAAAACGCAAAGTGTAATACGCCTCAACCCGTTTTGTAATAATTATTACATTATGCAACTTTATTACATAATGGGTTCGCATCGAAAAACGCAAAATGTAAAAAACTTCAACCCGTTTTGTAATAATTATTACATTATGCAACTTTATTACATAATGGGTTCGCATCGAAAAACGCAAAATGTAATAAACTTCACCCGTTTTATAATAATTATTACATTATGCAACTTTATTGCAAAACGGGTTGTTACAATGCCTTTCGGTGGAAAGGCGAAATTCTTTCTAGTACTGTTTTGACTGTGATCATTCGATTATTATTGGACCGAGCCATTCGAATATCACCGACTGTTATGATTTCTTTAAATGGAACATAAAGTTTAATGTAGAAATATAAGCTATTATGATTCCGGTTATAAATCACGTGATCAATGAAAACTGCTCGTCACATCAGTTTGTTTTGCGTTATTTCCCAAACGCTTAGTGGGTCAGGAATGGATTAAAGGCTAAATTGGTGGTATGCAATCTTAATTGAATGAATAGATACTGTCTTCATGCATTAAGATTAAAGGACATTGATATCCTGTTGTTGTTTTATATTGTGTGTATGGGCTTAATTTGGGACCAATCACTCCTACCTTCAATAACGGACAGTGAACTCGGCGAATCAATTAGGAATATATCAAATCAACTCGATCTTATAATAAACGCATTTGGTTGCAAACTGGAACCTTAAAAAACTTATCAGAAAGCGAAAATAAGTCATTTGCTTATTTAAACCGTTACTTACAGTGTATCTATTAGCTTCCCAGTTTTTATTGTTTTACGGTTATCTAGGGATATTTACTCTGTCCAGTTTTAATATCGTCCAAAATTCAGAATACACTAGAAAACACGTGTCTGTTAGCCTAAACAAATCATCTGGACTAGATAACACAGTCATAGTACAAAAATAAAGCTTCCTCTTGTAATTATCGTTCATAGCCTTTAAAGGCATGACTAATAGTTTCGATTTGAAAATCACACATCAAGTGTACCTTATACGCGCAAATCACAAATCATCAAGTGTACCTTATACGCGCAAATCACACATCAAGTAGAGCTTATACGCACAAATCTCACTTCAAATGTACCTTACACGTGCAAATAACACATCAAGTGTACCTTAAACGTGTGAATCACACATCAAGTGTACCTTATACGCGTAAATCACATCTCACGTGTACCTCATACGTGTAAATCAGACATCAAGTGTACCTTTTACGTGTAAATCACACATTAAGTGTACCTTATACGCGCAAATCACACATCAAGTGTACCTTATACGTGCAAATCACACATCAAGTGTACCTTATACGTGTTAAATCACACATCAAGTGTACCTTATACGTGTAAATCACATATCAAGTGAACGTAGAACTCGCAAATTACATGTCAAGTGTACCTTATACGCGCAAATCACATATCAAGTGTACCTTTTAAGTATAAATCACACATTAAGTGTACCTTATACGTGTAAATCACACATCAAGTGTACCTAACACGTGCAAATCGCAACTCAAGTGTACATTATACTTGCAAATAACACATCAAGTGTACCTCATAAGTGCAAATCGCACATCAAGTGTACCTTATACGTGTAAACAAACATCAAGTGTACCTTATGCGTGCAAATCACACATCAAGTGTACCTTATTCGTGTAAATCACATATCAAATGTACCTCATACGTGTAAATCACACATCAAGTGTACCTTAACGTGCAAATCACACATCAAGTGTACCTTGTACGTGTAAATCACATATCAAGTGTACCTCATACGTGAAAATCACGCATCAAGTGTACCTTATACGCGCAAATCACATATTAAGTGTACCTTATACGCCCAAATCACACATTAAAAGTACCTTATACGCGCAAATCACACATTAAGTGTACCTTATACTCGCAAATCACACATTAAGTGTACCTTACATGTGTAAATCACACATTAAGTGTACATTATACGCAGAAATCACACAACCAGTTTACCTTATATGCGCAAATCACACATTTAGTGAATCTTATATGCGCTTTATACACATCAAGTGTACCTTATACGTGCAAATCACATCTCAAGTGTACCTTGTACGTGCAACTCACACATCAAGTGTACCTTATACGTGCAAATCACACATCAAGTGTACCTTATATGTGTAAATCACGCATCAAGTGTACCTTATACGCGCAAATCACACATCAAGTGTACCTTATACGTGCAAATCACACATTTAGTGTACCTTATACGCGCAAATCACACATAAAGTGTACCTTATACGCGCAAATCACACATAAAGTGTACCTTATACGTGAAAATCACATATCAAGTGTACCTAATACGTGCAAATCACACATCAGGTGTACCTTATATGTGCAAACCACACATCAAGTGTACCTTATACGTGCAAATCACACATCAAGTGTACCTAACACTCGTAAATCACACATCAAGTATACCTTATACGTACAAATCACACATCAAGTGCACCTTGTACGTGCAAATCAGACATTAAGTATACCTTATACATGCAAATCACACATCAAGTGTACCTTATATGCGCAACATACATATCAAGTGTACCCTGTACGCACAAATCACACAGTAATACTACATTAATTCATACAACTTTATGTCGACCCTTTTTACAATAAGTGAATTGTGCCTTCTTGATAACGAAAAAGGGTTTTACATTGTTAAAAGCTTGAGTTGCCAATCCAACGAAGAGTCTGGGAACCGGAAAATACAAAATATTTAATAAGACGTAAGATTTATAAGTTTCACCTTTTACGCGGAACATTCAATATAATAGATAAATAGACCATTTATTCATTATGGTCAATAAATGTTTAGTTAAATCCAATTAAAATAGGCATACAGAAATCACTAGATAAATGTAGGAATCATACATAACTAGTTAGTCCTCGACTTGGCCAGCCGAAGATCGAGGGCTGAATAATTCCCCTACGGTTAGATAGGAGGGGTCTGTTATTAAAATAATCGTAGTTTACAGTCGGCTCAGAAGCGGTTATATCAAATTAGTAAAGAACACCTGCAGAACAAATGGCTCGCAGTACAGCTCTTGGTGTGTGGTCGAATACTATGTAAGTCTATAAGTATCTGTAGCCTTGGATTGACATATGCTTAAGCTATAGTTATAAATCATAGACAGGGACGAGTAAGATGAGCATCAGATAAAACAATTATTGTGGGTTTTGGGATGTGTTGTTGGCAAGCATAATGTGGGTTTTGGGATGTGTTGTTGGCAAGCATAATGTGGGTTTTGGGATGTGTTGTTGGCAAGCATAATGTGGGTTTTGGGATGTGTTGTTGGCAAGCATAATGTGGGTTTTGGGATGTGGTGTTGGCAAGCACAATGTGGGATTTGGGATGTGGTGTTGGCAAGCATAATGTGGGTTTTGGGATGTGGTGTTGGCAAGCATAATGTGGGTTTTGGGATGTGGTGTTGGCAAGCATAATGTGGGTTTTGGGATGTGTTGTTGGCAAGCATAATGTGGGTTTGGGGATGTGTTGTTGGCAAGCATAATGTGGGTTTGGGGATTTGGTGTTGGCAAGCATAATGTGGGTTTGGGGATGTGTTGTTGGCAAGCATGATGTGGGTTTGGGGATGTGTTGTTGGCAAGCATAATGTGGGTTTGGGGATGTGTTGTTGGCAAGCATAATGTGGGTTTTGGGATGTGTTGTGGGCAAGCATAATGTGGGTTTTGGGATGTGTTCTTGGCAAGCATAATATGGGTTTGGGGATGTGTTGTTGGCAAGCATAATGTGGGTTTTGGGATGTGTTGTTGGCAAGCATAATGTGGGTTTTGGGATGTGTTGTAAGCAAGCATAATGTAGGTTTTGGGATGTGTTCTTGGCAAGCATAATGTGGGTTTGGGGATGTGGTGTTGGCAAGCATAATGTGGGTTTTGGGATGTGTTGTTGGCAAGCATAATGTGGGTTTGGGGATGTGTTGTTGGCAAGCATAATGTGGGTTTGGGGATTTGGTGTTGGCAAGCATAATGTGGGTTTTGGGATGTGTTGTTGGCAAGCATGATGTGGGTTTGGGGATGTGTTGTTGGCAAGCATAATGTGGGTTTGGGGATGTGTTGTTGGCAAGCATAATGTGGGTTTTGGGATGTGTTGTTGGCAAGCATAATGTGGGTTTTGGGATGTGTTGTTGGCAAGCATAATGTGGGTTTTGGGATTTGGTGTTGGCAAGTATAATGTGGGTTTTGGGATGTGTTGTTGGCAAGCATAATGTGGGTTTGGGGATGTGGTGTTGGCAAGCATAATGTAGGTTTTGGGGTGTGTTGTTGGCAAGCATAATGTGGGTTTGGAGATGTGGTGTTGGCAAGCATAATGTGGGTTTTGGGATGTGGTGTTGGCAAGCATAATGTGGGTTTGGGGATGTGGTGTTGGCAAGCATAATGTGGGTTTTGGGATGTGTTGTTGGCAAGCATAATGTGGGTTTTGGGATTTGGTGGCAGCATAATGTGGGTTTGGGATTTGGTGTTGTTAATGTGGGTTTTGGGATGTGTTGTTGGCAAGCATAATGTGGGTTTTGGGATGTGTTGTTGGCAAGCATAATGTGGGTTTTGGGATGTGTTGTTGGCAAGCATAATGTGGGTTTGGGGATGTGTTGTTGGCAAGTATAATGTGGGTTTTTGGGATGTGTTGTTGGCAAGCATAATGTGGGTTTGGGGATGTGGTGTTGGCAAGCATAATGTGGGTTTTGGGATGTGGTGTTGGCAAGCATAATGTGGGTTTTGGGATTCGTTGTTGGCAAGCATAGTGTGGGTTTGGGGATGTTGTTGGCAAGCATAATGTGGGTTTGGGATGTATTGTTGGCAAGCATAATGTGGGTTTTGGGATGTGTTGGCAAGCATAATGTGGGTTTTGGGATGTGGTGTTGGCAAGCATAATGTGGGTTTTGGGATGTGGTGTTGGCAAGCATAATGTGGGTTTTGGGATGTGTTGTTGGCAAGCATAATGTGGGTTTTGGGATGTGTTGTTGGCAAGCATAATGTGGGTTTTGGGATGTGTTGTTGGCAAGCATAATGTGGGTTTTGGGATTTGGTGTTGGCAAGCATAATGTGGGTTTTGGGATGTGTTGTTGGCAAGCATAATGTTGGTTTTGGGATGTGGTGTTGGCAAGCATAATGTATGTTTTGGGATGTGTTCTTGGCAAGCATAATGTGGGTTTTGGGATGTGTTGTTGGCAAGCATAATGTGGGTTTTGGGATGTGTTGCTGGCAAGCATAATGTAGGTTTTGGGATGTGTTCTTGGCAAGCATAATGTGGGTTTGGGGATGTGGTGTTGGCAAGCATAATGTGGGTCTTGGGATGTGTTGTTGGCAAGCATAATGTGGGTTTTGGGATGTGTTGTTGGCAAGCATAATGTGGGTTTTGGGATGTGGTGTTGGCAAGCATGATGTGGGTTTTGGGATGTGTTGTTGGCAAGCATAATGTGGGTTTTGGGATGTGGTGTTGGCAAGCATAATGTGGGTTTGGGGATGTGGTGTTGGCAAGCATAATGTGGGTTTTGGGTTGTGTTGTTGGCAAGCATAATGTGGGTTTTTAGATGTGTTGTTGGCAAGCATAATGTGGGTTTGGGGATGTGGTGTTGGCAAGCATAATGTGGGTTTGGGGATGTGTTGTTGGCAAGCATAATGTGGGTTTTGGGTTGTGTTGTTGGCAAGCATAATGTGGGTTTGGGGATGTGTTGTTGGCAAGCATAATGTGGGTTTGGGGATGTGGTGTTGGCAAGCATAATGTGGGTTTGGGGATGTGGTGTTTGCAAGCATAATGTGGGTTTGGGGATGTGGTGTTGGCAAGCATAATGTGGGTTTGGGGATGTGTTGTTGGCAAGCATAATGTGGGTTTGGGGATGTGGTGTTGGCAAGTAAAATGTGTGTTTGGGGGTTTCGTGTTTGCAGGTTTATGCGTGTTTTGGGGTTTCTTGTTGGCAAGTTTATGAGTGGTATGGGGTTTCTTGTTGGCAGTTTTAATGTATGTTATGGGATGTGTTGTTATCAAGTATAATGTATGTTTTGGGATGTGTTGTGAGCAAGTATAATAACATAAATGACATCTTGGTTTTAGGAAAATGTAGAGTTCGAACTATCTATACATGATATACACATTGCTGGGGAAGTGTAAGCTTTGTATCGATGACGGGGCCCTTAATGTTACAGCTAAGGCATGTCAGTGTTCAAATACATATAATAACTTCCAACATTTTGTCAAAAGCTGAGCGTTTGAATATCGTACTTTTTAAAAAAGAAGAAGTTACGCGGGCGCGAAGCCCCATTTCCAAGTAACTGTCGTTTTTCATTTGAAATTACAAACGTTCCTAACATAATTTATTGCCCTCCGACGAAGACTGTATTGGATTTTATATCTTCTTTAACCTTTTCGACGGCATGTTATTAAACATAACTGTTTCCATCCATACCCGACGTGTGGAATTTCCGAGAATCGATATCCTTTTCAGTTGTATATGGTCCAAATGGCACTAACGCATGGAACTGGAAGCTGTTCCGTAGAACCATATTTCTATAAATTGTCGAAATTGTATACCAACTCTGACAGTGGTCATGCGTTTTATTTTATTTTTATCTTATTTATTTGTTTATTTTTTTTTGGTGGGGGGGCGTATTTTTGTGTGTGCTCATAGTTAAATTAAAACTACGCATTAACTTTTACTCTTACTTACACCGAATCTCAAAAACACACGCCATATTGATAACACATACGGGCAACATGTTAGCATTACCATTTGACTTTTTTTTACTAACATGTGTGTTTGACTGGAAACACCTAGATGTGTCCATCACTAATTTGAAATTGTATTCTTGTCTAGTGAGTCTTTGTGAAGGTAATTTCCAAAGAAGTAATCCATCATATAACAAGGTTTTTTTTTCTTAACGTCACACTGGTTTTAACAAAATATCAAAATAATTCTAATTTTCCAACAGTCGTGTTAAGATACGATATCTGCCCCAATAAGCGACAAATTTCGACAAGTACAGCGAGAAGAAGGCTAATTAAAGTTGACATTGGAGCGCCGAGGTATATGATAGCCCGGGAGTGACATGGAGACAGCATCTGTAGCAACGTTACATATCGCAACGTCGTTAAATGTCGCAACGTCGTTATATGGTCATACACCTGTTACTTTTGAGATCTTGAATTCCCATTGACTCCAATGTTAAATCAGGCATTTTCAAGACTCTACTTAGTGAAGAATTGTGTTTTTTACGCTTAGCTATAAACAGAAACATCAAGTTTGGCCATTTAACTCTCAGAAACTGTAATAAAATGGACACCTCAATGGTCTCATTTTTTTTTCTACAGAGCAAAGTGTATTAGTACCGTCCGAAAATCAGTGCACTAGCTGTCAAATCTAGCCGAGGTACCGGCATTTGTGTTCATACATCCCAAACAATTAGTCCTGCAATGAGCAATCAAAACAAACTTTGGGAGCATTGCAGGACTGTAATCTATACAGGAAACACATCAGTGTTCTAACAGCTCATCCATCTCTTACTAGCAAAACTATGCACCAGAAGTCGAAACTCAAAATTTCTAAATGGGACTACTTTTGGGTACTACGACCCGGAAGTACTCCGTAACAGGTACGAGACCTTATGTCGCAACGTCGTTATATGTCGCAACTTCGATATATATCGCAACGTCGTTATATGTCGCAACGTCGTTATAAAATTATGTCACAACGTTTAATATCGAAACGTCGTTAAATGTTGCAGCCTACGTTAAATGTCGCAACGTCGTTAAATGTAGCAACGTTACATATCGCAACGTAGTTAAAAGTCGCAGCCTATGTTAAATGTCGCAACGTCGTTAAATGTCACAGAGTCAACGATAAAAGCCGCATCCTTTGCTAAAACAATTTTTTGACTTTTTACGGTATTATGAATTGGAAAGCAGAGTTGCTACTCAATGTTGCTAGGTTCCTAGTTGGCGTTGATTCAGATCTCAGTAAGGTAATTTAGAAAAGGTTTATTATAGATTTAGGGACGCTATTGAGTTGCTCACATGAAAAATCAAGTGTTTGATTCACAAGTGATTGTATGACATCAATATACTATTGTTGCATCAATATTATTTTAGAAAGGAATAAGTAAATGTTTGCATGACATGTAAAATAAAAAAAAATGAGAAATGTAATTGGATGAAAATCTGGCGTAAAAGTGAAAGTGAAAGATCCTATTTCACTATAGGTCCTTGCTCTTGTTTAAAGATGTGAGTATTTGGGAGTTGAAAACTAATACCTTTAAAACTGCACCACATATGTACTGTTACATGGTACGCACTGAATCATAGTCATCGAAAGTAAAATAAGATCGTTTTTAATTCATGAAGAGTTTATACAGTGAATCAACATGTATTTTAATCTATAAGCGTGACATCGCGGTGATCTACCGTATATCAATTATACTTGCTTAGATAAATTGACGCTTCCTGAATTAAGCATGCTTTCAATAGCTACTTTTATCGTATATTAAACAACTATACAAAAACTGTATTATTTCAACGCCATTTTATTTTTACTCTAAAATTGTCTCTAGTGTGACCAAGCACCTGTAAGAAATTATTCGAAAATCAGGAATAACCCACGGCAATACTTTGCAATACTGTCTTCATCTTTAACAAAAATACCTGTGGATATTTACTTAAAGCGATACAATTTTCAAAAGAATATCTACTTTTGATGATCTATCTTCCTGTGCAAGGACAATACTTCCGCTGTATTGTGAATGAGTGCAATTGTTGAGAGATAGTTCTGCCCGGTGTATTTGTTGTTGTCATGACAGCGTTTTTAGCAATAAACAGTGGTATGGTTCCCTATAAATATTTCGACATTAAGCTTTGTCAGTTGCGATAATTAACGTCAGTTTCGACATTTAACGACAGATGCGACATTTTAACGTTAGTTGTGATATTTAACGTCAGTTGCGACATTTAACGACATTTAACGACAGATGCGACAGTTTAACGTTAGTTGCGACATTTAACGGCAGTTGAGACATTTAACGACAGATGCGACATTTTAACGTCAGATGCGACATTTTAACGTTAGTTGCGACATTGAACGACAGATGGGACATTTTAACGTTAGTTGCGACATTTAACGTTAGTTGTGACATTTAACGACAGATGCGACATTTTAACGTTAGTTACGACATTTAACGTTAGTTGTGAAATTTAACGACAGAAGCGACATTTTAACGTTAGTTGCGACATTTAACGTTAGTTGCGATATTTAACAACAGTTGCGACATTTTTAACGTTTGTTGCGACATTTAACGTCAGTTGCGACATTTAAGGACAGATGCGACATTTTCACGTTAGTTGCGACATTTGACGTCAGTTGCGACATTGAACGACAGATGCGACATTTTAACGTTAGTTGCGACATTTAACGTTAGTTGTGACATTTAACGAAACATGCGACATTTCAACGTTAGTTGCGACATTTAACATTAGTTGTGTCATTTAACGAAAGATGCGACATTTTAACGTTAGTTGCGACATTTAACGTTAGTTGTGACATTTAACGACATTTTGTCATTTAGAGTTGCTACAATCGCCTTAATCCGTCAATTAGTCCCAATGTGTAGCAAACAACCAGCCCCTGTATCATGGATGGATAATTTGCATAGTATTATCTTGGTTCATATGGTTTTCAACGTACAGTGCTTCAAGAACCAGTCTGCATTATTTCAAGATGTTTTGATACATCAGCGCTCACAGACTAGTTTATCTTCCTGCAAGTTAATGACTGATGTTTGTCGGTTGGACGTTACACAAACGTTTGACATTGGGATAACGTCACGTATAACCGCGGTTGAAAGAACTGTCGGGTCTTGGTTATTTGGACGATTTTCTTCTTTTAGTTAGATTGATGAGCAAAAACACTGCAAACATTGACCAATCGACTCGATTTGGGATGCAAGTGACCTTTATCAACAAAGTTTATGATTTCCACACAGTGCCGTCCTGTAGAGTTAGGAAATCAACGCATATACGATCGCGGAATAAGCGTCGTTTACATCGCATTTTAAAACATCTCAAGATGGGAGGGGACACCCCATACCCTTCCTTCTGACGCTCAAATGTTGAAAAACACTCGCGGTGTGCGTGGAAAGTCTCAAGAGATTATGTTTAAAAAAAGTTGAATTACATTCAAATAGACAATCTTTTGACTGATTGAAAACGACAGAAAGAGCAAAGATTGAGTTGCATTTTATTATCAATGTTTACGATCCAATTCTGATTCCAATGTTTCATCACAACATCTATCAATTATCCTTCATTAGATCACATCGGTCGCTCGGTGTCAGATGTAACTCCAACTCGGGGGGGGGGGGGGGGGCTCTTACGCCGACTTTTACAGATGTCAACATTTCGTCCGGTCTCAAACATCAGATCCTAAGCCGGTTTTGGATTCATCATTTTCGACAGAGTATAAACTTTATTTTTAATGCCAAATCGAATATGCAATCTTGTTTCTCCCTTTCGTCAGAATGAGGAAGCTTATATACGAACTATTTATAAAACATGTTTCCTGAACTTCCCCCCTTTTCTCTATACAATCACGCCAATGTGCCTGACTCGCGCAGCAGAGATTCGTGTAATGAATTACATTAGAGCGCTATCAGATTGCACGCGTCTAGTTCTCTTATAAAATACGGGCAAGTAATCATTTCTAGTAAAGGAAGCAAGGGGATCTGGGACGAACGCAATAAATGGGAAACTCTGATATTTTGACGGGCAAAAACCCGGCTTTAAATTAAACTTCTGATAATGCATTCTTTCTAAAGTCTTGTCTGCTCGCTGTTTCCTAACGCGAGGGATTCCCTTTTTTCTCCAAATCTCGATTATTTACCAGATCGCTCCTAACACATCCTCGACAATGCCCGGAGCGAAACCGTGGTCTTTAAGATGTTCAACGTCATATATCAGTCACGATATGTGTGGTTGAATAACCTGAACGATGGAACAACATTCAGACATGGTTTCGACCAACCATCGACATCAAAACGAAGTAATTTGTTCCTTTGTCGGTTTATTTCGATGCAAACTATGAGATGCTATTTAAGTCAATCATTTACAAATCCCCCTTTATGATATACATGTACATGAGTTCCCCTTTTAACATTTAAGCACGTTATGTGGATGCCTATACCTTTCAAGATATCGTACATCTTTATATCCAAGAGAGTCCTGCGTGGAATGCTTAGACTGTATTCAGGTTGACAATCTCTTCATTAATCTAGAATATTGTTTCGAGGCTTAGGTGGGTATAATGAATATATCGCAAACAGACATGTAGGGTCTACCTCAAAAACGGACCATTACCATAATTCGAACCTTATCCTGATGATATCTATGTATGTCGGCACTATATACTGACATGTTTGTGTACATCGGACTTGTGTATTCTGTATGTCGGTACTATATACTGATGTGTTTGTGTACATCGGACTTGTGTATTCTGTATGTCGGTACTATATACTGACATGTTTGTGTATATCAGACTTGTGTATTCTGTATGTCGGTACTAAATACTGACATGTTTGTGTACATCGGACTTGTGTATTCTGTATGTCGGTACTATATACTGATGTGTTTGTGTACATCGGACTTGTGTATTCTGTATGTCGGTACTATATACTGACATGCTTGTGTACATCGAACTTGTGTATTCTGTGTGTCGGTACTATATACTGATGGGTTTGTGTACACCAGACTTGTGTATTCTGTGTGTCGGTACTATATACTGACATGTTTGTGTACATCAGACTTGTGTTTTCTGTATGTCGGTACTATATACTGACATGTTTGTGTACATCGGACTTGTGTATTCTGTATGTCGGTACTATATACTGACATGTTTGTGTACATCGGACTTGTGTATTCTGTATGTCGGTACTATATACTGACATATTTGTGTACATCGGACTTGTGTATTCTGTGTGTCGGTACTATATACTGACATGTTTGTGTATTCTGTATGTCGGTACTATATACTAACATGCTTGTGTACATCGGACTTGTGAATTCTGTGTGTCGGTACTATATACTGACATGTTTGTGTACATCGGACTTGTGTTTTTTGTATGTCGGTACTATATACTGACATGTTTGTGTACATCGGACTTGTGTATTCTGTATGTAGGTACTATATACTGACATATTTGTGTACATCGGACTTGTGTATTCTGTATGTCAGTACTATATACTGACATGTTTGTGTACATCGGACTTGTGTATTATGTATGTCAGTACTATATACTGACATGTTTGTGTACATCGGACTTGTGTATTATGTATGTCGGTACTATATACTGACATATTTGTGTACATCGGACTTGTGTATTTTGTGTGTCGGTACTCTATACTGACATGTTTGTGTATTCTGTATGTCGGTACTATATACTGACATGCTTGTGTACATATGACTTGTGTATTCTGTGTGTCGGTACTATATACTGACATGTTTGTGTATTCTGTATGTCGGTACTATATACTGACATGCTTGTGTACATCGGACTTGTGTATTGTGTGTCGGTACTATATACTGACATGTTTGTGTATTCTGTATGTCGGTACTATATACTGACATGCTTGTGTACATCGGACTTGTGTATTGTGTGTCGGTACTATATACTGACATGTTTGTGTATTCTGTATGTCGGTACTATATACTGACATGTTTGTGTACATCGAACTTGTGTATTCTGTATGTCGGTACTATATACTGACATGTTTATGTACATCAGACTTGTGTATTATGTATGTCGGTACTATATACTGATGTGTTTGTGTACATCAGACTTGTGTATTCTGTATGTCGGTACTATATACTGACATGTTTGTGTACATCGGACTTGTGTATTATGTATGTCGGTACTATATACTGATGTGTTTGTGTACATCAGACTTGTGTATTCTGTATGTCGGTACTATATACTGACATGTTTGTGTACATCGGACTTGTGTATTCTGTATGTCGGTACTATATACTGATGTGTTTGTGTACATCAGACTTGTGTATTCTGTATGTCGGTACTATATACTGATGTGTTTGTGTACATCAGACTTGTGTATTCTGTATGTCGGTACTATATACTGACATGCTTGTGTACATCGGACTTGTGTATTCTGTATGTCGGTACTATATACTGACATGTTTGTGTACATCGGACTTGTGTATTCTGTATGTCGGTACTATATACTGACATGTTTGTGTACATCGGACTTGTGTATTCTGTATGTCGGTACTATATACTGATGTGTTTGTGTACATCAGACTTGTGTATTCTGTGTGTCGGTACTATCTACGAACATGTTTGTGTACATCGGACTTGTGTATTCTCTGTGTCAGTTCTATATACTGATGTGTTTGTGTACATCAGACTTGTGTATTCTGTATGTCGGTACTATATACTGACATGCTTGTGCACATCGGACTTGTGTATTCTGTATGTCGGTACTATATACTGATGTGTTTGTGTTCATTGGACTTGCGTATTCTGTATGTCGGTACTATATACTGACATGTTTGTGTTCATTGGACTTGTGCATTCTGTGGGTCAGTACTATAAACTGACATGTTTGTGTACATCGGACTTGTGTATTATGTATGTCGGTACTATATACTGACATATTTGTGTACATCGGACTTGTGTATTCTGTGTGTCGGTGTCGGTACTACATACTGACATGTTCGTGTACATCGGACTTGTGTATTCTGTGTGTCGATACTATATACTGACATGTTTGTGTTCATCGGACTTGTGCATTCTGTGGGTCAGTACTATATACTGACATGTTTGTGTACATCGGACTTGTGTATTATGTATGTCGGTACTATATACTGACATATTTGTGTACATCGGACTTGTGTATTCTGTGTGTCGGTGTCGGTACTACATACTGACATGTTCGTGTACATCGGACTTGTGTATTCTGTTTTTAGGTACTATATACTGACATGTTCGTGTACATCGGACTTGTGTATTCTGTTTTTAGGTACTATATACTGACACGTTCGTCTTATCGGACTTGTGTATTCTGTTTTTAGGTACTATATACTGACACGTTCGTCTTATCGGACTTGTGTATTTTGTATATCCTTACCTTTCTCATGTTACGACTTGGTTGTCACATGTTATTTCATTCTTATTTTTGGTTTGTGTTGTACAACAACAAACACGTTCTATAAACAATACCATTGTGAGCTATGAGATCGACAGGAAATACATGGGAAGAAACTACATTTTAGTTGAGTCTAATACAAGTATTTACTTACACACCCATTTTACAAAATCAAATAATAACTCTAAGTAATTTTTAAACATCCTAGCATCGCAGCGAAAAGATAGCACTTAAAAATATATTGCATTAACACTTTCATTTCATTTGTCCAATAAAGGGAAGGTTTGTCATGTATGGATTTAGCCTTTTTCAAGAAACGAAAAACTCTACCATGAGAAAGTTTTACTACATCACTACAAATATTGCCAATAAACGAAATGTTGCTTAAGATCACCCAGTTAACGATGACCGTGTGATGGTATCACCCCGTTTGTTTTTATTGACAATAAAATGAGAATTAACGATGCGATCATGTCCCGAGGAGCCGTGTGACAGAGTCATTTCCGTGAACCATTATAACCGTTATAGAGCGTAAGCGGTTCGTCAAGGCGATCTTCACCATTCTGTCTCTGTAATTAGCGACCTGGACGAATTGAAAATCAATGACCAACGAGTAATTAAACCCTGGCCACCTCCATTGATATTTCTACTTAACGGTAGCCTGCTAGTTTTGACTTTAGTTTCATGTGGTAAGAACTATATATCTGACAGTCAATGAGGGTTTCTACTCTTTATTTATTACAATACGGAAATGCACAGACAATCGGAAGAACGTAGTTACCCGCACGCGCACATACGCACACGTAAACATTCTGCATTACACCACCAGCCTACAGGGCACCTTATGATATTCTCTAGGCCTATCTAGTTTGCATTAAGCCTTTGAGAAAAACAGGTAGACATAAGAGCAGTCTCCTACATTTACGCTGACCTTATCGATACAGGAGCAAAATAGCTCTACTTCAAACTGTATTGCCCAACCTACACTAAGTCTAAAAGCGACTTATGATATATGGATGTTGTGTTAAATAAAATAAATTGTTCATTTACTGAGTATGGCGAATACTATTCAAATTCGTTTGAATCTCTTTCAAGGTTTGTAAGGGTTGTCGAAATACATTCGGACATATTTGCAAATTTTGTGGGCACTTATACATGTGAAATGATGCAAAACCATTACAAAGATTTGAGGTTCTCGTTTAATACAAACTTATGAAGTTTTTCGCTATTAAAAGATAACTAAAGTGATTAATGCTGTAGATGACACTTTGTATGAAGGTAGAGAACAAGCCATAGACATGAGGTTTGTTTCATCGTCCGCATTATATAAATACATCATACTCTCTAAATGCCTATTGTTTCATTGTTTTATTCATGGTGTGACCAAAGAGGCTTGAATTAATGGACACCTCCCAAATCTCTTTATATAAACTATATAGTAACTATAGAGGGATTCGGGAGGTATGCACTGATTCAAACCCCTGTGGGTGTGTATCGCACATATCATCAGCAATATGTAACACAATAGTTTCCTGGACTAGCGACCGTCCTCCCCAGGTTTAGGAAGCATCGACTCGGGGTTTCTCCAGGGAAAAGGTGCCCGTTTGTAGAAGGGAGGTATGGAGAAAGTGATTACCGACGTTACTGGGCGTAATTAGGTTAGAGGAGCCCGTTCTGGTAAGGAAAGATTTAATGTTGTCGCCGACAATCGCAACTGAAGCGCTGTAAATTTCATTGTAGTCGGCATCCGTGTTTACCACGTGACTTTCCCAGCCGTCTAATGACTACGTATAGTCCCCTGTAAATGTCTGTGTACGGTGTGGGTAAGGTCTGTGTTAACATTGTGAAAATACTATCAATAAAACTTTTGTAGACCTGTCTCTGTTGTATTGAACCGATAAGCTATGTATACTTAATAACAGTTATACCTCATAAGAAAGCTGAGGAATATACAGGCAAACGGTTGAAATTATGACAAACGAGCCCATATGCGAGCTCAGACTAAAATAAATCTAAGATCCGCGTTGAACCAAATCCTCATCTTCTATGTTTTCATGATAAGCTTTATGCCAGGATAGATGCAGTTTATCCTCGCACAAATTACAACACAAATAAAAACACTTGCATCATGTAAAACACTTATTACCTAAGATTCCTAAAAATTCGCCACTTTAACCAAATCGTTATCTCACATGTATTCGAGATAAACTTGGAACCAAATCCTTATCACGAATGTATTCAAGACTTGCTCCGAACAAAATCCTTCTATCGTATGTAAACGAAGTTAGCTTGGAACCAAAAACTTATATCTCAGTGAAATCAAGATAAGCTTGGTACCAATTCATTATCTGTATGAATTCAAGATTGTGTTGGAACCAAAATCTTATATCACATATATTCATGATGAGCTTCGAACCAATTACTTGGAAATAAACGCCTTATTTTTTTCAAATGTATTCAAGATTAGCATGGAATCAAATCGTTAGTTCTAATGTGTTAAATATTATCTTGGAATTAAATACTTATCATGAGTGTATTCAATACTTGGAAAAAATCCTAAATTCGAATCTATTCAAGATATGCTTGGAACATAATCGTGATCTCGAATGTATTCAAGATTAGCTGGGAACATAGTCCTTAGCTCAGTGTATTGAAAATGAACTTGGAACCAAATCCTTATATCAAATGTTCAAGATTGACATCAACACATTTTTATTTCGAATGTATTTTAATATCAACTTGGAACCGAATCTCCTTTCTCGAATGCATCCAAATCCATATTTCAACATGAAACTTAATTCACTGTCAAATATCTCAGAGATCAACTGAATCCTCTACTCAAATATAAACAATGTCACCGTGAAACTTAATTCTAGGTCGAATATGTTCAAGATAACCATGATTTTTAGTCATCATGAAACTTGATTCTATGACGTCTCATTTTTATTTTGAATAAGAGCGGTCCTTCGCAAATGTTTTGTTCTACAATTGTAAGTGAGTTTATCAACCGTAGAACTTAAGATTTTGAGAGAGTGCTTAGACTATTTTAAAGTGTTCATCATGATATAAATCTGAACAATGTCGGACTATTTTTAAACAACGATAGAAAATGACTTAAGCGTTTATCGTATTCCCTTTGATTCACACTATTATCCTCAACCCTGTTGTTTTTTTACCATGCATATTTTGTTCAGTGCATAACATTCTTCGAGGGCGGATAAATCATGATATACATATTATCTACAAAATTGAACAAAAACATCGTTATTCAAAAGCAGATAACATTGGGTTTTTAAATTTGATTATGCACTTATGAAATTTTTTTTTTCTAGTATAGTCCCGTTTCTTGGAGTATGCAATCTTCGCCTTTTTCACACAAAAAATAATTGTGATTGATAAAGGGAAAATAATGCCAAAATAATTTGTTTCCCAAAGTACAAACATTCAAGCCCGGACAAGCTTGGTTAGGTCCTAAAGGGAAGGCAGATCTTATCCAACTGCAGGGTTACAGCCAGCTACACGGTTACCATGCGTAAAGGTGGTGTAACCGGGACCACCAGCATAACAAACAGTTTATAATCGGTTCAGCTTATACACACACACTGTGGGACGGTAAACTGTTAGTCCAGGTCTGGAGTGTTTCACCCGCCCGTGTAACCGAGCCAGGCTAGGTCCTAGGGGTCTCCAGTTATCGCCAATTTATGAGAAGATTCCCAAATGTTGCCAAACCTGGCGTTGTTCGAGAAAAACATGACATAAAACAACCCGCCATACACACCGTTCTATCATTTCCAGACAGCCGCATTTTGAACAGCTCAGCTCAGTTCTATATACACATCTTCAATATCAAAGAGGTAGCACTTCGAAGATGGTGTACTCATTTAACATGGACAGGACATTTCTTCTCTGTATTTGTAGTCGAATAAAACCTGTTGTCTATAAGAAAGCCCGCAGTAAGGGCAGAAATATGCCTATAAATATGTTAGCTTGTCTAATACAACATAGCCCAGAAATCATGAAATGGAATTACTATACTTACCATGGAACTATAGTACAAATAGTGTTAGTTAAACAAAGTGCAACATCTAATAAAGAGGAAATAAAGCCACCAGTACCAAAACAAGCATTTAGTACCAAATATCATTCCAGTACCAACATGAACATTTATTAGCCGATAGTTCAATTATCATCAAAAACATAATATAGTAACAATGCGTTCAAAATGTTGGCCACATTGGTGCAGTGGTAAAGCGTCGGCCTCTTTCAAGAGGGATCCGGGTTCTACCCCCAGTTAGGCGATGTGAAAATAGCCGGGACAAACCTACAAATCGGCGCGAGTACTGGTTTAATATCAAGGAAGCAGTCAGCATTATTATTACTTTTATTATCAAATCTGCCGTTACCGCGATTTGAACCCATACAGAGGGAGGCTTTGTGATTACAAATTCAGCACAATTTACTTAAACCCCGTGGCCTAGAAAGGCCCTTTAAAAATAACAGTGCTGGAACAGACTTCAGGCTTATGATAATAGGTTAGATACAGGACAGCTACCAAGTAATTTCCGGCCGGCCTGTGATTTAACTTGTTTGTTACTCTGGGTATCTTCCTCATCAAAAAGTGGATATTTAAGGTTTAGGAAAGCAGACGACACAAGAATTCATTTTAAGAAAATTACCCAGCATTCTAAGGGTAAATCTAGGTAACTAGAATTAACTAGCAGAAAATCATATAAACAAAATATTCGTCGACATAGACTGGTTCATTTCTATCACAGATAAGAAATGTGTTGAACAATCTATCAAATGTTTTACAATTTAACTTTTTGTTGAAGGAAGCGTTCAAAAGGAATGAAATACTTCCCTTTTTGTTTCCCGTTCTCTTGACAAATGAAAGAGGAAGAATGGGAACCAGGTTGTAGTAGTGACGCGAGTTATCGGAATTGACGCCTAATTTGACCTAAACATCTCCATGTTAGGTTGATGAGTGTCTTCAATATGATTATTCCTGTAAAAAGTGAATTCCCCTAATCGAATCAAACGTTTTCGTTTTTATCCCGAAACCGTGTTATTCCGGTTTTGCGAGAGGAAATTAGCGGAACTAATATTTGAGTGGCAGAAATGGCAGCTTATAGACATCTCTTATAAACCAGCAGGCAATTGAGTTGACGCTCCGCGCTACCATGCTATCCATCACCTAAATTGGAAAGGCAAACACAGCCTCGGTGTTGTCTAATATACCCTACATCCATTCTTATCCGGCGCACCGCACACCGCGATTGATATACTGTCAGTACTACAGCATGCCGGTCAAATCATCGCTCATGACGTTAGCAAAGGTGTCAGAACATTACTCGAACACCTTGATAAACTTTGTATGCGATAGTACGTCGGAAATACTGAGGGACAATTGCATGAAAATAGTCTTTGCACAGCTTTGATAATCAGCATTTCTCGCTGGACAGCATCTGATGGACAGTCTCTTCTAGTCACTGTCAGCTGAATTATAAACGTTCGAAGTCTCTTCTTGTCACTGTCAGCTGCAGAAAACGTGATAAGACTCTTCTTGTCACTGTCAACTGCAGAAAGCGTGACAAGTCTCTTCTTGTCATTGTCAGCTGCAGAAAGCGTGACGAGTCTCTTCTTGTCATTGTCAGCTGCAGAAAGCGTGACAAGTCTCTTCTTGTCATTGTCAGCTGCAGAAAACGTGACAAGTCTCTTCTTGTCATTGTCAGCTGCAGAAAACCTGACAAGTCACTACTCATTATTACCAGCTGCAGAAAGCGTGACAAATCTCTTCTTGTCATGGCTAGCTGCACAAAATGTGTCAATTCTCTTATTGTCTTTGCCAGCTGCAGAAAACGTGACAAATCTCTTTTTAGGAAAACATCACGAGATTATAACGCTAATGTCGTCTAAACTTACAAATATATACTGTATATAAGAATTGAAAAAAATAACATAGGATTTCAATAGTTATATATATTGGAAAAGATAAACATATCCCAGAGCAATAATCTTTAAGAAAAAAATAGATTTCCACACGTTTTAACAGATTTTTAATGGAAACGTCTGAAACTCTAAAGATGATCGAGCATCAGAATCCTTAGATAACCTAACAAGGCTCTTAACATAGAATTCTGTTTTACAAACAGTTGTCTGCTTTCTATTACTACTTATTAACAACGGAACGTCGGTTCTAGAATGAGCCTAATTTAGCAGCCTTCCTTCCGTCAATAAACTGGTTAAAATGAATTATGGACAGGCAAACACAATCAATAAGCATATGTCAGAGTTGCGGGAGTTAATTGAGAAGTCGGAGCAATTTCTGGCCTTATTTAACAGCGGCCGGCCGAGGGACGCACGTGGTCAGTTTCAAATTAATCATTCGGAAGGAATTACAATATTAATTTACTGGCGGTTTACCCCAGCCGATACACTGCTGTGGCGTCCGTCACAGGCACTCATACTGTATCTTTCAACTTCCTTAACTTTTACTTTCTTTTGATATGTTAAGATATGTTTGTATAAACGTATCTTCTTATCAAAAGTAAGTATACGCATGTTTTGTAGGAGGGACTATGCTATTTGAGGCTCAGTGCAAACAAATCCACCATCTGCCAACATGCACCTCTGTGACACAGCGAGAGATAGGTACACAATGTGTCAGTTATGTGACACAGCGAGAGATAGGTACATATTGTGCCAGTTATGTGAAACAGCGAGAGAAGGGTACATATTATGACAGTTATGTGACACAGCGAGAGATAGGTACACATTGTGTCAGTTATGTGAAACAGCGAGAGAAGGGTACATATTATGTCAGTTATGTGACACCGCGAGAGATAGGTACACATTGTATCAGTTATGTGAAACAGCGAGAGATAGGTACATATTGTGCCAGTTATGTGACACCGCGAGAGATAGGTACACATTGTGCCAGTTATGTGAAACAGCGAGAGAAGGGTACATATTATGACAGTTATATGACACCGCGAGAGATATGTACACATTGTGTCAGTTATGTGACACAGCGAGAGATAGGTACACATTGTGTCAATTATGTGAAACGGCGAGAGAAGGGTACATATTATGACAGTTATATGACACCGCGAGAGATAGGTACACATTGTGTCAGTTATGTGACACAGCGAGAGATAGGTACACATTGTGTCAGTTATGTGAAACGGCGAGAGAAGGGTACATATTATGACAGTTATATGACACAGCGAGAGATAGGTACACATTGTGTCAGTTATGTGACACAGCGAGAGATAGGTACACATTGTGCCAGTTATGTCACACAGCGAGAGATAGGTACATAATGTGTCAGTTATGTGACACAGAGAGAGATATGTGCATAATGTGTCAGCTATGTGACACAGCGAGAGATAGGTACATATTGTGTCAGTTATGTGACACAGCGAGAGATAGGTACATATTGTATTAGTTATGTGACACAGCGAGAGATATGTACATAATGTGTCAGTTATGTGACACAGCGAGAGATAGGTACATATTGTGTCAGTTATGTGATACAGGAAGAGATAGGTACATATTGTGTCAGTTATGTGACACAGCGAGAGAAAGGTACATAATGTGTCAGTTATGTGACACAGCGAGAGATAGGTACATATTATGGCAGTTATGTGACACAGCAAGAGATAGGTACATATTGTGTCAGTTATGTGACACAGCGAGAGATAGGTACATATTGTGTCAGTTATGTGACACAGCGAGAGAAAGGTACATAATGTGTCAGTTATGTGACCCAGCGAGAGATAGGTATATATTATGACAGTTATGTAACACAGCAGGAGATAGGTACATATTGTGTCAGTTATGTGACACAGCGAGAGATAGGTACACATTGTGTCAGTTATGTGACACAGCGAGTGATAGGTACATATTAAGACAGGTATGTGACATAGCAAGAGGTAGGTACATAATGTGTCAGTTATGTGACACAGCGAGAGGTAGGTACATAATGTGTCAGTTATGTGACACAGCGAGAGATATGAACATATTGTGTCAGTTATGTGATACAGGGAGAGATAGGTACATATTGTGTCATTTACGTGATACAGGGAGAGAAGGGTACATATTGTGTCAGTTATGTGACACAGCGAGAGATATATACATAATGTGTCAGTTATGTGACACCGCGAGAGATAGGTACATATTATGTCAGTTTTGTGACACAGCGAGAGATAGGTACACATTATGTCAGTTATGTGACACAGCGAGAGATATGTACATAATGTGTCAGTTATGTGACACAGCGAGAGAAAGGTACATATTATGTCAGTTATGTGACACAGCGAGAGATAGGTACATATTGTGTCAGTTATGTGACACAGCGAGAGATATGTACATAATGTGTCAGTCATGTGACACAGCGAGAGAAAGGTACATATTATGTCAGTTATGTGACACAGCGAGAGATATGTACACATTATGTAAGTTATGTGACACAGCGAGAGATAGGTACACATTATGTCAGTTATGTGACACAGCGAGAGATATGTACACATTATATAAGTTATGTGACACAGCGAGAGATACGTACACATTATGTCAGTTATGTGACACAGCGAGAGATAGGTACATATTATGACAGTTATGTGACACAGCAAGAGATAGGTACATATTGTGTCAGTTATGTGACACAGCGAGAGATAGGTACATATTATGTCAGTTATGTGACACAACGAGAGAAAGGTACATATTGCGTCAGTTATGTAACACAGCGAGAGATAGGTACATAATGTGTCAGTTATGTGACACAGCGAGAGATAGGGACATATTGTGTCAGTTACGTGATACAACGAGAGATATGTACATAATGTGTCAGTTATGTGACACAGCGAGAGATAGGGACATATTGTGTCAGTTACGTGATACAGGGAGATATAGGTACATATTGTGTCAGTTATGTGACACATCGAGAGATAGGTACATATTGTGTCAGTTATGTGACACATCGAGAGATAGGTACATATTGTGTCAGTTATGTGACACAGCGAGAGATAGGTACATATTGTGTCAGTTATGTGACACATCGAGAGATAGGTACATATTGTGTCAGTTATGTGACACAGCGAGAGATAGGTACATAATGTGTCAGTTATGTGACACAGCGAGAGATATGTACATATTGTGTCAGTTATGTGACACATCGAGAGATAGGTACATATTGTGTCAGTTATGTGACACAGCGAGAGATATGTACATAATGTGTCAGTTCTGAAAGTCGGAAGTCGTATGTACGTATTGCTTTGTTGTGCGTCTTCCTTTCCCCGATTGAGTTATTGACGTAAATGTGTATTTTAGTATCATATATACTTGAAATGTCACCAAGCAATCGAATTACAACATGAATAGGCTGTTGAGCGTGAAGCACTCTCTGTTTTAGAAGGTTCCTGGGTAACAAAGCTCTCCACAGTCTTGTATGTACATATAACTCAACAAGAATCATGTATGTTGATAGACAACACTATTTGTTCGAAGAGAATAAACGGAGTTCTAGAAGACAGAAATACAAACCTATCGGCCTGAGATTACCCGGATATTGTCCCGCTACACCTGCTCCAGGCGACATTCTTATATTCCTGTCTTACAGCACATACACAAATACTCGGAAATAACACTCACAAATGGTTTTCCCGCCTATTTCGAGAGTTTGGTGCAAAACTATAATAAAACCTCCAGTTTGGTGAAGACCATAGTCTGACAATGTTCGAATCATCGACTTGGTACTTGAACAGTAGCATTAGTATAATCGACATTAGTCTTTTTAGTTCTTTGTTTAACACGTTTTTATCTCGTCATATCGCTGCTTGGTATCATTTTTAAATCTCGAAACTTTTTAAAGTTTCATAAAAAAAAATGGCATTTATCATTATATGTACACTACCTAACTTCTCAGGAACACAAAACGATCATGGGAAATACGTCATATTTAAACGTTATACGAGTACAAAGGGAATTTAGAACGTTAACGTTTGAAAGCAACCTCCCGTGTGTTTCAGGTTTTTGTCAAACATTTCACTATTTTAACGTAACCATTTCTTTCAATTTTCGACCGAATACTATAAAAAATATAAAAGATTTTTTTATGAGATGACCATAAATGATTCGTAATATGATAGACAATATGCTTCCTCCAAAGATGAAACTTGTCAAAATACGATACCTTTGCCTAGACATGAACATGATTATGTATGTGTAAAAATTAAAAACTTGTTTGGCTTTTATCTTTATTCATCTTTAAAAGCCAAAAGTTGTCAAATGTTGGCAATTTATTACCTTAGTTAATTTACGTAGAAATAATGATATCAAAACCCGTCTTCTGTTATAAATGGCCGAAAGTGCGAATTTCCAAAGTCGTTATTCATTATTCGGCTTTTATATGATTCGAATGCACATTCATTTTGAGGAACGGAAAAGTCGGAAATAAACGGTAATGTTCAAAATATTTGGAAAATCATTTCTGTTCTCCAGTTATTGAATAACACCCATCTACACATGTTAAAGGTAGTCAATGTCAGTACTAGACGTGCCCATGCTGGCTGCTGACACCTCTCCTATTTTAGCACAATATTCCAAGTGTGACAGACAAATGTACCATTGTAATAATAGCATAAACACTGGGTACCGTTTTACTAAGCAACTTAAGGAAACTATTTGCGTAAGTCAAAACTCAAACACATGGATAGTATCTTCAATGAAAGTACAATATTGCAACGTGACACGTCGTTGGAAGCGTCTCGGAGAGACGATTCCAATGATATGTTACTTTGCAATATTGCTTCGCCCAATATTGAAATAAGAGGAATTGTTGTTTTAGACTTACGCAAATCTTAAGCGTAAACTGTTTAGTAAAACGGTACCCAGGGCTTGAAATTGGGAACCCTTAACTACGACCTCTGTACACAGCGTGTTGTTCCATCGGTCCCACACTCAGAACGATAGGCATACACCTTGCTATGAAAGCATGTGCTGTTATCAGCCCGAAAACTAAACACTAATATGGGGAATCAATTTTCTTGCCGTTTATAAAATACAAATCGCCGTTTTCCCCAAAGGAAGAAGTATCGTATAGTGTTTTTTACCCTTAAATGCTCATAATATGAGATTAATGCTATACCAAACTATATTTTTCGGTAAACTTTTGGTCAGATTCAAATAGGTATCACTAGAAATACTCATCAGCACAACTTAAACACGAACCCCAACACAATTTAACCAAGCCTAGTTTAAAAACTCAGATTGCCTGATTCTTCACCTCTGATCTAGTCACGTGATACACACATTTTTGAAGCGACTAATCAGAATTCGTTATTTTATATATGTAAACAAACAGGTTGTTGATAAACATGATTGAACTGGAGACGACTTTATTTCAATCACAAAATAAATTATGTTAAAAGGCTTTATTAAATAAGGTCTCAATGCATTCATAGATTAATTTTATGACTTTTATGAAAATGATAAAATAACTCCATATATTTTTTCAGTAAATTTTTTGTACTCGTATCCCTTTATGTGCCTTTAATGCCCACACGGCTGATGACGGGTATACAGGAGCACACATTAATACACGAGTCAATAAACCAGGCCCCGAGGATATATCCCATCTTATGTAAGGCGGTGTCTGGAGAAATCAACGGTCATCTGCTCCATTATCAGACACTCGTAATCCAGCGAATTATGCAGATCATATTGTAGGTATTAGGTGTATCTGACCATGTGGGTTGTGAACGATAAACGTTGACATCCCCTCAATATCTGCACCGTAGTCATACCTCGCTATATACTCCGTCAAGTCATATGGGTAACTTTATATCAACGAGTTTATTGGAGTTCTGTATCTACATTCACGTTACATATATACGTGGATGTGTTTTCTGTCTTTAGTTTGCGCATATTTGCGATTTATGATTAACAACATTTTTTGTTCACAAACATTAAAAAAAAATGAAGAATGTAATCCGTAGATCGGAACCATAAAGGTGATTTTCCCTGCCTGTAATATAGCCTATTTGGAATCCGAGTCTGTTCAAGCATACAGAGGGATTCTAGATGGGGACACACGCGTAATTCCCTGAAATCCTTCCACAAGCGATTTTTATGCAAATTTGACTGAACGAAAACGAAACACATTAGAGAAACGTTGCCCTGACACTTTCAATTAATTTTGTAAATGCAAATTAAGTTGGTTATATGGGTTTGATCGATTCGGGAAGCAATTAAACGTTTCTAACACCAAAAGGGAGGTCCCGAACACAGTTATCCGGTCGGAGCGTTTATACTCGTGTAACAATCAGTACCGTGAGGAGTATTTTGGTGGGAGCTACTGTCGTGTACTAGCACGACTACATGGTCTAGTGGTTAGATGAAGAACTTGAAATCACAGGACTCATCTCCTTGTGTGTTCACGTCACTTTGGCTCTAGGGTTTGTCGCCCTGCGAGGTCATGGAACACGGATGTTTGTACCCAGCTTGAACATCCATTCATTCATTGAGAGCCTGGCATCGTAATATAACTGAAATACTGTTGATGCGATGTAAAATCACAAACTCAATAGATTAGATTTTTTAAAAACAAACGCAGTGGAAAAAATAAACATCCATTTAATGATTAACTTGGTTCTTTGAACCCGTGAAATCTGGTTTGTGTATAACGTATTATATCAAAAATCGTTTTAGTAACGAAACTCAATTCTCATATTTCTGTCCATAGTCTTAACTCATCGGTAGGTCAGCATCATCGAATCTCGATATGGAAATTTACAGCCAGGCGTGACCATGTCAGTCAGCAAGAAATGCCACACAGTGATTGCTGCAGAGATTATTGTATTGCAGTGTTCAGGGGCCTCATCAAATAAAGCCCTTGCTCATTTGAATCAACTTTTTAGCACCGATTGATCTCAAGTTCTCTTAAAGATGCATAAAACCATATCGGTTGCTTTCTTAATGAAACCATGCGTATGTACACACTTTTTGTATTACAAATACGGCAAAAATAACACTTAAGATGTATGGCCCTTAATAATCAAACATTTTCCAATGTTTCTATACATAGATGCCTATAAAAGCTATAAATATAAAGCATTTAACATACAATGACCATATCAACACATCATGTTATTATATAAGATGTTTTTATTATCCCTCTTGTTTTTATTTCTTCCCTGAAAACTGATATAATTGATTTTCTCCTATGTTCTTCAGTTAAGTTTGGATTCTTTTTTGAAATCTTAATCAGAATCATTTGATGCATCTTTCTATCGATATTTTTTGTTTCCAAAAAATCAGATATATCATCATGACAGAAAGATTGAATTTCCCATATTAATTTTTTAATTGATCATCTCCTCCTAAATGAGGTTAAAATTAAAAAAACATCTCGGTGAAACTTTTTCATTTGTGAAGATCTTCAATGTGATAAAAAGTTTCATAAATTTTCTACCTTTCAGGGTTGGGATGTGCAACATTCTTTTTAGGGGATTTACCTTAGAGCCATACTTGCGCTCATTTACACTTAAACGGTGAAAATTCTAGAATAATTGAAAATTAACTAAAATATTCCCTTTTAGAGAAATTGAGATTGTAACACTTTCACATGAAGCTTTTAAAAGAGTGAATTCTATAAGATTGGTTTACAATTAGCGATAAAGCAAGGTTAGCCAAAAAAGAACTTTGGGAACCAAGAAAACCCAAGAAATTCTCCATTTGGAATGTTCACGTTGTTAGTATTGGATAAAAGATAGTGGGTTTTTTACGTGATTTTTTTCTAACCAGTGATCACCGCTTGTTAATCCGCATGCTCCTTGCTATTTTAGATGTTACTCAAATGTAAACAATGAAGTTAAATTGGTGGGCACCAAATTCGTGAAAGTAGCACTTTGAAAAATAGAAAATGAATAGTGCATGCGTTAGATTGTCATGATCCTGTGATTTTTCGCTATGTTTTAACATAGTCTATCATAACTAATGACTCATATAACCCATTTTGAAGTTTTACTGAGTGCTAGTATGCCTTCAACATTTGTTATTTTTTCTCAAAATCATCAAGTCTCACGTTCACAAATGAACAATATACTTATGAGTCTTATTGTTAATCATTGTTTTTCATCTATTTCGTTTGTATTTTTTATTTCACTTTTCTTTTGCTCTGGAAACGCCAACTGAAAGTTACAAACAGTCTGACAATGTAATTCGATAGTCACGTAAATATGGCTTTGCCTTCTACGTCAATATGCGTGTTGTGTCCAAATAAAAAAATCCATGAGTGGCTATTTCATTACGTCATTTTTTAAATAGAGCCTTAAATAGTTGATGCTATCTAGCAAAAATCTGAGAAAGTGACTGAACCATTAAGTCTATCCAAAAGTCTGTAAAATGGACACTTCAAACCTCGCGATCTTTTTGTACGGACACATGTGTTCTAACTAGTATCGTCCGAAAAACTGGACACAATCTGTCAAATTTTATATAAACAAGGCATTTGTGTTCATTAGTTCTAAACCAATAGTTTTTGATTTCGAGATTATCGCACATCGATCACCCTTACGACAATTTCGCTATCGTATTAAATGGTCATCTTCTATGCACAATGCACCAAAAGTCAAAAGTCAAATACGACCAATGTTTTGAAAACTGCAATATTGTTTCACCATTTAGTATTTAACGGTTCAATAAAATTTCGTATGGTATTCGAAGAGAGGTCAAATATTGCAAATGTTTGGCAATCTGGTTTGATCTGATGAAAACATTAACAGGGTCTATTTGTGCATAAATTGTGGTAGACGCCTGTCACTTTAAGGGGAACTGATCCGAGACGTACAAATGCAAACATCAGCAGGATGGTTCATGCCCAACCTCTAGCAGTATCAAAACTGTTTAAGTCACAACATATGGTGTTGCCTTCGATTTTTGATCAGTTAAAATATCCATGTAGGGTAGGAATAGAATCCGTCGATGCTGACGTTTCAATTACCAAACATTGAGTATACAAGTCTTTGGATAGCCTTATGTCGGATTATGGAAGCATGACTTGTATTACTACATAATAAACCACACTGATCTCCTCAAAATCTTGTCAGAAGTACAACGGAAGCACGAGTGCAGTCACACATACGTCTGTGTGTATGCCGATTAGTACATTTATAATAAGGGGATGCCATTTAGATGTCCCAGTGCAGTCACACATACGTCTGTTTGTATGCCGATTAGTTACATTTATAATAAGGGGATGCCATTTAGATGTCCCAGTGCAGTCACACATACGTCTGTTTGTATGCCGATTAGTACATTTATAATAAGGGGATGCCATTTAGATGTCCCAGTGCAGTCACACATACGTCTGTTTGTATGCCGATTAGTTTCATTTATAATAAGGGGATGCCATTTAGATGTTCCATAAGTAAGAGTAATAATATTACCTGGCCCAGAAAAGAGGATAACCAGCAGGTAGAAATACGGCTTTGCTCGTGCAGACATTCAATTACATTTGTTGTCGCTGACATGGTCAAATATCATCCTAGTGATATTCGAATTCATGCATATTGATAATAATTGGACGATATTCACAAACATAATCTGAAATACAATGCTTAAAGGCACATGAAAGGATATGAGTACAAATAAATTACTGAACAAATATATAGAGTTATCTTATCATGTTCATAAAAGTCATGAAAATCAATTTATGAATGCTGTGAGACCCTATTTAATTAACTCCTTTAACATAAGTTATTTTGTGTTTGAAATATAGTTGTCTTCAATTCAATCATGTTTGACTATAGTCTGTTTATTTAACTTTTTAAAATAACGAATTCTGATTGGTTGGATAAAAAGTGTGTATCACGTGACCAGGTCAGGGGCGAAGAATCAAACAATCTGAATTCATTAAACTGGCTAATCTGGGTTATTTTTCGTTTGCTTTCACGTTTATGTTGTGCTGATAGGTCTTTTTGGTGATAGCTATTTGAATCTGACCAAAGGTTATCCCAAAAGATATAATTTGCTAAAGCATTAGTCTTCTTTCACGAGCCTTTAAATATGTAACGTCAACCAAAGGAAGGTATGTAATATGTCCCTACTTACAGATTGCTGTCATTGTAAGTAGTGTTTGTAAGAGACTGCTGGACCAGATTCCTGGACTCTCCGCTGTGATGCCTAGGTAACACGACATGTCCCTTCTCACACGGATCCTTCTACAGGCTCACTCACACTGAAACAAGCAATACGGAGTCGGGATATCTGAATCAATATGGCCCATATGATTTATGAAGATCATGATATAAAACTCAGGAAATCATTTTAAAACTTAGAAGACTTGTTTGACGATCTTATTAATAAAATTAAAAGCTTTTTTTCTGTTGGTCGTTCTGTGGGTGATCACTACGAAAAGTGTTAACGTACATACATCTCTACTCACTTGTCTGTCTAGGATGTAATGTCGTATGTGAAAGCTACTGGTATATTCATTTGACATACACTATACCAATATGAATATATCCCGTGATAACAGTTAACTCGCGACATTTGGATAATATTTCTTTTTCTTTGAGAATCATCGGTATTCTCTTAACTTTTGAAAATCGACGATTGATTTAAAACATTTCAAGACAACTAACAACTATCCAAAGATGTCATTTAAGTATCCAAATTTTAAATGTACAGGGAATTATTTTAACTCACTTCGTCTTGATACAAAATATTATTTCCGTTATAAAAAACAATAAACGATATCGTTCTTTACTATACAAAAATGGCGTTAATTGTAACAATCTTTCGTTAACGCCTTGTAGTCCTTTGATTTATCGATGAAAAAATAGATGACCCTTTTATAAAAAGTAACACCGAATTTAAAACTCCTGTCTGTGTAAAATTCTAGAGGTACATTATTGAACATTAAATTAAATGTTTAGATTAAATGCATTTAATATTTTTTGTAACAACCAGAATAATGACCATTGAAAGAAAAGTTTGTCCATTAATACCCCACTCCCGGTATGGCTTTAACTCAGACGGTAATTGATAGAGATAAAGACGACCTATGATAGAGAAACAGTTGCACGGAGTTTTGGACAAATAAAATATAAAACTTACCTCAGCTATGCCACCAATAACCAGGTTTATAAGGTATCGTAATCCGCTAGCTATCCCACAGACAGGCACGCTGGTGTATCATGAATAGAGAGAAGGTACTGTAATCCGCCCTGCTATATGATCCAATACGCACACGGTGAGGGTGAAATCTCTATAGACCGTAGTGTACACAACATACAACACTAGCGGTAATAGTCGATAGAAATATTGGAGTGAAGGCGGAGTATTGAGGTGAGGGATTAAAGGAATGAACAAAAAACGAAAAACGTAAGATGAAAGAGGGGTGGGGATAGCACGAATTGTTGGGAGGACGGAGAGAGAGTGAGAGAGAGAGGAGATTGACGAATAAATATTTTAATTTATTAAGTGATTTCGTGGGAGAAAATGATTAGAAAGGAAGGAAATGAGAAAGTCAATAGGGGATAATGTGATATTGTTGAATTAGTTGCAAAATGTTTGAGTTTGTAAATGAGTGGTTTACTGAATGTTTGAGTAAAACTGTTGGTTGAATAAAAATAAATGAAAGATGTAGGCCATTGGTTGAATGATTGAGAGGATTTGATGATTGATTAGATACATGCGTGTATATGTGAGGCACAAAAGCCGTTTATCATGTACACTAGTCGGCACTAAATTATCCTAGACTAAAATATCATAATACGCATTGACATTATCCATCTTGCATATACACTGTATAATGAATATATAAAATACGCTATTTATTCTCTCATTTATAAATAGATGTTAAACCTTCGATCGAGGTTTCCGACTGACTTGTGCACATCTATCGGAAACCTTTGCTCTACCAAACCGAGTTTAGGGTCGGGAATGGTCGTTATCATTACATTTTACCCATGACTCATGTTGTATACAGGACCTGACACGGGAAAGAAAACAGACAAATTCACCAATGATGACCTCTAAACACACCAACTTCCTCTCATTTGGCTCTAAAGCATTCCTTTATTCATAAATTGGTCCTTAAAATCATTTGAAAGAAGGCGCTTTGCACATCAAACAACGAAGACATAAACTGTTAGATTTAACCTTTTCCCAAACAATAACGATATTTGACAACTTTGTTGCAGACGACTTTAGAAAACATTGTGGGAAAAGGAGAAATTGCTCGTAACGAGCAAAATTTCCTTTTCCCACAAAGTGTTCTGCCCTTTCTAAAGAATATTTTTCAATTTCTTCACATTTTGAAATGTCGTCTGCAAACTCTTTCAATTTGGGACGGTCTAAATTTTTTTATTCGGAAAAGGGTTAAGCAATGTTGATGAAAAAGAAGAGAATACACAAGTGTTTCTCATAAGTGGTAAGCCACTTAGTTTTGAAATTCTAGATATGAGGTACATCCACCGGATGTGTTGCATTTGTTCCTTTTTATATTTCCAATCTTAAAACATTTTAAAGATCGTTGGCACACAAATTTATACCAAATCGCTCACGACGATAAATAGCAATTCGATTTATAATCGTGTACCTGTACTGAATATATGAATATCTACCAGTAAACACACAAACACGCCTTTATCCCTCCCTAATCCAACGTGCAAAAGGGAACATTTTTATTATCTCATGCGTTAATGTCCCATTCTCACAATATAGGACCTCAATCAAATGCAAGTTACAATACTTTGATAACACAAAGTTTATACTAGTCAGTCTAATGTAAAAATACAATTTTATCCGCAAGAATAATTCTAGATGAACTATGAATTAGAATGGTCCATCATGTTGATGATGCAAATCGAGGTATCCGAGTAAAGGGTCGTCACTCATGTTGCCCTTTTAGTTCGTTTCCGTCAACACTTCTTTGACGTTTTATATACACATACCTTCAATATTTGAAATTTCCACAAAGATTAATGCCTGTGGTAAACATCACAACAAAACGGGGTCTAAAAGTGAAATATATCACACAAACAATAAGGCATGTGGTAAATATCATAGCAAAACGGGGTCTCAAAGTGAAATAAATCACACAATCATTTCTGTGGTAAACATCACTGGTAAACATTACAACAAAACGGGGTCTAAAAATGAAATATACCAGACAATAATTCCTGTGGTTAACATCACTGGTAAACAACAAAACAAAACGGGGTCTAAAAGTAAAATATATCACACAAACAATAATGCCTGCGATAAACATCACTGGTAAACATCACAACAGAACGGGGTCTAAAAGTGAAATATATCACACAAACAATAATGCCTGTGGTAAACATGACAGCAAAACGGGATCTAAAAGTGAAATATATCACACAAACAATAATGCCTGGGGTGAACATCACAACAAAACGGGATCTAAAAGTGAAATATATCACACAAACAATAATGCCTGTGGTAAACATGACAGCAAAACGGGATCTAAAAATGAAATATATCACACAATAATGCCTGTGGTAAACATCATAAACAAAACGGGGTCTAAAATGAAATATATCACAGAATAATAATAACAATAATGACAATAATAATGATAATAATAATAATAATAATAATAAAAATAAAAAAATATATATAGTAATGATGATTGATGATAATATAAATAACAAGAATTGAGAAAGATTTCTTTCGAAAAAAGAAGTACTCAAGAAATTTTCTTTTCCAACATTAGAATTTAAAAAAAAAAAAAAAAAAAAAAACGTGGAAATAAGGAATTCCCTTAATTCACATCTGAAAAATCGATACATTGTTCATATATACATGAATGTTTTCGATAAGTTATTTTGAGAACAAAAATTTTTTTTTTCTTTTTGCAATAAATACGTTTTAAGCATATTCTTCAAGTATTTGTATGTAACTTTGTAACAAACCTGGAATGGTTGACTATAGCTTTACATACGTTTGCAGCACTTTAACAAAGCGTCATGTACATTCCTGGCGGTTATTCCATCAACACCCCTCCTATTATTCAGAAGTCAAAGTTAAACTAAGAAGATCTTGATCAAACCTGATAAACGGATAGATACGGAATTTCATAAACGACAGCTTACTGCCAACTGCCAAACAAAAGTCGATAAGCAGCGAATAACTCTGAGGCATCCAAATTCAACAGTTGGTAGTAGACAGTTAGCATTAAGCAGTTAGCAGTTGACCGTAAGCTAAAGCATGCTGGTCACGACCACGTGGTTAGCTGGTATTTGTGTGTACAAGTCTTTGGTGCATATAGCAGTTGTCGTCTCGGAAGCCTAAACATGTAATAAATGTATCTAGGATATGGTACAATTGATGTTACAGACTACGATTGACAAGTATCTCAAACGACAGCCTATACTGCCAACTGCTAACTACTTACTATATTAGAGTTGTTCGCTGCTGATCAATCTTCGGTTAGGCAGTAGGCAGTTGGCAGTAGGCTGTCGTTTATGGAATTCCGTAGATAAACGTAGCAAAGTTTGATTGTTAAGCTGAAGATTGTAGCGTTCCGAAAACGTACAAGCGTCTGCGATATCCTTTAGACATAAACGCAGTTCACCGTTGGGTTTCCGTGATATCGGCGCTTCATTTCAGCTTACATCGTGTAACAGATACCTTGATATACTGTAAGGAAAAGTAGTAATACTTAACCAAACTTGAGTACCAAGGCAGGGTTCCAACGCGCAACACGTTTTGGACTTCCGTGGTCGCCATGGACAAAGTGTAAATATCGGGTAATAGATCAATTCAATCTAGTATTTGTTCAAATGATTCTATCCACATCGGGTTTCCTTCCGGGGTCTATAAACAAACACTTTAAGTCACGGTTTTAAATAAAAGTAGTTTAACTCCTTGCATATTAATTGAATATCTTAATGTCAAATGTCGGTTCGACGTGTATATAGTACATTAATAGAAACGCATGTTAAGCTTTCTTCAATGATGTTCCACATCCATTCTCAAGATGTTCCACACCCATTCTCAAGATGTTCCACACCCATTCTCAAGATGTAACACATCCACTCTCATGGTGTTAATCGTCCATATTTTCTCTCATGACAATCTAGATAAACAATATTTCTCATGATGTACCTCATCCACTCTTCCTCCAAAATGTACTTAATTGTATATTTCCCACTGTCTTACCTGCATCTTCTTTTTTCACCTTAGGAATCCAATTTTTATCAATGTATTGTCAGACATTTAGCATAGTCCCGAATGCTGAAGATTTCAATAACAGTTTTTTCATCATATTTGAAAACATTTTAGTAGACTAACAGGATTTGCATAAATAAGAAAACACAGATTTTAGTTATAGTCAATGGGCCTATAAGTATAAACAAAACTTTTGGTACCATCAGCAAAGACAAAAACTACAACAAAACTGGAGTGTAATTACTTTTTCTTATGTATTGTTCTGATCAAAGTATATACAAGCTATTTCATTAATTACATACATTTAAATACATCAACAACTTCAATCATATGTCATTACATACTAATCTACCATCAAAGGTACATTTGACCATAATGTAGAAACACAGTAACTAAAAGAACAATCTATTTTAACCTTATCCTTCATATAGGACTTCATGATTGCTCCAAATTCAAAACAAAGACAGACGGCGATAGCAAACCAAATTATCTGTTCATGGTATTGGGACTGATGTGACAACCATGAGGATATCATTAAATACTGCAAACGAATGTGCTGTACGTCACACTCTTTTATAAAGATATTCTTATCCACCAATATGAATCAATATGGAGTAAAGTGTACCAAACTTGTTTCACTTATGCAGGAATGTATAAACTTACAAACATGAGAAGGCATAATAAAAAAGAACGCAATGCTATTTTCCAAAGTGAACATTTATCAATACTAACAACTGAATGTTATTAGCATTACAAACAATATTTAGATTAAAAAGGGATATGTGTTGAATGTCCTAAAAGGGCCGACTGATTAATCATATATATCTAGATAAACATTTAAGTGATTAGATTTGATGCTACTGCCATATTTCAGATACAATGCTGTATTTTATACAAACAGGCCCTTTATTTGTTTGAGGTTTACATCTAGTTAAAAAGTCTCTCAGTTGTTCCTTTTGGAGTTCCTAGTGTGCTTCTACAAGGAATTAATCTACCGGCTTTAAAAAACCATCAAACTTTACAACAGAACAAAATATTTCTCTCTAATAAGGGTTTAAAGTCACTTTAAACAAATGTTTTCAGTCATTCACTGCTTCATGTTTTACCTGTACAATGAAATCACTTCTTGTCCATAGGCATTAAACAGTAAAATATTTGGATGAACATAACTTGCAACAACAGTTTGCTTTACTTAAGCGTGCAAGTTTACGTACTACATAAGGAGCTACCTTTAAAGCCATACGTCCACTCATTTACACTTAAATTGTGAAAGTTATAGAATAATTGAAAATTAACTTAAAAGTACTTTAGATTCCCTTTTACAGAGACATTGAAACTGTAACACGTTCACATGATGCTTTTAAAAGAGTGAATACTATAAGATTTGTTTACAATTTGCGATAAAACTAGGTCAGCGGAGAAACGTTGGCCAATTAACCCCAAGAAATTTTCCATTTTGAATGTTCACATTGTTATTATTGGATAACTGACAGTATTTGTATGCGTTTCATGTGGCTTATCTCACCAGGTGATTGCCACTCATTTATCCAAGTGCTCCTTGTTATTTTAGATGCTACTCAAATGTAAACAATGAAGTTAAATTGGTGGGCACCAAATTTGTGAAAGTACCGGTAGTACTTTGAAAAATATATAATAAATAGTGGTGTTTTATTGTCATGATCCTGTGGTTTTTCGCTATGTTTCAACATATTCTATCATAATTTATAACTCATATTACCCAGTTTTGCAGTTTATCTGAGCGCTAGTATGCTTATAACTAATCTCTTCATAGTTTGCAAAACAGTCAATAATGAAGATATATGAAAATCATTGAAAAGCCAATTTTCATCTATCCAAGTTCAGTAGGAGCTCTAGTTATGTATGAAAAGTGGAATGGAATGTGATTAATACAAGCAGATGGACAGTAGTCTTAATGTTAATTAATGTGGGATAACAAAAAGGTTTTGTAGTACACACTTCATCTCCTAAACGACCAACTTGATGGCTACTAGTGAAATGAAAGCTTTTATCAGGCTATAAATGAAAAACAGATATGAATCATATGGTACAAAAATAAATGTCCACTGAAGTTTTTATGATGGTACATAAAGACTGTGTTAAAGGAGGTATATTTGAAGGCAAACTTAAACAAACATGTCTGGTGGAAAATAAATCTGCATATTTCTATATAAAGCAATCAAACTGATTAATAGTAAGAAGTAATCATTCCTATGAAACAAATATGCTATAATATGAAGAAAAATAGTGTTAGACAGCAGCATCTCATAAACCATTAGAGTTCCCTCATTACTAAACAGATGGTTACAGGTCAAATGATATATGCAGGCCCTTATCTGTTAACAGACACAAGACTCTTGTACAACTTAACTTATGTTTCATGACAAACTTTCTTTATAACAACTCCAAATGACATTCACTAGCTTCAAACTAAAAACCAATAATTCTTTCAAAGCTGCATTTTACTTTTGAATCTTTTCCATGAACATATAAGATGTCAAAAAACTTTAAGAATTACCGGTGGAAAATATATCCATACATGGTGAGTAAGCTATTACAATAAAGTGCACCTTAAAAGATCTTCCATACATGAAACATTCTTCTTAAACAGTCCTTTTATTCAAAGATGATTAACCATGACAATATTATTAACATATGCATCACATTTTTACTTTTTCACTTTTACACTATGCTTCCTTTTAAACAGCATTAAGTCAAATATTTATTGCAATGTTTCATACAAAATAAGCATGACTTACATAGTTATCCAGAATATTAGCTTGCTTAAACAACTTCAAAAGTTACAGCACTTAGTGTATGTTCAATCATTGCCATGCAAGGTGTAAGCCTATTGTGTTATTATGTTTTCAACTTGATATCTCTACACAATTTCTTGATACCTTTTAAATGATTTACAAAGAATATTGTTATCACACAGCTTTCTACCATGTTACTAATAGACAATGATAAGAGAGCCATGTTGGTCCTATAGAAAGCTCACCTAGTTTCTATTGTAAATAAGCCTGATACAAACTGTCTCCATGCTGTGGCGCTGGGGAGAACATTTACTATTGACCTATTCTTCAACCCAATCCTCCCTTTGACTTAGACCTAAAGATCTTCAAGACTAACAGTGTGACCTATTTTTTGACCTCTCCCTTGTCATGATTAAACTTCACCAGGGTATATTTCAGACAAACATTTTGAGCAACTGCAGTAAATCAAACTAAGGCTCCTAGAGTGATTTCTCATAAAGACTTGACCAAGTGACCTTCCCATAATGTATTGACATACTTGAATTTTAGACACACACTCTGAGCAAGTTTAATACAGGTTGAGTCAATAGTATGGCAATTAGAGCAGCTTCAGAAAAACGTTGACAGCAAACAACCAGATGTTAATAGGGGATGGACATTCAAATAAACACAAAAGCTCTACCCCTTGCTAGCTCAGATAAGCAAACACCAGGGTATTGGAAACTTACTTTCTTTTTTAACCAAGCATTGGTTGATTTTTACATCATTTTTACCAAATATGAGCATATATGCAATAAACATCAGGCTATGTAAGACACACACAAACATCTCTTTAAAGTTAAGAATATATTATCAGGCCCTTTTGGGGGGCCAGAACATACATGGAATACATGGTATTCAACCAACCTTTCATTTTACATTTTCTTTAAAGGTAATGTGGTTTAACAAATTAAAAAAGGATAAAATTAGTATATTTAGATAAAGAGATGTGAATTTGTTTCAAGGTTGACCAAATTTGCTTCATGTTAATTGCATATCTCCATTTTACATTAGACTGTATTAACAAGAGGATTGTAAGTAAATGAACCATTTAATATTGTGACACAATCATGATCCCATAATTGGGTGTGTTTCTTTTCTTAAATAATGAATGACATTAGTGTTGTAAGGTAGGTTAACACAGGATATTTTATCCCTCCAGATACTTTCATCCGTGACACATAGGCTACTGGATGTTTTAGAATGTGAAGAAAGCATCAACCTATAGTTTTCAAACCCTTTTTGTGAAATATAAACAGTCCAATGAATGCTTTGGTAAGATGAGTGATTTCCCCAACTACAGTTTTACACTAACTTTAGACCAATGATCTTTGTTATCATGTTGAAAACCTTACACATTTGAGGACAAAAATGGATAGGCCATACCTCTGCTATGACAACCTTTCGAATACATTCATTTAATTGAAAATGGAGAGGATAGAAAGATGGACCTTGATTTTGATGTTATCTGAACTTATGACTACACAAACCTATGAAAACCTACCAAACAATGATGCCCCATAAAAAAATGATTCCTAAATGCTACATGTTTAAAGGTAATGCAAACTGCTCCTAAACTGAACCTGTTTTGAAGCTGTCTGTTGCATATATCAATGACTCATTCAAAACAACAATGCATTTGTTATGTTTAATTGTTACTTGTGTGTTCCCAAGCATTCTTTGTGTGTATATCATTTGGCTGTTTGGAGAGAATTTTTACAGCATTGTATTAGTAATTTCCCTTTGTCATTGTTTATCCAAGCATTCTATGATCCGTTTGTCATCAGTCTTGGATAAAATTTCCCATATTGCAACACCCCATGTTGTATTATTATGAATGGCTTAACATAAACAACAGAACAAAATGTGTCTCATAGTGTTATAAGTATATCATTCTGTTTCCTTTGGGTCTTTATTTGGTTTTTGTTCGGTTTCTGTTGATGTTGGTTGAGGGGTTGGAGATACTTGGCGCAGTGTCTGGAATCCAGCTGGCTTACGCAGTTTATCAGCTCTTCTGAATATGGTTATTTCCTGTAACATATAATTATTTATCCAAAGTTTGACATCTTGAAAAATGCCTATGTTTTACATAACAGACCCTGTTAGCTTATATTTGGTTCATGCAGTATGTATCAATATTTATTATAGTTATAATGTTTAATACAATGAACACTAAAAGATAAAAAAAAATCTGCTATTTGGACTTAATGCTGTCTAACAAAAAAACATTATAGAACCAATAAATATTATGTCAAGTCCATTAAATTAAAAATGATCATACTCCAGCATATTTAGGTGACCATTTGTGACTTTAACTTTCTGTCCATGACCACTGTACATGGTCAAAGCCACAGCTCCCTCATATATTTAACCTTTATGAATACTGGTAGGTACTCTAAAGTGAGAGTTGGTACCTTTGGGTCAAAATCTTTCACAAACACCGGTACAAACTTATGGAACAATCTTCCCCAAAAAGTGAGAGACTAGCGAGGACTTTTATTTCACGTCTGCCATTAAGAAGCATTTGTCACATGATTGTTCGATTCATTTTTAGCACTACATTACTGACTTTATTTGTGAAATGAATATTACTGCTATAATTACTTCAATTACCTAAAAGGGCTGTATTGGATTTGATTGAGTAAGTTCTTATCTAATTAATTAAAGCCATACAAGTGCTCATTTACAGTAAAATTGTGTAACTTCTAACACGATTGACAATTAACTTAGAAATACTTAAAATTTTCTTTTAAAGAGCAACTGATATGTTAATATGATGCATCTTTTAAAGAGTGAAGACGATCAGGTTTGTTTCCAATAAGCAATAAAAAAAGGTCAGCAGAGAAACGTGGGGACAAATAAAATCTGGGAAATTCTCAGTTTTTAATATTAATTTTGTGTTGTTAGTATTTGATAAATGACTTTTCTAAACAGACGATTGTCACTAGTTTATCTAACTTGAATGAAAATAATAAAGTCAAATTGTGTGGTACATAATTTGTGATTGTTGAAACATCGATCACAGTGCAGGTGTTATACTGTCAAGATCATGTGATGTTTTGCTATGTTTGAACATGTTGTTTCAAAATCTATAAGTCTTTTTTCTCAGTTATGCAGATTTTAGAGTGCAAGCATGCTTTTAATATATAATGCTTAGTATACAACATTATATTTCTGTTCCTATTTTGTTACCGTGTAATGTTTTTACAAAATCTATCAATGTGGGTGTGGGTGTGCGTGCCTGTCTGTGTGTCTGTCTGACCCTTATCAGCATGGATTGTAATAAATGCCTGTCACTATGTTACCATATATTGAAAATACAAGACTATATTTGACACAAAAGCAACTCATAATAGAAAATAACTGTTCCCTTGTGATTTTTGGAATGTCTGGTTTACAAAAATAATTGATGGCACTTGCATGTTTATACCCTTACTAAAGGAAAGAATCTATAGACACCATGCATAAAATAGACACTTAGAGGTTTTTAATGTCTTTTAGTTCCCAAATTGTACTATTCTTTAGAAATTCAATTGAAAATTCTTGAAAAGATTTTGAGTGTAAGATATACTTACTTGCTGTTTGAAATACCGTCGCTCCTCCTCATCTACTAGGACTAGATTAAGGTAATAACGGACAGAGAATTTCTTGTTTATATCCCGCATCGTTGGGGTGAGTTCATATCCACTCAGGAATAATCGGATTGGTATAGACTCCCCTGAAATACATAAATATACATCAATAAAGGTTTGAGCACATATCTTCTTGTCAGAAAAGAAAACTCATCTGCAATGGATTTGGTTTGTGTATAAACATGACTATTTCTATTCTCATACAAACAGAATAACAGTGTGAATCAGATTACTTAACTTACTCAAAAGAATGATATGAAACAAGTTCACTTATTCATACTTGCTGGGTAAATCACAAGGCTAGGAAAGGTGGCCTTTCAAATTGACAATCTTCAGTGAATTAATTGCTTTGAAAGGGGATGGAACCTGGCCTCAAATACCAATGTGAAGCTCTACACAACAATTATTTCTCACAAGAATATATGAGAGCTTCTACTTTATAATTTCCAAACTATCTTTACGACATCTGATTACATGTACATGCTTTTTTAGTTTTGCTTTTAAACTCTATCCCTGTTGATACTACGACAAGATCGGGGTATTTTGTCACCCAGAAATCACAGTGTCCGGGTGGAAATTTGAAGAAACATGTTACATGTACTGTATGACCTAGTGCTACTGTTTTTCTTTCCATTTCGGAGAATATTTCTGAGTTCCTGATAACAAACATGTTCAAAGCACATTTCATCAAGACATAACAAGACATGCAGTAACTTAAGTATTTGACTGAAAGACCAAAGTTTGCTCTTGTTCTACAGCGTGATTGTTTCCGAGTCTTGCATCGAAACAAAAAACTTTAAGACATGTAGATTTGAAGATGGAAGTCCATGGATCACACAATAGTAAAGAGAGGATGTCAGACCAATACATGACATACATCAGAAGATGCAAATCTTACGATCACATTAGTTAACCATAACCAAGCTGTAAACATGAAGGCTTAAAATAAAACTTATCTGAACACAAGTTCTTACATGGATTTGAAAGAAAGACTTTAAAAGAACATCTTTCTGATATTAAAGAAATGGCAAGTTGTATTTCCATCCCTACCAGTGATGTATTTAATAGATCAGAGCTTGATATGATAATATGATAGAAACAAGACATGTCCATTAGACTATATACCAAAAACCATTCACGGATGATAATGGGGCAATGAAATATAATTCTTTCTGAGATTCTGAGAAGCACACAAAACAAAAACCAAAATAAATCTAATAGAACAATGGGAAAAAATACTCTTAAAGTCCATACCAGGAACTGGTTCCATGAAGTTTAAATCTGTACTATTGATAATGTCATTCATATCTATCTGAAATCTCAATATGCAATTGGCTGTACAACAGACATCAGTCCAAAGCATTTTCCTGATTCTAGGTAACAAGTATAAACAATATAGGTTTTATCAGAGTATTTTGTAAACTGTATGGCACTTCTCTGTAACTCTAGATCTGTAACAAGCACACACGAGGACCATTCAATAATCAACTACTCACCTCGTACAGGTGCTCCATCCATTATTTCATATTTTGCTATGGTTTCATTTTCATTGAATGTATTTGGACCTTTAAAAAAAAACATTCATATTACACATTTATATCATCTAGCTATCACATACATACTAAACATGTATTTCTGTTAGAACTTTATTTTATATCAACCTTTATCAGAAATCCCATGAAATCAATATTGACCAACAAAATAGTTCATCTACAATTTGATATTTAAAACATTATGAATGGGCTCATTTGAAATCTTATCTAGATAATTACAACGGTTTGATATTCAAGATTATATCCGTAAAAATAAAATAACATATTGGATTTTTAGAACATAACACATTCCTTTAACAAGTTTGAACATGTTTGGTTGTAACAACATATTTCAACAAGTAATAATAAATCAACTTCTTAATTTGAGCCTCTGGTTACTATACATGTATATCTATTCCCTTGTTCAGATTCTGGTAACAATATACTAATTCCCACTGCTATTTTACGCTTTACCTGAGGGTCTAACAAACTGATACTTTTCCTTATTGCAGTTTGATGAAAGGATTATGGTGTGTTGATTATGACAACCTCTTTTGAATTTTATTTTTATTCCCTTTATAAAGAACAATTCCACAGCAAACAATGAACAAAACACAATCAATACAAGTGTGCCACAATACCTTACCTAAGCATTAAACATTAAGCTAAATATCCCAGCTTGCTTGGGATTACAATTACTAGGCTAGGGCTCTGAAGTACCTTGCCTTAATGTCATTCTTTTGACAGAAACCTTAAGATGTTATAAAAAGGATGCTTATCGACAGAATGACAATTCTGGTTTTAGCATAGGTAAGGATTAGTGACATAAACTCAAAATCAAATGAGTGACTCAATAGTCACAAACCTAGGTGCATGCTTTTTCACAAATCAAGAATTTAACTCTTAAAAAACTACCAGAAAACAGCATTATTCATAAACAAATAGAGATCAAGCATATCAGCCATTATCCCATCATTTTGGCACTAAAATGACAATGCACACTAACTTTAAAGCAAGAATGTGCCTCTTTAGAAGAAAAATGCCTTGTACAAAACCAGTTCATGGTGAAAACCAACTCAAATCTAGAAATAATCAACTCTACAAGATTATTTAAAGGCCCAAGAAAGGAGGTGAATACTATACCAAACTATACACGTAAACATTTGGTCAGATTCTAATAGTTATCACCAAAAAAAAAAAACATCATCACAACTTTAACATGAAAGTTGTCAAGATCAGTTCATCCAATAATTGGCATAAATGATTAATATTATGAATTTCCATAAATTTTCATTTACTCCGACGTCCCTCTGACACTTTCATTATGTGTGCTTATTTTGATGACATATTATGAAATTTGTAAACAAAGAAAACCAAACGAATTCGAGAAATTATCTGTCACATCGAGCATCTAGTTACTTTATTGTTAGGATTGTCTAATTTTTCACCTTTGGCCTTGTCACAAGATATGCAGGTATTTGAATGGACCAATTAGAACTTGTTATTGGGAATTTCCAAATAAGGGAATTGGAAACTGCAGGAAAATGTTTGTAAACAAACTGATTGTTGATAAGCAAAATTGAAATGAAAACTATATTTCAACCATGACAGAACTTATGTTAAATCAGAACAACATTTATTGATTAATTTTCATGACTGAACACAATAATTAATCCATATTTTTTGTTAAGTTATTATTCTGTACTCATATCCTTTCTAGGGCCTTTAATGTCATTCAGCTATACACAAAGGCACATAACTCTGTTGAGGGTGCATCCTTGAGCATGGAAATGAGTATGTTCAATTCATGGCAATGACAATTCATCTTTATTCTATTGGGGTAACAAGCTACCTTGGTAATCTACCAGTACAAGACTGGGAAAAAGTTCTTGTCAAAGGACACGCAACAATGAAAAAAAATGACTTTTCAAGTCTCATTGAATCCCTTGAAGAACCTGAACACAGACTGGTTATAGACTTTAGTCAAGAGACCAGTTAACAAACCAAGACATTAACACCAGCATAGCTTCATAGTCCATACTCTGCCTATTGTGGTTTGATTAAGTTTTGTATTTATTTAGTTAAGACTCAGACTTTGGATGTTAAATTATTAAATCCTATTATACACTACCTGTTCCTGTTGATTCCCTCTTTATTATCTGAATTTCCATGTGCTTGATTTTTATCCTAACCAGTAAAAAGTAAATCTTTCCAACTATTGCATCTTTCAAGTGGTACCTGTTTAAATAAACATAAAATACAACACTTAACACAAAACAACACTTACTACCTGTGACTACATCACAGATAAGCTTGCAGACTATGTATATGTAATTACTTGTATAAAGTCTGCTGATTTGTTGTGAGCAATCAAGCTTCTAAAATGGCCAATACTTCTTTGCTTAACCTCACCGATAATCTTAAAAACTTTGATATCGTAATTAACCTATCAATTTTGGACACCCTTTTAGTTCTGACACCATTATTATTAACCAAAAATAATAACTTTGTGAACTGAATTTCAGACATGCACAAATTTGGAAAATCTCTTTTTTTATGGTCTTCATTCCGTATGCTCTTATACGTAAAACGATAGACAATATCAAACCTGTTCCTAACTCAACCCAAACCTATTCCTAACTCAACCTAGACCTGTTTAGATTTGACCCATTCCTATTTAAAAAACCTGCACTTTATCATTTTTAATTTTTGTCTCTTCCCAAGCCTGGAAAGCAGCATCAAATTCCAGCATCAGTTAGGATGATGCATAGAGCAACTCAGAGGTTTGTGTACATATGCCTGGTACTCTGGTATAACCCTTTACCTAACTAAACGGCATTTGACCAGTTTGTTGCAGACGACTCAGGAAAACATTGTGTGTAAAGGAGAAATTGCTCATAAAGAACAAATTCTACTTTTCCCACAATGATTTCTTCCCTATTAGAAGATCATTTCTTATTTTTATCATATTTTGAAATGTCGTCTGCAAACTCTTTCAATTTGGGACAGTGGACAATTTGGCGTTTGGTAAAGGGTTAAGATGTGAAGTTAAAGGACTCAGGGAATATGTTGTTTGCATGAATGTTTTGTAAGAATGCAAAATGCACCACAGATACTGTGTAGTGTACAAATTAGATTCATATCTTTTAACCACCCAATCATATAACACAGATCAAATATCATCATCGAAGCATTTAAACTTGTTCCTAATATAAGTGTTTGTACGAGATTTCATGGAAGAGAAATGCTCCATTACCTTTTTCGAATTCATAGCTGAGCAAATAACAAGATATGGCTTTAATAGCCAAATCATCATTTTTTAATCATTGCAGAAAAAAAGGATTCTTTATGATTCTTGAGGAAAAAACAGGGGACCCTGTTTCAAAGTAATGTGATACACAATAACTATAAAACTACAACAACAACAACTTTTGAGAGAGCCCATGACCTTCAATTTCATTGGTTCACGACATTTGACGAAATTTCCCCACGCCATTCTCGACTGACCTTATTTTATTGCTAATAGTAAACAAAACTATCAATCACTTCTGAAAGCGTTATTTGACTGAATTACAACCCCATTTAATCTTAAAAAGGATATCAAATGTATATAAATGTTTGATTTCAAACTCCTAAGATTTTACTTTACATAGAAGCTATTATCTATCTCAAGATGCAACATGCTCAATGATCTTCAAAACAAGAGATATTTGTTTGTTTTTTTCTTTTTGAAATGTTGTTTATTGTTTCATGGTAAGGTCCCATATTTTGGTTCATTGCAATATAACAACAGCTGTTTTATACATGTAATTACAGCAAGAAGAAATAATAATGACACCTATAACAATTACTACACAATCCAACAAAAACTATCACACATTGTCTACCTTAGTGCAAAAAGTCAGTTAGCTTTGACAACTATTGTTCCATCAGAAGGTCTATCTCCTTTTTCACCAGGAAAATATGATACTGTGGCAGGCTTTCCTTCTTTATAAGTAATAGTTTTAACCATTAAGGTATTTACTATGTCATTAAAAAGGAGGTATTTACTATGTCATTAAAAAGGCGGGGGTCCTAACAAGATGTTATCTGACTGCAATTTCTATAGATGAGATAGACATTAGTTACTTGAAAAAAAAAAAAAGTTAAGTATGACAAACTTGTTGAAAATGAGGAAATCATGGTTTTACACACAATGAAATAAATAACTCTGAAAACAACAAAGAAGCATTTCATTGGGTAATATTCATGAAACCATGCCTTTTAATAGGTCTTTTGACTATAACATTGAGTCAGCAAATACTTAGGCCTCTTGATGTTCATTTTATCATTAGTAATATTGATTTCTAGAGGGAAGAATGAAAAAATGTAGGAAGTCTGAAGGCAATAGGTTAGATACTTAAGGAAATTTAACCGATATGCATACCATAATACTACTAAACAAAACATTATTTAAATGTTCTTACATACTGCCTACATAAAATCTAGAGGTATGTAAATTGGTCTACATAGACTCCTTATAAAAGAGATGACATAGCAAAAGATTTGATAATTTGGAGGAAGAGAAATCCTGTGATGACTATTCTATACTTCAAAAGAAATGTAGCCTTAAGGGTGTTCACGAGTCATTATTGACACAACACAAATGGAGGGAAGGACAGACACAGCTCAACTAACTATCCAAAAACTTGAGCACCTTAAGAGCTCAAAACAACACAAGCTAGAAAGGATTTTCCCAAACTTGAAAGATAATGAGTTATAAACAATTGACTTAATGCACAAAGGTAAGTTCTAGTCTGTACAAATGACATAATGGGTTTTTTATCTACACAAGGACCACACAAGACAGATATACCTGCGCCGGTTATCTCTCTACGGACGATGGCTAACTCCATGTAACGAATCTTAATACGAACTAGCAAAAAGTATATCTTTCCAACAATAACATCCTTCAAATGGTATCTTAGCAGCAAATAAAAAAGTAAATAATTAATTTTCTGTAGATTTCGTTTTATATGGTAACAGATGTATATTACTGTAATTTTCAGTATTACAGTATATCTTTTATATTCAAAGCTATTAATAGATTGAGGTACAAGCATAATAATCTGATTTCAATAATGGCTGAAAATTCTCCGGGTAGACCAAACAACCTTTATAAAGTTAATCAGGAGACTATCAATTATGTGAAGTCCATGTCAGGAATAAATGCCCTCACAGATTTCCTGGTAGAAGTCAGGTGACTTTTGGTTTTATATCCTCTACTTTATTTCAGTTATAACAATCAGTGCTCCATTCTCCTTGCATTTCTTAACCAGTACTTCACAATATTCATTTCAAGCAAAGTTGTGATATGGATACAGAGTTTGATAAGTGTCTATCAAAACAAAGTTTTTATTTCATGACAAAATCATATCCTAAAGACCCTTATGCAAGTTCTGATCAACTACCCCTAAGGTGGATCTAGAATGAGCATTCTTTGCTTTTATATCCATTAGGTAGAAATGTTCAGAAGACAATCTGTGAAATAATCTATTGACAAATACATGATGATTGAATCACAAAAGCTAATATTAAAAATATCAAAATCATTAAACATTTTGAGAACTTTTACAAAGACAGTTATGTGAATTAATCTCTTAATCAAGGTATAAGGTTGAGAATCTAGAAAATATTTCTCCATTATTATGTTAAAACCCAGCCATTGTGAAGCTCCTTTTAAAGGCTCAAACTTTCCTTAAGAAATGTTGGTAGAGGGCTTTTAGTATGTGGCAACTTAATTTTTGAATTGGCCATAAGAAAGTGGGGATACAATTAATGTTTAACAAACATAAAAATGCAAACAAACCACATTTGGAGGATGGGGGTAAACATATAGGGCAGTTTCTGTTTTTGCAGCTTCACTCTAAAGCCAGGTGAAGATCATCATGAACATAATATCTGTATTTTTATTTCTTGTGGCCATTTCTAGAGCATCAAGTGATATTTTCTCAAGCAAAAAATTCATACATTTCTGGATGTATTAGAGATTTTCAATACAACTTGATGCCCATGACTTTTATAAACTTCCTTAAAATGACATTGACATAATACCCTGAATCTTTTCTTTTCAAAGATCCTGTTTTAAGACCAGCCAATAATACATATCAGGGATCAGAAAATCTCAATCTGTACGAGAATCAGCCGAAAACCCTTCATACGTCCTCCCCCCCAGTCCCCTCGCCCAAGAAAAAATATCAATAATTAATTTCTTTCATGCATTTTACAAATAGTTTATGCTTAATGCGAACATTTCAAAATAAACCATTTAATTGGGATAACATTAAGTACAAACTTAATGTTTCTGTATTCTTAGTTCCAATAATCATATTAGAATTGTTTGTTCGAAATGAAAGGTAAACAGGATCTGAGGTCTATTTGTTTTAAAATCTTCAAGAGTCCCTTTGGCGATTCCCCTGATATCCAATAAAGTTGTTCAATGTTAAAAATGCATTGCATTGGCATGGGAAGCAAATTTTCAATATCATCACACTTTACACATTAAAAATCTATGATGTCTCCAATCTAACATGAAACTTTACACGTCGGACCAATGTGCTTAATATGATGGGTTTTCGCGGATTAAGGGTGCCACGTGTACTTCTCAATCAAGCATGCCCGTTTGTATACAATTTAACCCACACTTAGTGCATGCCTCAGGCATTGTTTGACTAAGGGATAACAATAAACAGATCAATTATGTGACTCTGGCTGTATTGTTAGGTTTGTAAAGTGTAATATCCATCTATTATCCGGAACAAATTTTTATCAAATCTCAACTTGTAATCGGTCCAGTACAACCGAAATTGGTTCAAAACTGGCATTTTCCTGATCCCTGATACATACACAAACATTTGAAATCCACGCCTTCTTGATTTTTATAAAGTTGAATGCTACTTACTTTGATTTATTATATTCAAATTCTATATGTAAACAATCCTCGATTCCGACCTCCATTTTGATACTAGAGTTCATTTCTGGATACTGTGACAAAGTATGCACCACAATATCTTGCTCTTTTACATAGTCACTTAAGCGCTTTACAATCGTCACCCTCAAAAAGTATCTGAAATAGAAGAATTTATGAGATTTTATGAGTTAATATTCTTTTTTATCTTAACATATTGGTAAAATCTCAGGGTTCCATAAATGTGATTCTGCTTAGTACAGCTAACATTTGACTTGTTCATACCAACACAAACCAAGACTTTGGATGCAAGAAATCAAAAGAACTACATATTAAATGGCAAATGAAAGAAATAAAATGGGACTCCAGCATTAGAGAAAATATTTGGAAAATCTTTTTCTCGATGCACTAATTCATAACTTGCTTGATCTGTGTCTTTTGCATTTGTTCAACAAACCAATTGACCAATTAGAATCTTCCATTCTAGTGGAGTTAATACCATGCAAATTCTACAACACAAGTACCCTTTTAATGAAGACAAAAACCTGATTTCTGAAAACTGTAGCTTTGAGGTAGGTTGTACTCAAGTTATCCTCAAGAAAATGAATTCAATAAGATCAATAACCTTAGATATTGACCTTTAAACCAACAAGAGCTGCCCATAAGACAGCATGCCCAACTACTCCACTCTGAGAGGGGTATGGGCAAGTGAAATAGTATTTGTTTCTAAAATATGAGGATAAACACACAAACTTTAACCAAGATTTTCTAAGAACAGAAACTGGTACAGTTTGCTTCAAATCAACAGCAGAGTTATTGCACTTGGTCAATAACCTGACAGTATGACCCTTAGTCCATACATATGTAAAGTTTAAATCCACTCCCTATAGAAGTTTATGAGAAAAAAACTTTAATGCAAAACTTAAACCAAGAATTTTGAAGTACAAAAAAGGCCAAAAATTACTCAAAATGAAACCAGAGTTTAGGGATTTTGTCAGTGACCTAAGATCATGAATGCAAACACTGGTGCGAGGTTTCTGATCGCTAGAGTAGTTGTTGAAATGTGCACCTTAGATTATGACCCTGAACACATGTGTATCAACCATTTCCATACAGAAGTTCATGAGATACAACTTTTAAAATATAAACCAATATTTTGTAAGGACAAAAGGCCACACAATTTGAATAAATTCATAATAAGAGTTATGAAACTTGGTCAGGTACCTTAGACACCCAGGTGAGTAATTTGCCTCACCTTATTCTTTGAATAGTCAAGCTAAAAATGATTCTTTCAATCAATTAGGACTGCCTTTAAATGAAATAAATAAATGTTAACAAAAACTTTCTAAATTAGACCTTCTAGAACAATATACCGTAGATTCCACTTTATCAAACTTGGTTAAAGAAAATTGTCGGATATTCAAATGTTTCCGTCTGCACCCAACCATCTCCCATTCATCAACTGTAAGTTGCATCTGCTACGAGGATCTCCTTTTCAGTTCTTACCTCAATCTTACATTTGCCCCTGTGTAGGATTCGTAAGGTTTTTCTACTTGAAGGAATTCAAAGTTGTAACTTGTGTTTGCAGTCAGTTCTCCTGGTCGGGCAAGCTCTTTAACTAATGATGTAAACTCATGATGGTTTCCTCTGTCATAATATAATTCTGGAAATAGAATATGAGGTGTGGATATGTATTTACATGTAAACAGTACCGTTATAATCGGGTGAGAAACATGGGTGTCTACTTCAAAGATTTCAAAGATCTTTTTTTTAATGTCTTTAAGTAAAAACTGCAAATTGTGTGTAAAACCATAATTTCCTCATTTTCAACAAGTTTGTCATACTTAACTTGTTTGTTGGTTTTTTTCAAGTAACTAATGTCTATCTCATCTATAGAAATTGCAGTAAGATAACATCTTGTTAGGACCACCGCCTTTTTAATGACATAGTAAATACCTTAATGGTTAAAACTATTACTTATAAAGAAGGAAAGCCTGCCACAATATCATATTTTCCTGGTGAAAAAGGAGATAGACCTTCTGATGGAACAATAGTTGTCAGAGCTAACTGACTTTTTGCACTAAGGTAGACAATGTGTGATAGTTTTTGTTGGATTGTGTAGTAATTGTTATAGGTGTCATTATTATTTATTCTTGCTGTAATTACATGTATAAAACAGCTGTTGTTATATTGCAATGAACCAAAGTATGGGACCTTACCATGAAACAATAAACGTTTTTTTTAACTGAAAGTCTGTTATCTATATCAAACAAGAGCTGTCCATAAGACAGTGTGCTTGACTATTCGATAATGTCATAGAGGGGTATTGGTTAGTGAAATATAATTTGTTTTTCATATATGAAGATGCACACATAACTTAAATTAAGATTTTCTAAGAACAGAAACTGGTATAATTTGCTTCAAATAAATAGCAGAGTTATTGCACTTTGTAAGTAACCGTCCATTATGACCCTTAGTCCATACATGTGTAAAGTTTCAATCCAATCCCTGAAGCTGTTGATGAGAGGGAAAAGCAAAGCCTACACCAACAGTGTTTTAATGGAGATAAAATCTTGCATCTAATATGCATTTAATCATGAGGTAGGACTCATCATTAACATAACCTGTGTCCACTGAGACACAGACACTTTTTTATGCCTTTCATTCAAATCCAAAACTACAAGCGATCTTCTATATAAGCCTTAACTTTTTCTTTCATAAAGATTTTGGTTTTCCCATATTTTCAGCCTATCTATAAATAGAGACGAAAGAAGCTCTCCTTTAACCAAAAGTATTGTAGGATGTCAAAACAGTCAAATGTAATTCATGCTCTGTGAAGTCTCATCATTTCTCACTTTCTCGCTTGTCTCTAAATGGATACTGCTACAATCAAGCTCAATAATGACTTGGATGAAATAAAGGGCTGCTTAAATGTAGGACAGGGTGTCCTGAGAAACAAGAAACCTTGGGTAAAAGGAAAGTAAAATATGACAAAGAACCATTTTCTAGTGGCGGTTCAGGGGTCAGAAAAAAATGAACGATCTCAAAAGCCAGTATCAAAAAGGATCAGAAATTTCTATCTATCTGGTACAACAGTTTCAATTGGTTAAGATATCAAAATGACTTGATGTTTTGCAATACCTGACAGCCAAGGCCTTCTCTGAAGGATTTCTTACTTCCAAAATATGGCGCTTATTAGACGTCAGAACTCAAAAGTCCATGAAACAAGTATAAAAACTCTTGAAAAGAAATCCCATTTTTCAAAGGTGAGAAGTGGCAGGGTCTTCCCCAGGATTGTTTTCAGGTGCTGGGTAGGAGGATGGTTACAGGGGTGTCCCCCTCCTGATTCATTTTTTGTGCATATGCTTACAAAAATGGTGAGCTTTTAGGTATATTGTGAAAATAAAAGACAAAATAAAGTGTCCCAAAGTGTCTATTGCCAGCAGGAAAAGGAAATTCAGAAAAAGTAATGGTATGTTTAACATCCTTCTGGAATCACTTCCATTCATGATAATTGAACTTACCAATTTGTCCTATGAACTCAATCTTGATTCCTTGATGTTCCATCTTACTTCCTTGTTTTTTCAGCTGTACATTAACCTGTCATTTAAAGAATAATCTTGTCATCCAATACTTAAAGGTTCTACATGGAATAACAGAATCAAAGTATTGTAATGTGTGGCTTCCTATTGATGATGAAAGAAAGTAAATAAGTCAATCAGGGGTCAAGAAATGGGGCGTTTTTTTCTATGCACCTTTAATAATCTAGTCTATTTCCTAGACAAAGAACATGTTAAGGCTCCTGACATGTATGCGTATGTAGATCCTGGTCATTTATTGCTTAATCAATATAGACTTATAGACTTGTTACATACTAAATATGAAAGCCCTAGGTCATGCAACTTCAGGCAAAGAAAAATACCAAGACCAGCATGATTTGCATTACTAGTGAATCATTCCTGTAAAGTTTTTTTTTTTTTTTTTTTTTTTTTCCAGTTTATACAATTTTATTCCAAGTACAAAGTTACATAGCTTGACATTCATTTACATGTATTCATATTGATATACAATATCTTTTAGTATTAAACCCATACACACATTCACTAACATAATATCATTCATAAGGCATAAAGTACACACAATGACATACGTTCATACAAAGGAGGAAGAAACACACATACAACACAAAAGTGTATAGACAATGTGAATATACATTACAACAAACACACACACACACACCCCTCACATACGGTCAACACCCCTAGCTCATATTCGAGTGCCATGTATCTACTTGTATTAAATCATCATTTATTTTCGTACGCTCGTAATGTTAATCTAAATGTTAAACTACCATTAGATGGCATCGAGTTCGTTATTTGAATAACGAACCCGGTGCCAAATTCTGGTTGCCAATAATGGTATATATTAAATTTCTTTATAGTCATTCAACTATTCGCCAATCATACATGTACCACAAATATCTTTACGTTTGGAAATTATTTATACAGGAATGAAATTATACAGACTGACAAAAATATTTACATAGATATAGAAGAAAGGAATAGAGAAATAAAAGAGAGGAATAGCATGCTTTATACAACCAAGTTTGAACACCCCAATCATGAATGAGTCTATAGTAGATGTCTTACAATTGCCCAGTTAGCTGTTTCTATTGATGTTATATTTGTTGATTTATAAATATCCCAAGATAATCGTAAACTATTACTTAGACCGAGAACAGACGGTTGAACATTTTTTATTTTACATGTAAAGATATATCTTTTAACATTCAAGAATAAAATATCGAGCATTGCTTCTTTTTCCGAAAATCCTAAAAGCACATTTTCACTCTTTAAAAGAAAGTTTGGTAACTCTTCTTTTATTTTATTAGTAATATGCTCAAACAATGTTTTGATAATTGAACATTCAAAGAAAAGATGCAATAGTGTTTCTTCATTTGTTTGACAAAAAGTACATAAGTTGTTGTCTTTGATATTCATTTTGAAAAGTAAGGAGTTTGTCGGAAGAATTCTGTGTAACTAAGATTCTTGTTTGCAACCATTGTATATATGTATCTTTTGTAATCTTAAAAACTGAATTATACTTCATTTTCCAATTAATATCTAAATCATTGTATTCCGCAATCCATTTAGTTTGACTGGATGGTAATTCTTGATTTCTAACTAAAGCATTATATATAACCTTATTAGAATCTGATCTTGTTAAAATTGGATAAAAATAACAGTTTATTGAAGGATTGTGATTTCTTAGGAGCATGCTGTAATCTTTGGTAACATTTGTACTCGACAAAAATGAACCTACTGCACTTTGCAGACTGTAGTAATGTAGAAATAATATGTGTTTTCCAGGGTACATATTCACCGTTTCTAAACTTTTAAAGTTTCCATTTGTACAAAGAATATCTTTGATGAATCTGAAACCAGCGTTATAAAATTCTTGAAAAAATACATATTTCATGTTTATAAGAATGTTCTCATTGTAGAAAAGAGGCATATTTAGAATTTTACTCCAATCGTTTATGTCTGCTTTTTCAATATACTTTACATATGAATCTAAAACATCCGACCAGAATTGGTTTTTGATGCTCTTAGCAAGTTGTGCACTATATATTTTCCCAAAGTTTAATACTTTTTCAATATTGAAAATACTTTTTGATAATTTGTAGCAGGCATGATCACTGTATAAAATAATATTTTTAATCCATTTCAGTTTCATACTGACAATGTAGCTATTTATATCAGGAATATTTAAACCCCCTTCAGCATGGCTTTTTATCTAAATACTCTTTTTTATTTTAGGTATACAGTCCCATATGAAATTCGTTAACAAGTCATTTAATTCTTTAATAAATTCTTTTTTGGGATTTGGAATGCCTATCAAAAGATTAGTTAATACTGGCAGTAATAAGGATTTCACTACGATTATTCTTCCTATTGGTGTTAACTTACGCCTTTTCCAATATGTAATACAATTTTTAATACTTATCAATTTACTATCATAATTCAAATCACACATTTTATTAAGGTCTACATCAAACAGTATTCCTAATAATTTGAATTGTGTATCTCCCCAAGACAGTTTCCATTTTGTTTTTATTGAGCGTGTGCTGTATTTAAGAGTACCTATCCAAATTACCTCTGTCTTGTCAAAATTAACCTTTAATCCAGATATTTCTGTGAAAGTATTAAGAGTATCTAATACAGCATTTAATGATTCATCTGATCCATCTAGTAACAATGATGTATCATCCGCAAATTGGGATATAACATATTCTTCTCCGTCTATTTTTATACCTTTAATTGATTTGCAATTTTTTATTTTTATACTTAATATTTCTGAACAGAGGATAAATAAGTAGGCTGAAATTGGGTCACCTTGTCTGCAGCCTCGCTTCGATTTAAAAAAGTCAGATATAAAACCATTTAGTTGAACACATACTTCCGTATTATTCAAAAATAATCTGATCCATTTCATAAAACTTTCTCCAAAATTAAAAAAAGCAAGTGTTTTTTCAATAAAATTAAATGATAGGGAATCAAAGGCCTTCTCGAAGTCAATAAGCATTAGAAGTCCTGGCATATTATTGTCTTCACAATACTTCATAGTATCATAGACCAAGCGTGTATTTTCTCCTATATACCTTCCTTTTATAAAACCTGTTTGATCTTTTGACACTAAATAATTCAAAACATATTTCAATCTATTGGCTATTGTACCAGAGGCTAACTTGTATAAAACATTTAATAAAGTAATTGGTCTCCAATTTTTTAAAAATTGCTTCGACTTATTATCCTTTGGAATGCATGTTATAGTTCCTAGTTTGATGTTTTTAGAAAAAGAATTTGACTCAAAAGCATAGTTTAAAGCTCTGACAACAAAATGTCCTATCTTCGACCAAAATACTTTATAAAAATTAGATGAAAGCCCATCACATCCTGGACTTTTATCATTTTTCATGTGTTTCAATGTATTAGTTATTTCTTCATATGTTAGGGTCCCTTCTAAATATAAATTGTGTTCATCTGTTAATTTGTTTACTTCAATGTTAGTAAATTCTTCATCTAAATTGAAAGTTGTATTTTTATGTTTTTCATCATAAAGATTTTCATAGTAGTTTTTAGTTTCATTTAAGATATCGGTTTGGTTATAAATGAAAATTCCATTGTCCTTCTCTATGAAAGGCATTGATTTATTTATGGCGTTTTGTTTCTCTAAGTTACAGAAGTATTGAGTATTTTTTTTCCCCATTTTCTATCCAAATGGATCTTGATCTGACAAATGCGCCTTTTAACTTGTTGCTTCTTAAAACATTTAATTCTTCTTGTAATGATAAAAGTCTTTCTTTATTAATCTCACTCAGTGATGATTCTAATAATAAGATTTCTGAAATAAGTTTTTCTTCATGTTTGTTACTTTGTTTCAATTTATGGCTTGAGTATGAAATAGTCATTCCTCGTATTTCCATTAACAATGTTTCTAAAAAAAAGTTGGTCATCAATAACGAATTGCATTTTAGACTTATCCATGTCAAGAATAACTTCGGTATTATACACCGGTATGCAGTATTGTAATATTATTTCATTTATTTTTTCATTAATGCAATTTACATAATCGATATCTCCAAGAAGAGAATTATTAAATTTCCAAAACCCTTTTCCGTGTTGAATATCGGAAAATTGTAAATCTGATATAATAATCGAGTGGTCTGATTTATAACTTATGTTAATGTCACAATTTCTTAAATATTGTTTAAGGTTGTTTGTTATTAAAAAGAAATCTAGTCTTCCTTGTTGGATGGGTGACAATCTTTTCCATGTGTACTTTCTTATATCTCCATGAATTTCTCGAAAAGGGTCTATAAGGTCTCTGTTTGAAATTTCAGAAATAAGGAGTTCTCTTGCATTCTTATTATGGCTTAAGCTTTTGTAATTGTTATAATCTAATATAGGATTAAGTACTAGATTAAAATCTCCGCATATGATAAAACGTTCATTAGACAAAGTGTCTATGGCATTAAACATCTCAATGAAAAAGTTTGGACTATCATCATTAGGTGCATATAAATTAACCAGAAGAAAACTAGTATCGCAGAACATCATATCTAAAATAATAAATCTCCCATTTGTGTCACTGACAGAACTATTTACTTTAATATCAACTTTCTTATTTATCAAGATTGAGACCCCCTTTGCATTAGCTTGACCATGGCTAAAGTAACATTTCCCATCCCATTCAGAGTAAATTGTTTTTTCCATATTTTCAACAAAGTGTGTTTCTTGTAAGCATACTATATCTGCATTTTTTTCTTTTAACAATGTGAACAGGTCAATTCTTTTTTTATCTTTATTTAAACCTCGGCAATTGTAAGACACTATCTTCAGATTATCCACCATCAGTTATAAATGAGTTTAAAACCAAAACATAAATCTATCATAGACATCCTTATAACATCCACAAGAGCAGGTTGTCCAAAGCTTAAGTCTTGATAAAGCATGCTAGAGTATAAAGTTGCGAAATAAATAAAGTGGGGAAAAATCAGCATGGGAATGCTTATAAAGAGCAGTAATACCGGATAAACAAAGTGTACATAAAAACAGAATCTAAATCTAGCTTATTGTGGGAAAAGAACACCTAGCTCAAATTAGTTGACAATGTTCAACATTCTTTGTCAACTTTAGAGATCACATGAAATACCTTGGTAAATTGATAACTTGTAAAGTTGGTTGAAATTCAGTATGGAATCTAGGTAAAGAAGTTGACAATGGACAGACAGAAGGGCAAACGATAAAAGACAGACAAATACACACCCTAGTTCCTTATAGCTGATCTTGTACACACTGTGATCAGAAGAGCTATAGTATCAATTATAGATAATCATAACTCTTTCAATGACGATTTGCTCACAGAATGCACTTCTCAGTGCCATGTTTATATTGGATGAATTCATATATACACTGTGTAAATGAAAATCCATAAGGAACCATCATAAATTGTTTGATCTTAATGAAACTTTCAGGGTAAGAACTACATACCATGCTGTATTTGTCAACACAACTAAATTAAGAATACAAGTCTGTTTGACCTAGTACTGTGTAATATGATATTGTATATTACGTAGTACTGATCCCAGGATAAATATAGACCCCTATGGTTTGACCTTGACCTTCATTGACCTATCTTTATTCTACTTTTTCACAAACTATAATATTGCACATCATATATCAGGGCTTACCCTGGGCCGGCTGAAAAAAGTCTGGCAGAATTAAGTTTCAATAATTATTTCAGATAATAATTTTTACATAAAAGGTAAACATGATTTTAGGTCTCTTCGTCCAGTCTGATGATTTGAATGATTACTAATAAAATTTCTCAATCTAAATAAAACCGTTGCATCTGTAAGGGAAGCAAACTTGAGATATTAAAATACTTTACTTTACAAATTACTTTACTTTATAATTTTAAATCTGTCAATCCACCATGCATTATAACACATTGGACAGAATGCGGTAATATTATCGTTTTTTTGTGGAACAACCACATCACATCTATCGAACATGCGGAGTTGTTTACACATAATTAAGACCCGAGCCTCAGGCACTGTTAGACATGGAGATAACAATTAGCAGTTTAACTAGGGTATTTCAGAGAAATCGTTAACTGTGTCAAAAGACATTTGTGTCTGTAGTATTCAGACAGGTTGTAAAAAGGAATGGTTGAATGAAAAAAATGTGGGCCAACCAAATTCGCCATAAAAAGAAAATCCCTGCATATGGCATATTTGGCCCCCGCTAGCATGAGTCCTTACACAATAGGGCGCTGAATCTTTAACAGGCGAGATTGGCATTCTGGCATGCCTTCGCTGAACAATGATAGTGACAGCGAAAAGGTTTAAGCTCAACTGCATTACCTTTCCAGATACAGTTTCCCCATCATAATATAAGTAGTGTCTTTCTTTTTTTCCATCTTCAGTTTTTATTTCTGCTGTTTTTCTAGATTCTTGGCCGTCAAGTACAACGTCCACCTCCACACTTTGGCCAAAACCAAAAAAACTCTGAAAAATAAATGATAATTATCTAACTGTCCACTATCACAAAGAACACAATTCAAACACAGATGAAAACTCCAACCAAAGGTCAAACTCTGCATTAAAAAACAGCACCTATCAGGTTATCACTTGGTACTTTCAAACTTTCCCCATTGTTAAAGGGACTAATTTGTGAAGGGACTGACCAGTTTTCAAATCCTTACAGGTCCGTTTGTTTGTTACCCAATGTTTGCGTAACGACATTTGAAAATATTGCTTTGAGCAATGGAGGTGTTATTGTGTTTGGCAAACAATTCTGCATCATTGGGTTTGCAGTTCAATTACATATGTTATGTTATTAAGACATTTTTTCAATATTTGATAACAAAATACAGTCTAAAATAATTACTATCACACAAAACAATACATAATAACAAATAAATAATTTCCTATAATTGCAATGTATGATAAGCTAGGTTTGGGTACAGTGGTACGCTAGATTACAGGTCGGTTCGGTAAATGACTGGTTCGGTAAAAATGCAAACTAGAGTAAAAGGTCTGGATGGTTCGGTAAAAACCTATACTATAGAGAATAACAGTTTAATTGGGTGTTTAATTGGGTGTGAAAAACAGTTTAATCGCATATTGACTAACACATACCATTATTTACATACATACATAACAAAATAGTTAATTTTAATTTTAATTCACAATGATATTAACATACATACATACAACAAATATCTTAGGCACTTCATTTAATACACACTAAAACATACATACATACATCATAACATGTTAATGACTATTTAAACTTCTTCTTCTTCAAGGATATGGTTTGCAGCAGTTTGGATGTTATCTATGTCTCGGATTTGATTAAAGTAAAATCTATGCAGTTTGTTTTATAATGCAAACAATCAAATTAATGAATTAAAGTAGGAATTTCACACCCTAAGTATTAAAACAGTAAAATTAGTTGTTTAAAGGAGGAATTTAATAATTTAAGTGCATTCAAATTGAATTTAAATACATTTTATACACTACGTACAGTATACATCTCATATATATCATAAAATTTCCCAAAACCTTTTATTCTAGTATAGGTTTTTACCGGACCATCCAGACCTTTTACTCTAGTTTGCATTTTTACCGAACCAGTCATTTACCGAACCGACCGTCACCCGTACGCTATATGGCTCTAAAATAGTACACAAAGACCTGGTACACTAAGGAAATGGTACACTTAGCCCATCATCCATCCATCGGCATTCTTCAAGACAACTTATTTTGACTAAACAATGCCTTTAGAAAATAGTGTCTGTAAAATTGCTCTATAAATTTAAAAGCATCAAAATAAGGCAGTTCCGGCTTTCCATAACTCTATTTATATTATTGTTAGGGATAGTGTAATTGGGCCGGTTTAATCTACTGTATGTATCCTGGTACGCATAGTCAGTGGTACGCTAATTGACATAAACAACCATTTTTGTGAATTCTGACATTTGGTGTCACCATAAAGTACAAACGTGTTTTTAATTCTTTGTTTAAGAACACGGTTGTTCACCAACACTCTCTAATCTAAACAATACATTCGAAGCACTAAAATCACATGACAGCTGACAAGCCAAACTGAAAGTGACGTTTGTTTCCCCTCTTCGATGTGTTTTTGAGAAAGGACGTTCTGATAACAGGTATAGCAGCATTTCGGTATTGGTAATGACATTTTTTTCTATGGACAATGGTGGAAAAACTCCACTACAAAACATAGAGAAATCTAGAAGCTTGTTACCATTTTTAACTAATTGATCCCACCTCCCTCAGTTTTCAGTATAAAGATGGCGTCTTAATTCTCGTTAAAAATCTCGCGAGACATTTCTCATTTGAGTTTGCTCCCTTGGTGATTGCTCTTTTAAACGGAGAATTAGAATGTAACCCATGGTTGGTACATCAACAGCAGACGACAAAAACAAGATATTTGTCATATGGACATCGAGCAATTAATCTTTGTTTTCAAAGATAGCTCCATTGCGCCAAATTTGAAAATGTGGATTAATGAATGTCTCAAAATGACCCATAGCCTTGGGTCCTGGCCCACGTGTGCATATACCCCGCACTAGGCCAGCAGGACCCCACGCTAAATGGACCCCGCTTCTCACGGGATTCGGACCCACGACCCTCTAGCGGCGACGCCCACTATCCCTGGACCATAATCACTCCTAACATCTTCGCAAGATCTTTTCGTAATGTGACAGTAATAAGGTTTATGTAATATGAAAATATGCAAACCTAAACCTGGCTAAAGAGATTTTGTTCTTCAGTTAATGAACAGTGATAATTCTGGACTTGTATTACATATGTTCCCTTTGTATTGTATCAATAATAGGCAATGAAGCAGTGTCCTGTCAGAAGGCACTCCAATTTGAAAGACATAGCCATTGTCAAGATACAAATCAGATGTGTTTAATATATAACCTACGACACCAACTACTGTATTTTACCACTGTGGATATATTGTATGAGTTGCTAACCATTATGAATGGTGCATAGTCATTAGACAGAAGTATAGTTGGTATCGAGCTTGAATGCGTTTGATACTTCGGCTTGTATGATATTCTTTCGAATGGTATTGCAGCACGACTTTTTAAATTTCTAACCAAAGAGCAATGCTATTCGTATGGGTTAAATGGTCGGTGTCTAGGGTAACTCGGATGATCCAAGCTGTAACTGTGACGTAGAATGAAATATCTACTCTGGTTCATTCGGAGTTTCGGACTATGTCTAGGGAGGAATATTGGCAGGTTCCGGTGGGGAAATAATAGGAGCAGGGATTAATGTCCATTGACAGAACTGAAACTCTCTGTTGAAAATGGTGTTAAACCATAATCCAACAATAGCATCTAAGACTTATTAACATGTATGTATTGTTGGATGCTATCGATGGATACTCCATGACCATATTTTAGCTGTGATCCAGGACATACCCAAAACTTGGGGAAGGGGGGACGCTTCTTCATGCTGAATTTTTGACTAAACCAACCACAGAGCAACGATGTTTGTATGGGGTAAGTGATCAGTGGCTTAGGTCTATTTGCAGGGACTGATGAGGAAATAATAGGAACATGGATATGTCTACAGACACAACTGAAATACTCTGTTGAAAATGTTGTTAAACCATAATGAAACATAGCATCTAAGACTAATTATCATGTATGTGTGGTTGGTGGTTCTCGCTAGATACTCTCATGTTTTAGCTGTCCTACCCATATCCAGGCGCGTAGCCGGGCATACGCCAATACGCCATGGCGTATACTTGGCTGGAGAAAATGAAAAAATAAAGTGGCCGAAAAATGCAATAAAAATCGAAACCTAAGGGGGTAGGGTTTCCTAACAGTGAAAAAAGCTAAACAATGTTCCCAAAAGTCCATGTATCTCTCTAGTTCGGACTATCAGATGCATGCGTGATAAATACCAGCTTCGATTTGTCGCGCCTTATAACTTTTGATGGTAAGTGTAGCCTACACTAGCATGCTAGATCTGGCCAGTTAGCTCTACATAACGACGATCTAGACCTTTTTATAGATCTCGTAAACATTGTTACCCCGCGGAATTTTGAAATGGCGGAGTCGGCCACTAGCCATGTTCCACCATATCCAGATATATCTGAATAAATCGGTGTCACGGCAAATTCACTTCACAACAATCAGAAAGTTGCTCTTTAAAGTGCAAAATGACACGCTGTGTATTCATACAAGTTTCCTCACAGGTAATTAAACATCAAATGCTGATGAACAATGAACATGTTGACAAGGAACGCAAATGATTGTCATTAAATTTGAAGTCTATTCAACTGTTTGGCAACAAGCATTCAATTGTTACCTCAAAGAAGTATTTTGTGGGACGTCTAACTCCTGGCTCAGACCTAAGTTATTTCTTGAAACGCTATATCACAAATATCAAAATGTTAAATCTGCCATTTGCTCATTATCTTCAAACTATACTGTACGCCAAAGATACTAGGCCTATTGTTAGAAGCATAAACTGGTGGAAATTTAAGTAATTAGCCAGTAGTTTCTACGCTTAATCCAACCAATTAATGTTACATATTTTGCGTGACCCTTTCAATCATGTTTATCAAAAACAAATATGAAAACTGTACATAATTTCATCGTAAATTTATCAATACATCTAGACAGAATAGAAATTTAAATAGCCGAAATAATTTTTTGATATCATATCATTTCTTGAACTAAATCTTGATATTAGTGAGGTCTATGTGAATGGAAAAGAAAAAGAAAATATGACTTGATCAGGCTGAAGTAGTTTTGTAAATGCGAAGTTTTCAATTTGACTGACCATGGCGCACTTAATTCACATTATTTTATGGGTTTATCAAACTCATGGTTATCTTCGTAATATGGTTTATCACAAACTTTCAAATGTGAATCATTGGAATCTTGCTAATAAATGTACGCGAAAAGAAATAAAAATTGACAAAAACTGAGAACAGACTTTATTAGACTGAACCCAAACGTTATGACCTTCCTAAAATCGACCAAGTAAAGATTTTAGGGCGGAAAGTTTAAATTGAAAAGTTGTAAATAGGTCTTTTGTGAAAATCGCATGTGCCGCTCTAAGATATGCATTAAAAGGATGCTACTCACTGCTCCTTATACCTTTCTCAGACATATTGATACCTCACTGTGAGACGACATATGGGCCAAAATACTTTAATTGTCCTTTGTCTTTTAATTTTATTGCTCACTTGTTCATTGTTGAGGATCTTATGGAAGATTGTCAGTTTAAATTGTCAAATAGGTTTCCTCGTTAAATAAAGTCTTTATTATAATTATTACTATCATTATTATTATTATTATTATTATTATTATTATTATTATTATTATTATTATTATTATTATTATTATTATTATTATTATTATTATTATTATTATTATTATTATTATTATTATTATTATTATTATTATTATTATTATTATTATTATTATTATTATTAGTATTAGTATTAGTATTATTATTAGTATTAGTATTATTAGTATTATTATAAACCCTACCTCAGGAGCACCATGACAATCAGGCGACTCTCTGGCCTTAGACTTCTGAACATATACAGAGAAAAAATAGATCAAAGCAGAAAGGGTCATCCACATCTTCGCCAGACAACGAGAGCGACGGCTAGTCCTCATTTTCCGGAATATGAATATATTTTTCATCCATTGTTTGTGCTTAAAGTGATCTTATGCCAATCATACGACAATCTACGTGTTTTCCGGTGAATATCATAATAAGACCTTTTTTCATTTAGGTCGGTTGCTGTGTTATTTTAATTGGTGTAGATGCATTAGAAATAGCGAATTGAGAATAATTAAAAGGTAACCTTTGTTCTGTTTAAAAAAGACTACGCAGTGTTTTGGGCACTTACAGAGAGGCTTGTATGATCTAATGTGCACCAGTTTTGTTCAAGGAAAGGTGCAAAACGTAGAAGAGATATTTTTCAAAACAACACATTCGTTACCAATAGAAGAGATAAGAAATGGCGTCGGTATGAATCCAAGGCAATAATAGTTAGCGAAGGGGTGTATAAACGGAAAATCATGCAAAACAATAAGTATCCATCGTAAGTCCGGCGTCTCTGTTAATGTATATTTTCGTCTAGTTTTCGTACGTATTACTGATCACTTGATTCACGGAAATCGACAAGACGTGTCTTTGGTTCGTATCGACAATAAATGGAATATTTGCTTTTCCTAAATGACTTGGGCAGTCTTTTAAGAAAAACAAAGGAATGTTACTTTTTCGAACTCGTGGCAGGTAGAGATTTGGATAATGAGTCATTAGACATCATTTACCAAAAAACATTTAGACCAATATTTCATTTCATGCATAATTTGGACAAAATGGGCATAACACCACTTAAACCAATTCAATTCAATCTAAGTTAAATCAGGCCTCTAGTTAGATGTGAGTCCAATTATCAAATACTATGAACATAAGTACCACACATACATATACCGTTAGGTTTTTTTATGTGCGGAATAGTACCTTTTCTGTTTTAAGTAAAGTGTTGTTTATGTCTAATCAAGAGCTTTGTGATTATTTCTTCGTTTGCACACGTTTGAGGTTACAGGTGTTTTAATTTATATCATTTTTGTTCAGGTAGATAATTTTGAAATTACAGATTTGGTGACTCAAATTGATGAAATAGTTATGGTGAAACCCAACTCAGCGCTACGCGCCTCGGGTCATGCCTTTCAGCATGACTTGGCGTATGATTCATTTTGCTCTAACTACGCGCCTGATATCAGTAATGCAATGAGAAATAGAAGACACTGTTTGAGCAATATCAAAAACCACCAAACTATAGAATTTGAATTCCAAAATCTCTCCATGCAAAATGAGGATTCAATGCAAGACTTCAGTAAGTACTTCATATATGTGAAGCACTTACAGTATTGTCTTGCACTGAAACCTTGATATGTAGAATTTACTCCTCACCAAATTGTATGTTGTAAGTATATGTTTTCTCTGAATCATTCTTAAAACTTTTCACAGCATATGATTTAATGATAAAATAGAGGAAAGATTTGTATTATGAGGTAAATCCAACATTGTTAAAATTCTATTTTTGGTTTGTTAACTTTGATTTTTCCACATCATTGCTAGCAATAAAGCTGAATAAAAATAATTTTTCGGACAAGATGGCGCCATGTGGAGGCGGAAAAACGGTTACAACCAACATGGCCGAAAAAAAGTCCTTTAGGGTTCTGAGTAATTCGGAAATCCTTGGTTTTGTAAGTACCTTCTTTCGTTTCGTACGTACGTGTAACATATAGGCGGTCTTCAAACGGCACGGTCTTTCGCCCGTATAAATACTACTTTTGTCTCGCCGTGGAAGCCGGCTTTTATGGGTGATTCGGAAGAGTGGTTGGCTTTCTCTCAAAGTTAAGCAACGTTCTAAGTATTTAGTACCTGGATGGGTGATCCGCGATGGTTTTACTCCGAGAGGGACCCGATACACGTTACAAAATTGGTGGCAGCGGTGGGATATGGTTTGATATCATCATCTATCCCGTACCCTTACTTCTTCGTCACATGTTCTCGATCCTTGTTTCTGCTATGAGGCAGTGTTTATAGTGGCAGTAGTACCTTCTTGAATTGTAAAAAGTCGGTATCTGCCCATGTATGTCTATGTATGTCTTTGTGACTTTAGTGACTTCGGGACGAAGTCAAAAGAAAGGTGGGAGAAATGTGACGGTAATAAGGTTTATGTACATAGGCGTAGGAGCGTTTTCAATATTGGGGGGCCAACTTCAGATGAGGACTGGTAAATGTACCGGTAAGAATAAATGTTCCAAAACTTTTGTCATGACTTTTCATGCATATACAAACTCAATACCATTCAATGAATCAAAAGAAAGCGTATCATGAAAATGTGTATCTTAATACAAAAAAAAGTGAAAAAAAGAAAAATGGATAGGCCAGGTCTCGAACTCACGCGGCAATTAAAAGTGCTGCCTTTTAGTACTGCTGTCAGACTGTGACAACCACGAGTACAACTGACACAGTTGCTAGTGAATTATTAAATTTTAACCTTTAGCTAACAATTGAATACAATATATTGGGTCATTCGGAACTCCTCGGCCATTACTTAAAATAACCTTGGAGGTAATGGAGAGCCATTTCTGAAAGTAGGTCAGCAACGAAGGGCCAATCATATCAACTCGGCAATCCCCGTCACTAGCTGGGGATTGCCGGAAAGAGCTGATTGACAAAATATGAAACAAAGATGTGTTCATATGATCATCTTTAATGAAAAGGGTAAAAAAAACATTCAATTGTGATATATAACTAATTCGTGAGTATTTAAATACATATTTAGTGCCTGTGTGCATTTTGCGTTATCCGCCGGAAATAAGGCGAATTACCCCAGGATTTCTGGTGTATTCATGTACTGCCTACGAGGTATATCTACCGACTTGTTACGGGGATTGCCGAGTAGATACGATTGTATATTGGGTCTTACTACTTATAGGACACGTTTTACATCACTGTTTTTGTCAATCGAAACTACTCGGTTATTTTCGTGAGCTGAGTTTTCATTCAATAAACCCGAAGTGTTCAGATTGCCATTTGCGATGATGGTGTCAAAAATGTTTTGGTTATTGTTCGTAACTAAATTGGTATTAGATAAAGCACAAAAAATACACACATTTATATTGATTCTGCTTTAAATTTCGTTTCTTTATTTTTTTCTTTTCAAATATCTTCATTTTCCATTGTGAATATTGGGGGGGCCAAAGTATACTCTGCCCCTCCCGGCTCCTACGCCTATGATGTATAAATACTACTTCTACAGTCTCGCTGTGGGAGCCGGTTATTATGGGTGATTCGGTAGAGCGGTTGGCTTTCTCTCGAAGTTAAGCAATTAACAACGTACTAAGTGGTTAATACCTGGATGGGTGACCCTCGATGGCTTTACTCCGAGAGGGACCCGATACACGTTACAGTAACAAATGTTCTCCTGACTTATAAGTTGATCTAGAAATATAAGGCAATTACAAACCTGCCACGAAAGTCTAGACAGATTGGTGTACCCTCAGCTCTGTTCATTAGAAGTAAAGCACGGTCAGTATGAAACAACCTTATTCGATCAGGATTTCGTTCTCTTTCTCAACATAGAAACGTTCAATTTATTATCTCGTGCCTAAATAGGGGAAGGGAACATCGTTTACACGGGTAAACCAGAGACGTAGAACATGCTATCTAGGTCTCTTGATAAACATTCATAAATACTTTATAGCTGAGACTTACGACTGTATGCCACTTCAAGATAGACTGAAACATGAAACCATTTCAGACTATTCTTGTATTTACTGCATATCGGTGGGCTTTCAGTTTTATTAACGTCGTTTCTAGAAAGGTAATCTGTAAAAAGAATAATTCAAAATGTGTATCTGAGAAGTTTTACCCACATCTTTTTGGTGTGTGAACAAGATTTGCATCTAGACGAACATTTACAGAGAGATGGAGTATAACTTTGAAACCACATCCGTATTTTTATCTTTCAGCTGTCATTTTAAGAAATAGGGGATCATTTAAAACGTACAATGTCGTTATTCATTTGCTGATGAGTAAGCCATTTAAAGATCTTGAGAAAAATTCCTTTCTTTAACAGGACAATCTCTTTTTTAAAAAAGAAAAGTGTTTGAAAAAGTTATCACACCTTTTAATGTTTTGGTGAAAAAATCTAAAAATAAATAGTCGTCGGATTGTTCTATGGCGCACCTTGCTAGTGTCATGTGATTAGTTTAGACCGTCGACCCATTTCACAATGAGATTCCCTGAGGCCCTTATCCATTTTTCTTACATAAAAATAAAAATAAAACTCATTCTGTGAGATAGTCACTTTAACAAGAGTTTCAAATAAACTACCATTAGGCATAAACGAAGCTCACTTGCCAACCCGACCTTGTCATGATCATTTGTATATGTTGGCAAATTTAGAAATATCTATCTGTCTGCCATTAATTAAGCCAAACCCCTACTGGGGACATGTATACTTTGTCGCGCGTCAACTCACACGACTTTAGTAAAACGGGTTATATATTAAGGCCCGGGTACAGTGTAATGAGGTCGAGAAGCAGGACAATCCTTTGGGTGATAGATTTAATGAAAAGGAACATATATAATAGTCAGTTTTGTTTTTGTTTGGGCAAGTTGAAATGCTTGGGAGTGCGACGTTCTAGAAGACCTTTGGTTTGGAATGAGATATTGCACATGGGATAGCAGCCTGGCCATTTAGAATGTTATGAAACATAGCCAAGCGCTGGTCTTTGCGCCGCCGAAGGTCAAGACGCCTCCACTGCAAGGGATTTAGCATTTCAGAAACGATGGACATGCGGCTGTAGTCATGCTTGACCCATCTAGCAGCCCTCCGCTAGTATAAAGCGGAGATACACAGACACAATCTTCTCGATGTGAGCAGTATTAGGCCAGGACAGATGCAGTTTAACCTCAAACAAATTGCAACAGAAATAAAAACACTTGCATCATGTAAACCACTTATTACTTAACGTTCCCTAAAAAATCGCCATGTTCATTCGCTGCTGTTTAAAAGATATAGGAGAAAACATTTTTGTTATTTTGTGAAATCTATTTTGACACGCATTGACCTCCATACGCGTGATTTTCCTAGGCGGAAGTTGTCATCGATTATCACCGGAAATTGCAGACAATATCAAAACAATAGCAGATCTATATCATCATTTCTGTTACAATGCAAATAATATAAAGCATTATCTTTCTTAATTCATGAACTTGTTTTATGATTTTGCTAGATCTTTATTAGCATACACCTATAGTTTGTCTGAAATGGTGTGTATTCTATGTTTGACGCGTCGCGATAAATACTATGTCACTGATGACGTCACTAAAAAATTGTGTCAAGTACGCTTTGAACGAAATAGTAGAGTGTAAGACCGTTAAATATTTCATTTTAACGTTACTTTCATACTATGCATAATTTTCTAATTTAAAACTGCATAGTTTAAAAACAAATAATGATATTCAGTTGAATTTTTATCAACAAGAGAATAAAAAAAATGATACATAGATTTCGGGAAAAAAACTACGGAATCCTGTTCGGACCATAATTCTTGTTTTGCATTTTTCTTTCGATGAATTCATCCGAACCTATTGATGATTATTTTATACCTGCTGAACGTACTTGCACTTTTCAGGAACTTGATCAGCCAATAACATTGCAGGAAATACAGTCAGCTTGTAAACATTTGGGTTCAAATAAAGCATGTGCTTTCGATGATATAATTTATGAGTATTTTAAAGAAAGTATTGAGATAACAGGTAAAGCATTGTTGATTTTGTTTAATCATATTCTCGAAACAAGCATTTTCCCGACATCTTGGTGCAAAGGGTTGATTATACCCATTTACAAAAAAGGTGAATCGTCCGATCCCAATAATTATCGTGGAGTAACATTGACAAGTTGTTTTGCTAAGCTCTTTACTGTTATACTCAATACTAGATTGAAAGAATGGGCTGAGCAATGTGACATTTTAACGGATGCTCAGTTTGGGTTTAAAGCGGGTTACAGCACAGTTGATGCAGTTTTTATTTTAAATGCTTTAATAGAAAAACAAATGAAATGTAAATGTAAACTTTTTTCATGTTTTATTGATTTTAAAAAGGCGTATGACAGCATCGATAGATCTTCGTTATGGCACAAGTTATTAAAGTCCGGGATAGACGGAAAACTTTTTGATATTTTACGGTCTATGTATTCTAATGTTAAAATGTGTGTGAAACATATGGACACTCTGTCGGAGTTTTTTGATAGCGACATTGGGTTGTTTCAAGGGGAGATAACTTCACCGATCATGTTTTCTCTTTTTTTAAATGATATTGAAATGTATTTCCAAAATGATTTATTAGAAGGTTTTACATTAGAGCAGATTGTCATATATCTCATCTTATTTGCAGATGATGCAGTTCTTATTTCAGAAACGAAAGAAGGGTTACAAGAACTTTTAGATAAATTAGAAAATTATTGCACCAAATGGAAACTTACGGTTAACGGGGATAAAACAAAGGTCATGGTCTTTAGAAAAGGGGGTCAAGTAAAAGCGGATTGGAAATGGTTATATGCAGGTGAAGTTTTAGAAATGGTTAACAGTTTTAATTACTTAGGGATTGTTTTCACCTGTGGAGGTTCCTTTCAGCAGGCAACGAATACATTAGCAGGTAAAGCCTTAAGAGCAATGGGGTCACTTTTTAGTCTAATAAACGGGTATGATGTTCCAATAAATATAATATTTAACCTATTTGATAGTTACGTAAACTCAATTCTTAGTTACAACTGTGAGGTTTGGGGATTTTGTAAAGCAGAAAATTTAGAAAGAGTACACAGGAAATTTTGTAAACGAATCCTTAATGTTAAACAGTCAACTAACTCCCTAGCTTTACTTTCCGAACTTGGGCGGTTCCCACTCATTATAGGGAGATACACCCGCATTATAAAATACTGGTTAAAACTATTCAATAGAAAGAAAGATAATTGTATTCTTTCATCTATTATTGCCTATCAAAGTAAAGAAATACACGATTATCAAGAAACTAAAAATTGGTGTAATAATGTAAAGCACTTACTAGAGTCATCCGGATTTGCTGCTATTTGGTTATTTCCAGAATCAGTGCAGATAGATAAATTTATACCTATTTTCTCATCTCGAATGAAAGATATTCATATCAGTAATTGGCATGAACAAATTTCACTTTCAACATCAATGCAACTTTTTTATAGTCTTAAACCAAGGTATGAAAAATCCGGATACATTTATATTTTAGAGAGTAGATCACAACGAAGTATGTTAAGTAAATTAAGATTGTCATCACATGATCTAAAAATTGAAAAGGGGCGACATAGTAATATTTCAAGAAACGAAAGATATTGTGATTTATGCCCATTAGGTGATATTGAAGATGAGTACCATTTTACATTAATTTGCCCTTATTTTAAAGACTTAAGATCCATATACTTACCGAAGTATTACATCAAACACCCCAGTATGTACAAGTTCATCAGTCTGCTTAACACTGATAACAAATCATTACTCATTAAACTTTCTAGTTACTACAAACATGCATTTATGATAAGAAGAAGTTACTATTCTATAGAATAGAAAGTAGTTTCAGGAATTGTATTAAGTTTATCTAAGTCGTAACTCTCATCCTGTTTGTCTATCAAATTTTGCTTTTTATGCATATGTATAAGTTGTAAATGTACATGTCATTTTCATAGCATGCATGTAAAAATATAAATGTAATAACTATGAGCCTATGTGCTTAATGTTGAAATAAAATTATGTTATGTTATGTTATGTTATGTTGTTTTCTATGCACAAATGGGTGAATATCGCCATAAAGTAACTGTAATATCGAACAGATTTAAAGAAACATATACTTGTTCTGTGAAACTACATTTTAGAACCCTTTGTTGATGGATAATAACTGCAACCTCTTCTTTTAGATGCTCATTGCATTTCCTTACTAGTACAGCACAATTTTCTCTTCGCACTCAACATGTCTTAGGAAAGCTGTATATGGCTGTGAAATATTAGTATGTAGTACTTGTGAGGAAATACAACAAGTTTTATAAGGCTCCACTAGAGCGTCCATGCATCTATCTGAAGGATCTTAGAACCAGGAATGTCCAAGACCCATCTGACTACCTAGATATCATTTTGAAAATTGCCCGACCATTAAGATCAATAACCCCTGGTTGGTCAGGATTTATGCAATCCGTTGAAGAAGGCAATTTTCCTTGAAAATCATCTATCAAGTTCTTACCAGTGATTGATCTAAATCCTAGTGATGTGTCCAGTGTTTACTCAACTTTATGTTTTGTGTGTACAGAAATCTAGTAGGTACCAAACTACACCTATTGTGACATTTGATCAACATCTTTACTGGAAAGCGTCTTCAATCGAACAAAGTGAGACACGCGAGAGTCCATTGACGAATGTTGTTCTCAAATTAGGAGGTTTTCATATATGCAAATGAATTTTCTCGGAAGTATAGGCCATCTTATGCTTGTAACTGGACTATAAGGTGTGTAAGAGACCGTATATGCATTAAACGCAGTTGACCAAATGATGAGCGGCAAGGCAGTGTCAAGGGCAGTCCGTGGAACCTTTTGGTAGATTCAGTGCTTAATACGATACTTACTTCAGATATATATGGGATACCGTTGAGACAAGAGGCAAACAGGACATATTATAAAAGTGACAGTGATGAAGAACATTTGAATTACGTTGCAGCGAATGAAACAATCTCATATGAAATCCCCCAAGAGCACGATATCATTGTTGGAGCAAACATATGGGCCACTCGATGAAGAGTGTGGTGCTACCGACGATACAATACCTAATGTAATGGAATTGAATACCATCTCAAACTTCTACGATCAGCTGGTCAGTAAAGAGATTTCGCTTGAAGATGTTAATGATAATGAAGTATTTAAACATGTGAAAGAAGGATTTGACGCAAAACTACTTCAGTTGGCGTCGTACCCAACTGCGTGTTTCTGGGTTCAATACATGGACATGATTAGAATCCTTAAACAGTTTATCGAAGCCGAACGAACTGGCAATTGAGAACTGCACATTCATTCATTGGAACATATGCTTCCTTATCACGCAGCTACAGGGCATAATCTGTATATAAAGTCGACCAACAAATGAATGAACTATCCGATACAAATCATCTTTGCATATATGATAAATTCAAAAACAGTTTTTATGTCATACGCCATAGTGACCGCTATTGGGCAGGGCTTTCGACCGATTTAACAATTGAGCAGACACTTATGCGAAGTCTTAACTCCACTGGAGGTATGACAAGAGGGAATGGTATGACGGAAGTACAGAGGGGCCAGTTGTTACTCTCTATGCGTATGTGTGGGCAATCAATTCTTCTCTACAGAAATTAACCAACACTTTATATCATACAAGTGAGCAACATAAAGAATTCTCCCAGTCAAGACAAGAAAGAGATACCAAAGCCCGTAATATCATTTTTGAATTCTTGGAGGAGCGAAATCCATTCGCAACGGTAAATTCTCTGCAAAATATCGAGACTGGTGTGACATCAACAGGTGATGTAAACGCACACAACGCCAGGGAGATCGGTAGTGCCATTATTAAGGATCTTAAGAGACAAAACGTGATGGACGTTTTATTCAAGAAAAGCAGACAAGTTGTGACTTTGAAAACACACTCCTTGCTGCAATTTGGAAATGACATAGTTCACGTTAACCCACAACTCTTATTCAAAGGTATCTTCCAACTGTATGTGGACTATGTTACCAAAAGGTATGTTTCTTATGTTTTCATGCCGTGATAACCGACAGTGACATTGTCTTTCGATCGGACAAAAATTTCAGTTCAAATAAAAAAATAAGATCATGGAGTATTAAGAAACCCAAAAATGTTCTTGGAATGCACATTTGTAATATTCTTCCTGCTCTTCATGCCCTTACTGGGTGTAATACAACTTCACACATTTTCGGAATTGGAAAGAGGTCCGCACTGAGAGAAGTAAGATCGTGTCATGTACTACAGAGTGAGCTTGGCCACTTTCAGGAAAGTGTGAATTCAGAACAGGTTGAATATGTCTGTGAAATAATTATTGTGTCATTCTATTATGGATCCATTGACGATTCCTTAGACAGTTTACGCCTCCGAATCTTTAGAGAAAATACTGTAAACAGTTTAAACACTGTAGAAATACATACCCTGTCGCCGACGTCTGCTTCTATAAGGCTTCACAGTCTTTGTGCAAAGCGGCAAATATGGGATTGGATAGAACAAACTGAACAAGATCCAAAACATAGGGGTTGCAAATGGACTCTGCATTCCAATAAGAACAGACGAGCATCCTGCCCCATCGGAACTGCTTGCAGATATTAGATGCAAGTGCAAAACCAACTGTGACAGTAGAGGTTGTTCGTGCAGTAACCACGAATTGGAATGTTCTATAGCATGTAAATAATGCAAAGGGACGAGTTGTTCTAACTGCCAACACAATGAACTTGAACCCAATGACAGTTCAGAAAGCAATATGTAATATAGTCATACATTATTCTTGATGCTTCATGTTTCATAAAATAGTTAAAAAGAAACTTGCGTAGAGGGCTTTTTGTCAAATTGTGATCGTTTCTGTTCGAAAATCATGCATACGAACATATTAGAGTCACCGGTTAGAAGTCAAGGTCAAAGGTCAAGGTCACGTTTTTATATTTAAAGGTTTGTTACCTTCAAAATTTATTAACACAAACATAGATTGTATTTTTAATCATCATGCTTGAATTGAGCGCAAGTTTTGCAACTGTGACTTACAAAAAGTGTCTGGAAACCTCGTATTTTCTTTTTCACAGGTGACATATTACAGGTGAAAAAAAATCCGTTTTCCACCTTTCCTTTCAATGGCGATTTTTTACACGTAATAGATAACACCCCAAAGTGGTCAGATAACCAGAAATATTTTCTGTTGCAATTTGTTTGAGGTTTGGTGAAAAAATCGCATATCTGTCCTGGCCTATATTGTATGGGGACCAAACAGAGCTGCGGTATTCAAGCTGGGGCCTGACCAGCGTCTTAGATGTCATTGATTTAAGTCGTTCTGAATGGACTTTGATGTTGCGTCTTAGAAAACCTAGTGTTTTATTTGCCTTTTTTTTTAGTAATGTTATCTATTTGAGTATTCCCATAGGTTGTTTGATACAGTGATGCCCAGGTATTTCGCCGAAGAGACTGTCTCGAGGATGGTGTTATACAGTGTATATTTTATAGGAATGACTGATTTAGCTTTGTAATCTGTTCAACCTGGCATTTTGATAGTTTAATTCATGTCCCATTTAGATTCCCATATCTCAAGCTGTTGGAGGTCATGTTGTAGTAGACTGGAGTGTGAGGCAACGGTCAAATAGAGAGATAAAGTGCTGTATCACCAGCAAAGAGACTGACATTAGAGGATTTTACATAGCCAGGAAGATCATTGATATATATATATAAGAAATAGAAGGGGACCCAGGACTCACCCTTGGTCTACCCCTGATGAGACTTGGATGGTACTAGATGTTTCACCATTTATCACTTCAGAATTAGAGCGATTATCAAGAAAATATTTAATCCACTGAAGCCATGGAAATATAACTTTCTCGGAAGGCTTTTCATACCGAAAGCCTTCGCACAGTCAAGCAGCACTTGAATAGATCCACCTGGCTTTTAAGGCTTAATGATTGGATGATGTCTTCAATGGGTTTGGCATGACCTTTTATTCTGAATACATGTTGCATTTCATAGAAAAGGCTTGCACTAGTGAAATGCTTGGTGATGCTGAAAGCAGCGAGGTGTTCCGGGGTTTTACATAAGACGCAGGTAAGTAAGATGAGCCGGTAATTTGCTGGGTCTGACTTTGGACCTTTCTTATAAATCGGAGTTATTTTCCAAATTTCAGCTAAGGTACATGTTTGAAAGGATTTTTTGAAACTAATGCGTGTATTTGTTAGCAGAATTTCGGGCGTAAACCTCTAACGAAGTTTGCAAAAGGTGTCCATATGAATTCAAAAATGGACATACATGTACACACATTTCTGGATGTGCCCTATTCTTTAAGAATACATCGGAACCATTTCAGAGATAACTAACTACATATTAAACATACCAATGTTCTCGGATGAGTGTTATATATCGTTTTGCAACACTCGGATACTAAACTCCTTATTCCGCCATAGTTCGCTTCCTTACATATATGCATATGCTACAAAATACGCTTGACACAGATGTGAAAAAGGCATGGACGAATATTGCTCTCAATTAAGACTAGTAAAAACTCGCAAATGTGGGATTTTTTAACGATGGCTATAGCTTTTCGGTGACTCATATGGACTGAACCAATTCTGAGAAAAGAAAAAAAAAGAAAGTGTGTGTGTATATATATATATATCAACAAGTCTGGAATCGATATATGTAACGCAAAGAGTGGTCATCTGGAGCGAGAAGTACAACCACTCGGAGACACTTAGAAGTTCTGTGTCTTGGACTGAGAAAGAAAGCATGAACTAATTGAGCTGACATTAATTGAACAGGTCTATTGTACAGAAATCTTAAGCTATATAGTATTTATGGGCCTACCACATAATCGGCCTCTGTCTGCCTTCTGAAAATTATTGGTGTTCCATGGGTTCAATCCAAGAGGGTAATAAGTTTGTTTGACCTGGTACAGACTTCGCAAGTTATAATGCTAGCCAGGGTGTCGGGGATATTTCTACCTATTGTGTCAGAAGTATGACTGTCAGGGTATTTAACCTTTGACCTCCACAACACTACATGAATACTCTACCTCAGCGATATCTCTGTGGTCACGTTCGACTCTTCTTCTTTCTATTAAGCACAGTAACCGATGTCACACATACTGTATGAACGATGTTCATGTTTGAAGGGAGTTAGTGATAGGTTAAAACCATCACAATCAGGGTAAGTTCAGAAGGGCTCTGTAGCTGATGCAGCTTTTGTAGCATCAAGCGATGACACTGTGATTGTCAAGTCTGGTAATTTATACTACAGAGGAAAATTCGCAGTGGAAGAAGGAGACTTTGTAATCAGTGGGGCAGTGGGGCTCAAAGAACTAATTTGTTTAGCTTTTAACTGAATGATGCCAATATCACGCTCAGTGCGTTATATTGCCGGATCTGTAAGAGATCATTCAAGCTCTGGCATATCGTTGTTGTTTTGCTCTGCTCGCACTGTGGTTTCAAGTCGTCACATACTAAACTACTTTAACATGCTAGCGACAAGCCATAGTTGTCGATATTTGCTATTGAAGAACCGTATGTGCGTGTTTAGTCTACTTCAACCTTGGCGATGTTTAACTTGGTAGGAGATCTTATAATGTTGCCATAATATATACGCAGTTTGCCGACAAATATGATTTTTGTGTTCCCCGATCTGTATATTCTTTGGGTATGAGAATAAGTTATGTTTAAAGGACGTTATCTGTATGTGGGGCTTCTTAGTCACACAGCTGGTATTGTCGTCCCAGATGAGTTGATATTGTCAATCACGATACCCATGTTACCATGGATCATACGTGAAGATTTTAGAATTATGTTTAAAATTACGCTTGTTCGTGACACTAGTATTTTGTCAGCCTCTTCCTCATTTTTGTGGGGTGTTTAAATCGGCCTGAAGCGACGCTGTGTCATCATGGTGTGAGTTTATCCCAGGTGTAGAGCAGATATGTAACCATCATGGTGTGAGATTATCCCAGGTGTAGGGCGGATATGTAACCATCATGGTGTGAGATTATCCCAGGTGTAGAGCAGATATGTAACCATCATGGTGTGAGATTATCCCAGGTGTAGAGCAAATATGTAACCATCATGGTGTGAGATTATCCCAGGTGTAGAGCAGATATTACTTTAGTCATTGAGGGTCCCATTGCTAATATAAAACGTGTTGTCCTTGTTACTGAAAATGGATGGCATAAAGACCCAACCCTACGTCATTGATGACATATTTTGTTTTTCAATCTCCTGCAGAGTCATCGTTCGTTCCTCACTTTATGTGAGCCTATCGGGACCTTTACTTTGGTAGGGTTTCTCGACTTGATCAACTGTATTATTCATAGGCGTAGGAGCGTTTTCAACATTGGGCAACTTCAGATGAAGACCGGTAATGACTCTTCATGCATTTACAAATTCAATAACATTATGAGAATTAAAAGAAAGCGTATGAAAATGTGTATCTTTAATAATAAAAAAAAAAAAAAAAAAAAAAGGATATGCCAGGTCTCGATCTCACGCGGAAATCAAATGTATTGATTTACACAAAAAGTAGCAGCGACTAGACTGTCACCACGGATTCATCTACTACGTGAGTGAGAATATATTATTCTTCAACCTTTAGCTAACAATTGAAGACAATATTGAGTCTGACTCCTAAGAACAAATTTTATTACACCATTGTTGTTGTCAATCAAAACTTCCCGGGTATTTTTGAGAGATGAGTTTTCATTGGATAAACCCGATGTATTCAGATTGTCATTTGCGATGATGACGTCAAACAGAGTTTGGTTATTGTTCGTTACAAAAGGCGAATTGGAATTAGATAAAGCACAAAAATACACATTTGTTTTTATCCTGTTGTTAAATTTCTTTTCTTTTCATTTTCTTTTCAAATATCTTCATTTGCCATTGTGAATATTGGGGGGGCAAAGTATAGTCTGGCCCCCCCGGTCTGGATATTGGGGGGGGGCCCCCTGGCCCCCCGGCTCCTACGCCTATGTTATTGTTGTATGTACGGACGTGTGTATGTATGTAGGCGGGTGATTGATTCAGGTTGGCATTGTATTCATTAAAATACAGTATCCATACGTCCTTGACTAGTCCAGATAACTGTTCTCGAAGGCTATTGCTATTCTGACTGACGCCTTCGCAGCACGATAAATGTCCAAATGACGAAAAAAGCTTCGTACACGGATCATTATTGAGACTAGTCCTTGACCTATTGGTTTTCTGCCTTTCTTTACTATGCCACCGCAAACAATAATCGAGTCAATCGGAACTACTCGGGTATTTCCGTCAGCTGTGAAATACACAGCGTGTATTCATTGTATAAACCCGATGTGTTCAGATTGGTTTTCATTGGATAAACCCGATGTGTTCAGACAATCTGAACACATCGGGTTTATCCAATAGAAAACATGTATTTCACAGCTCACGGAAATACCCGAGTAGTTCCGATTGGTGTTTAGATTGTAATCGACAATCTGAACACATCGGGTTTATCCAATAGAAAACACCTCTGAAATAATAGGGATGACGCCATATTGGTTCCCGCGAGAATGACGTCACTTTCTTTCGTTTCTAAAAATAGATCTTGAATGTAAAATCCAAAAAGTCGTTAAATTTGATTGAGGAAACAAGTATACATGTCACAACAACAAGTTCGCCATTTGGTATGAGTTACTGATCAAAAGTGATTAAAAAGGATGTCCAACACTTCCATACACATTGAACTACTTAACATGCACGCTTAGAAAAGGTGTCCATTGGCGGATGCCGATTTACCGGAAAAATTGTAACCCTACACTTATATCCGAGGTGTATTTCACAGCTCACGGAAATACCCGAGTAGTTCCGATTGTGTAATCGAGTACCAATAAAAGTAGTTCTTTTAGTGGGCGTGGCTTGAAAATTACGACGTAGAAAATACAAAATAGAAAGCCGGAAAACACTCCAGTGTAATAGGGGATTTTTTTCTGTCGTGTGTGATTTGATGCACGTGAATTGTTTGTATTTACTCCGGAATACTCACTGGTGTATATATATATATAATAAAGCGATTTATAACCGTTTAGATCTACTCTATCTGAAACATAATTTCTTATGTGGTATACATCTTCACCATACAGTTATGAAAAAGGGTCAGACGTGTTTCAACAATTACCTTTATAGTTAAAGTCTATTTTACTATTTGTTTGTATATGTAATGTCATTTTATTCATAGAAAACATTAAAAGAGAAGAGAATGTCCGTTTAATGGCCCGGTGCCTTGATTGTATAGGCCCTACATATATAATGTGTATTCATGAAATAGTGAGTGCTGGAGCAATAAGTGAAGATATCTCCATACTACGAAACGTGAAGCAATTTGCTCGGTGTGAATGAATGTGTTCGAGCACTGTTTGTTGTAAACCTCAGTTTTGACTGATAGATGTGTGTGGTTTTGGATCCACGGAGTGCATGTCTATGCGGTGCTACAAGCTTTGAAAAAACATAAGGTCGAAACGTTGGTTTGGAATCTTTGCTCTCGCTTGACTCAGAGCATTTTAGATAGCGCTAGAAACATTCTCCTATGCAGTGAGTTCTATGGCCTACTCCAGAGTTTGAGGAGACTGAACTGAAGTATACAGGTGCGGATACAGGAATTTTAGTGGGGGGGGGGGGCGTAAACTCAGCCTTTAAACCTTTACCAAATGCCAATTTTTTTGGCTATCCCAAATTGAAAGAGTTTGCAGACGACATTTCAAAATGTGATGAAATTGAAAATGACCTTCTGATAGGGGCAGAAAACATTGTGTGGCAAGAAGAAGAGCAATTTTTCCTTTTCCCATAATATTTTCCAAAGTCGAATGGTCAAATGTTGTTATTATTCGGTAATGGGTTAAGCTTGGGGCCTAGGGACTTATAAGGCCCCCGAGGCTACAGGGCAACGCCCTGCTAGGGGTTTCAGGGGGCGAAGTCCCCCCCCCCCCCCGACGGAAATTGATTGTATGCTGTTTTTAAAGCCTTTAAACGACCTCTCCTGAATTAAAACACCTCACTAAAGTCGACATAAGATACTAGTCAATCGGACCAAATCAATTAAATTTCAAAGATATTGAAGGAGAAAATTAACTTTTGTGTTACACTGACCACTTGCTATTTAATAAACGTGAAGGAACATATATTAAATGAAAATTAGGCTGTTGGTGGTATGATTTTCCGTCCTTGCTTCTTTTGAAGCATAGAATAATTGAAATTAAATTCCCTTTGATAAAAGAGCACTTTTGTTTCTTTCATTAACATACAAAAATGACATTTGTGTTGCATTATATAGGATACTAACTAGAACTAGAACTTGGTTTCAATTTGAACACCAGATCATAGGCCTATCATGTAGGCGTAAATAGACAGTGGTCAACGTCGTATGTTCCACCTTGTGATGAAGTTGACATTCAATTTTTTTAAAGTTGCGTATTATAGGAGCTCTAAAATACTAAGATCTATATTTCAACCATTATAATTACTAAATTTTCAGACTTTCATGCAAATATGTTAGCAACAAGCAGGTGTCTAAACGTGAAGAGTCTTATCAACAACGGCGTCTCTTGTGCAGTTGTTGATTAATATATTAAAGATCAACACTTTTTGTAAACTCAGATTCCTTTGGGGAAATCTCTTGACCGATTCTCGAAGCCTCTAATTATCTAAAATGATAAAGGCCTATTGTCTTCTTTAGATGCCTGCTTAACCCATTACCAAACAATAACGACATTTAACCACTTTGTTGCAGACCACTCTAGAAAACATGATGGGAAAAGGAGAAATTGCTCGTTACGATCCTTTTCCCATAATGTTCTCTTCCCTATCAGAAGATTATTTTCCAATTTCATCACATTTTGAAATGTTGTCTGCAAACTCTTTCAATTTGGGACAGTCAAAATTTGGTGTTTGGTAAAGAGCTAGGTCGTGTGAATGATTTGGCCTAGCCTACATATATATTGGCGGATTGAACAGTGTTTCTTTCGAGCAAGGTTTCACATGGCAAAATGTAGATATGGGCTGCGTTTAATCAACCATTGCATCGCAACTTTTTCTGCAATTCCCGTTAATCGGAGGTTATCGTTTCGTTCTAAAGTAAAAAGTGTATCGCAATATCGCAAACTTATTGTGAGACAGATTACCTTGTCGCAACTTTCATCAGTTTATCGGAAAGCAGCACAGTTTGGGGGATATGAAATAAATATGAAAAAACTATTTTTATCAGGTAAAAATCCAACCGATTAGTTTTCAATTAATCAGCCTGTGTATGTTTAAGCACAACCTCTGACGTCATACACACATGACATTTGTTAGTATTTTCCCTTTGTACTTGTAAAAAATACAACACAATGTGTTTTATTCGTATAAAAGGCCTCTGGCAATACAATTCACAATTTTGGGTAACAAAGGAGTGGTTTAACATTTGTGCTCTCTAGAAAACAAAAATATCTCGTTATGACGTCGTCATTTATAAACATGTGTAAAGCAGGTAATGCATCAATAAAGAAACTATAATATCTTGAAAAGAAAATGAGGGTATAAACTTAGACCAACAGACCCTACTGAAAAGAGATAGTTTTCTCTTTTTGTTTGATAAAAACCATTGTTACAGAAAGAGAGATGGCTCATTGTGAGAAACTTCTCCTTTTGTCGCAGTGGATTACTATGCAATCAAAGCAAGCAAATTGGGAGCCATTTGTTAATACAAACACAGCAAAATCGAAAAATCATCAATTCAGGGTTCGTGAAACTTTGATACGAATCTAATCAAAATATTTACGACATGACAGTGGAAACTTTACGCTTCTTTTCTTACGTGGGGATGTGAGAACAAACATCTCAATTCTCTCTGGTCACGTTTTCTTCCTCTTCCATTTTGAGAGACCATATATTTTGACTTTACCGTCTTCAAGGTGCGTAAACGGTTCACAGACTTTTACTTGAATGCCTTAAAAGGCGGAATGTGACGGAATAATTGAAAAGGATGAGGGGAAATGAATATCAAACGGTAAAATGAATGAACATGCGATTTTCTCATGATGATAAATAACATTTGATCAGATCGGCTGCCTATATAACCATAGATGAGCGTATAAAGAAAACTTAACATGGTCATTTTTAGGGGGCGTACGCCTGCTCCGCCCCCTCTAAATCCGCCTGGGGTCTACGCACGGGCCAGGCCCAATCGTATCTACTCGGCAATCCCCGTAACAAGTCGGTAGATATACCTCGTAGGCAGTACATGAATACACCAGAAATCCTGGGGTAATTCGCCTTATTTCCGGCGGATAACTCAAAATGCACACAGGCACTAAATATGTATTTTAGATACACACAAATTGGCTATATATCACCATTGAATGTTGTTTTTACCCTTTTCATTAAAGATGGTCATATCAACACATCTTTGTTTCATATTTTGTCAATCGGCTCTTCTCGGTAATCCCCGGCTTGTGCCGGGGATTTCCGAGTAGATACGATTGCAAACGGACATGCCCTTCGTTGCTGACATACTTTCAAAAATGGCTCCCCATTCCGAGGTTATTTTAAGAAATGGCCGAGGTGTTCCGATTGGGGCCAGGCCCCAATCGGAACTACTCGGGTATTTTCGTCAGCTGTGAAATACACCTCGGATATAAGTGTAGGGTTACAATTTTTCGGGTAAATCGGCATCCGCCAATTAACACATTTTCTAAGCGTGCGCGTTAAGTAGTTCAATGTGTATGGAAGTGTCAATATCTACCAGAGTAAATCAATTTTATCAGTAACTCATACCAAATGGCGAAACTGTTGTTGTGACATGTATAGTTGTTTCCTCGATCAAATATAACGACTTTTAAGATTTCACATTTAAGATCTATTTTTAAAAACAAAAATAAAGTGACGTCATTCTCGCGGGAAACAATATGGCGTCATCCCTATTATTTCAGAGGTGTTTTCATTGGATAAACCCGATGTGTTCAGATTGGCCAGGCCCAAGACTATACTGAAGTGTTACAAAGGGAAGTAATCCTGCAGGGAGTTTGGACTAAGATTAGTCCATTCTTTATCAATCTTGCGGTACCTGAGCTGTCACACGTTACACACTTGCACAAGAAAGGTGTGGTTTTATGATCGTGCAAATTTTAATGAACTAAATCGAATGTTAGAAAACGAAAATTGACAATTCATTGATTCGAACGACATTAACGAAAGCTGTGAACGGTTTACTTCTACGCTACTTAACTTTATGTCTCATTGTATTCCTTCTAAAGAAGTAATTATCCGACCCCATGACAAACCATGGTACGACACTGAGATCCGCAAAATGACTAGACAAAGAGACAGACATAGAACAATCGCGATCAAACTAGGACATAAAGGTGACTGAACGAAATATAAAAAATGTCGCAATAAAGTCAACAATCTTAAGAAATTTGCAAAACAAAAGTATTTGAACAATCTTGAAGATGACTTAACAAACATGTAGTCGCTTTGAAAATCCAAAGAAATATTGGAAATATATACGCAGTTTAACTAAATCTAAATCTTCTCATACAATTCCTATCCTTAAAACTGTGCAGAACAATAATGAAATATTTCACTACTCAGACATTGAAAAAGCAAACTGCCTCAGTGAGTATTTTGCGTCTATTTCAACAATTAATGACTCTTCAAAATCATTACCTGCATTTAACAAATATACTAACAGTTCAATTTCAAGTGTTGAAATATCTTACACAGACATTGAGAATTCAATTGATACATTAAGTGTTAACAAGGCGGTTGGTTTTGACCAAATCAGCCACAGACTACTTAAAGCTGTTAAATACACGATTTCCAAGCCTCTGGAAGCACTATTCAATAGATCACTTGAATTACAAATATTTCCAAATAAGTGGAAATATGCGATGGTTATGCCCCTTTTCAAGAAAGGTGATACTTCCGATGTTGGAAACTATCGTCCTATATCTCTGCTAAACTTATAGGAAAACTCATGGAACGCTGTGTTCACAAACATTTGTACAATCATCTACAGTCAAACAACCTTATTCATTCGAAACAATCTGGGTTTTTAAAAGGTCATTCAACTGTACACCAACTTCTAGATATCTATCATCATGTAGTACAAGCTATCGACTATAGGCAAAACTTATGTATGGTATTTTGTGATATTTCAAAAGCATTTGACAGAGTCTGGCATCCTGGTCTTGTTTTTAAACTTCGCCAATCAGGAACGGTCCTTTTTTAAACTGGTTACATAACTATATTTCTCTACGTGAACACTCTGTTATGGTAGGAACTGCCAACTCTTCAAAAGCATTAACAAACGCGGGCGTACCCCAGGGCTCTGTCCTTGGTCCTCTTCTTTTTCTTGTCTATGTTAATGACATATCTGAAAACCTACTAAGCATTTCGCGACTTTTTGCTGATGACACCTCATTGGCGTGTTCAGCAACCAGCATTAACGACATTGAAGGGATTTTGAATCATGACTTACTTATTATATCACAATGGGCAAAACAATGGATGGTATCTTTCAATCCTTCAAAGTCTGAAGCCATTCTCTTTTCCAATCAATCGCTAAATCCTCAATCTTTAACTTTTAATGACACCCCAATAACGTTTGTTAACACTCATAAGCATCTAGGAATTTCACTTAGTAATGATGGAAAATGGCATGAACACATTTCAAACACTTTAACTTCAGCATCCAAAATTCTAGGAATAATGCGTTCACTGAAATTTGAAATTCGCAGAGAATCACTCAATCAAATTTATGTGTCATTTTTACGACCAATCTTAGAGTATGCCTCCGTGGTATGGGATAACTGCACGACAAGAGAACAAGAATCCCTTGAAAAAGTACAAAATGAGGCTGCACGTATTGTAATGGGCGTTACCCGTTCTGTATCTTTGAACAATCTTTACAGGGAAATAGGATGATTATCTCTTTCTGATAGACGTGCTTATCAAAAGTTGATTCTTACATTTAAAATAGTCAATGGACTTTGTCCAAATTATCTAAGCGACATTTTACCTTCTACGGTTGGTGCTAGAACTGATTATCCTTTGCGTAATGCTTCAGATATAGACATTATAATCAGGAGAACTGAAATATTTGCAAACTCTTTTATTCCTTCAGCTGTCTCTAGATGGAACGAGCTTCCCCTTGGCATCAGGTCGATCAAATTGCTTTCCCTGTTCAAAAGTAAGATAAGGAACATGTTTTCATCAGTAGTAGTACCAAAACACTTTTTCATTGGTGCACGTAAGCTAGCAGTACTACAAACTAGAATTCGAAATAAATGTAGTGATCTTCAATCAGACTTATTTGCTAATCATTTAGCACAAGACACTTTATGTTTATGTGGTCATTCACTCAAGGATGCCGAACTCTATTTCTTCCAATGCGAGCAATTTTCAGCTCAAAGTCTTAGATTATTTTCTGAACTTCGCATGTATCATCCATTGAAAACAAGTAAATTGTTGTTTGGCTCTGTAGACTTTAATTATGAAGACAACTGTAAAATCTTCCTTACAGTACATACCTTCATTAAGGATAGCAAAAGGTTCTTGTAGTATTTCATTAAAAAAAATCATTCCTTCGGTCGTAGAACCTGGGCCCCAGTAGCACACGATTCACATCACTTATTTCACTTATTCAATTTTTTTCTCTTTCCAAATCATTCTTTTTCAATTGTTATCTCCTTATTGTCATATAGTAGATATGTTTTTCCAAAATTACCGGAACATTAATTAATCAATAATTTAACAAATGCATTGTACATTATCATATGAAAACATTCTTGATAATTACACATAGGCGTAGGAGCCGGGGGGGCCAGGGGGGGCCCGGCCCCCCCAATATCCAGACTTGGGGGGCCAGAGTATACTTTGGCCCCCCCAATAATCACAATGGAAGATGAAGATTTTTGGAAAGAAAAAAATGAAAGAAATGAAATTTAACAGCAGAATTAATATAAAAGTGTATTTTGTGCTTTATTTAATACCAATTCGCCTTTTGTAACGAACAATAACCAAATCATTTTGACGTCATCATCGCAAATGGCAATCTGAATACATCAGGTTTATCCAATGAAATCTCAGCTCACAGAAAGTAGTTTCGATTAACGAAAACAGTGATGCAACACATGCTCTAAGCAGTCAGACCCTATATCTATTTAAATATACACTCATTTTTCATTCGCCAAAGTAGACGAGCTCGTGGTTGTGACAGCATGGTGGCTGTCAGTGAAGTTAATATCAATACAATATGCTTACCGCGTGAGATCGAGACTTGGCCAGTCCTATTTTCTTTTTCTTTTGGTTAGTTTGTCTTATCTAAGATACACATTTTCATACGCTTTCTTTTAATTCTTATAATGTTATTGAATTTGTAAATGAATGAATAGTCATGAAAAAGTTTAGGAACATTTATTCTTAGACCGGTCCTCATCTGAAGTTGGCCCCCCCAAAGTTGAAAACGCTCCTACGCCTATGTTACAATCAATCTCTACCAGAGTAAATTGGTTCCCGCTATGCTCCTCTGCATGGGAGATTGAATTACAATATGTCAATACCTGCCAAGGGGATGGATTGCCGAATCTAAGTTGGTAGAACTTGTGGCCAAACCTTTTTGCCTTATTACTCGTTTATTTTATTGAGTGTACATGTATATTTTGTAAAATGTTATGGCAATAAAATATGTTTAAAGTAAAGTACACACTTGCTGTCGGCAGAGCAGAATTTACTTGCTTCATGCTTTTAGATCCATGCTGACTATTCATGTTACTGACACTATAGCCATTAATTACATCATAACGACCGCGTTTGAAGCCTTTCTATAACAATTTTTATATTTTCCCAGTCACGTTTAATCGGGAATGTTAGATTTGTGGAAGCCCATATGCGGTTGACTCTACACAAATTAATGTATGTGATGAACTCTCTTTTGGCCTTTTTAAAAATAGAATATCGATCATTACGTTGATCTCTATATTTAGTAACAATTAACATCGTCAACACACCTCACGTGATGGTGACGTCAGGTGTTTAGCCTACCAATATTTTCCATGATATCGAGCGTGTTCTGTTCAAAAGCTCCACGATATTCCTGTTCTTAGTGATGCTTATCAAATTCAAATCCACTACAATCTCGTATATCATAACATTAGCGACCAAAGAGTATGAAAGCACAGAAAAACATTGAGTTAACTAGCCACGGAAATATTTAGGTCAAAGTTCAATCTGCCCCATGAATTTACAAATGTAAACCCCGTGTGACATTGGCACATTACATGACGGTGAGTGTTTTCGGAATATTATTTCGCTGATAAATTTCGCAGGGAATAGTCGGGGTCCTTACCAACGTTTCGATGTTGTTGGCTAGATTTTCACTTTAAATCTTGCAAAATGAGCGAAATGATTCCGCTTGAAACGTCGAACATTTTAAAGATTTTGAAAACGACTTTCGGATGCGCTATTGCATGTAAACAGCCTTGCTTTAAAGTGTCGAAGAGATTTGTTTCGAAATAAAGATGAAAACGTCCCCGGGATATTCGATTATTCATTGAACTGTCCCTGGTCCCTTTTATAAACCTTTACGGCCAAAGATTTGCGAATCCTGTCTATGCTTTCAAAATACACTAGAGATCTGACACTGACGATCAAGTTTTGTTCCTTATTTGAATACGCTTTGTTTATCAAAACAAAGGGACAACAATTTTAAAGCCTCTCGCGTGAAGGTGACACTTCAAACGATTTGTAGATGAAGATCTATTTAGGGTTGGTCGGAACAACTGAAAGATGAGTTTCGTGCAACTCTATAAGCTTCTTGTGTATGAAAAATATGATTTTTCGGAAAGGCCCCTATCGTATTTTTTATAAAAGGTTCTACGCAGTTTATCTTCCGTGTAGAACAAATTTAAACCGATTTAACCATTGATGTTCAAAGTTCAAATATTGTGTAATAAGTTGCCTTTTTTAAATATTTTTTATCAAATGTGGGTGGAAGGACAGGGGACGTGTTTTTTTTAAAATAAAAATATAGATCTATATATATGAATGGCAAATCAAATAAAGCCTCATTACTTTAATTCTGATTTTGATTCTCCTTTGGGTTATCTTAAGAATCTGAAAAATATTGATAAGGCTGAGACCTAAGTGAGTCATTGGATTATATTACATATATTCGTTATAAGACTATCAGTTTGCATGAAAACTCAACATTCATTTTTGCATTGCACTTTTATAATCTAGGGTTTTAATATTATACTGGAATCAATGAGGTTGGATTGGTCACAGTCAATTTTGGTACTACTTCAAGGTGCCCTGTGTAGTCTTTTAAAAGAAGACTACAGACACTGTATCCCCGGCACTTAGTCAAAACAGTTTGACGTGAAGATTGCTTTTTATTTTCTGATGGGGCACAATTTCTCAATATTTTCCGATCACGTCAAGTTAGTTTGGACTGTACCTGGATACTAAACCAGTAATCGCACCGGTTTTGTGGGTTAGTCCCGGACATTTTCACCCTGTCTAACAGGGATTCGAACATGGGACCCTCTGTACAAGAGCCCGACGCTCTACCCCTGCACCAATGTAGCCCACATTTTGAATGACTCTCATTTGGGAAAATTTGCTTTGTTTTGGTTCGTTTTTCTTATACAGTTGAGTTGTAATTGGGAATTTTGGGATTTGTTTTCAAATAATTTGTTTTGATGGCTGAGAGTGCAAAATAACCTTAGCTGCTGATGCACCTTAAAACACCATTCATTCATTTGATGGCTGAGGAGCAGCATCGGAGAGTTTATAGTACTTGTGATTGATTTTTACATGTTATGTTTGGGGATAATTTAGTAATGTCTGATCCACTTGTCTTCGAGAGATGATCTGATCTTGTGTTACAAACCCATTCATTTGCATGGCCAACATTCTTTCAAACATCGTGATACTGAGACGAACGTGAAGAGGTTCCAAAACTGCAACTGGACATAATCTCTCTTAAGTTTGACAATTTGATGAGTTCTAAGGAATAACCGATTTGTATCTAAAGGGGGTACACTATCGGTTTCAGGTACCATGGCCTTGTAACATCGCCTCATGGAACCCAGTAGTAAATTGCAACCTGTCCTAGTTCTACCTGCCTTCATTCATCATACAATTGACCTTACAATACAGAGCAGTTAACCACGCCAAACAAAAACAGGGAACACTACTCTAATCATCTGATATAACCTTACATGAAAATGGCGTTGATGCACAAACCAAGATCACTGTCTTACACCCAAGACCTTTGTTGTTTATTGTGATGCAATTAACACCAGTCTGGCACAATTGTGCCATATGGTCAAGTCACTAATCCTTTCTTGTTAAGCCGGAAGGCGGTCTGTGGAATCAACCATTGGCCACCAAGAGTGCCTTTTACAACATATATCGAAGCAACCCTGTATCCCTAGGTCTTTAAAATATTTGGATAAACTTCCATCAAGAAGATATGGGGTTGTCTTGTTTTCCATAGCTTATGAATTTGGATACGATCATTACAGGAAGACGGATAAAAATATTACTTTCCTTTTTAAGTGCACCAAAAACCTTTATCTGTTTATTAAAAAATAAATTCAAATACTTTAATTTTACCTCCCTTAGATTACCATTTAAATGTAGAATGGCCGTAAGTATATGGTACCCGGGTACTCTGGTACCCGTCCCAGCCCTACTAGACTAGGCATTATTTAGAGATTGAAAAAGGACACCAAGTGGTGGAGGATAATCCATTTTTGTGGATGTCATTATTTAGAGAGGGAAAGAGGGTCCTGCATGACCCAGTGGTGAAGGTGGCAATCTTAGAACTAGGAGGTCTTGGGTATGAGCTGCATAATCTCTGGCTTTGTAGGAGTGTTCTTTGGCTAGACATTCCAGAACCCTAACCTAGTACTGGTGAATCGAGGAAAGCCGAGTCATTACTCAAAATGATTGACATGGCGTTTACTCTAATATAAACAAATATACAAAAGAGGAAATCTCGTAAAGAAATGCAAACACAAGCTACAAAAAGCCACAACAGTAAGATCTTCATGTTTTCAAAGTGTAAAGGAAGTTCTCATTTATAGAAGAAGTTTTTTTAAAACTTCTTGACACCTGATCCTGTCATGGTTAATTAATTTACACAGTCTTACTACTTTTGGCCATATCAAGCTGAATGGATTCATTAATTAAACAATGATTTTGATGAGAATTTATCGGGTTGTTATATCCTCAACACAAGAAATAGTTTTCCTTTCTTTATTATGAAAACAGATTTTTGAAGGGAAATTGCTTAGATTATCAATGGGGGGACTCATTGAATAACCAACTTCTCTAAAATAATCCAATTAAAAAACAGTCTGGTTGGCATGCCATCACACAAAGATTTTGTTATTTTACAGCTACTGGATAGATGTCACACAAATGTATCGTCCCAGCAAAATTCTAGGCACCTCTTCACCCTTGAAATGTGATGGATAATGGCAATACATTGTTGGATCTTGTAGAGTGAGTATCTTATGTGACCCTTTAGAAACACTGCCCAAAATATTATCATATATCACTTATGTTAGGCATGTCATTGTTGTTAAATTGCTGAATTGGCAAAAGCCAGTGTTACTTTGATCTTAATTCTTCTTCCTATTTGGAAGGCGCCTGACTTCTATGATATTAATTAAACTCTGTTGAAAACAATGTTAAACCCTATTCCACCTTGAGGATCCCATAGTGTTTACTTTTTTCTTTTTGAAATACCTGTTGAATCCCAATGGAGATGTAAATGTCAAAATCATTATAAGTTGACAAAAATATGTGTTACCACACTTATGATCTGTGGACACTTATAATTATGAGAGTTATACATCAACTATTTACCTATTGTTTTACATCGAATGTGAAAGAAGCTTGAAGATTGTTCAAAGTCATTCTCGATGACTACATCCTGAATACTAAACCAGTACTTGCGCCAATTTGTAAGTTAGTCCTGGCAATTCTAACCTTGCCTAACAGGGATTCGAACACAGACCCTCGGTACATGAGGCCAGTGCTCTATACTTCTGCACCACTGTTGCCCCACAATTATGAGGTAATACGAAAAGTATGTTTTGTGACCTGCTGATGTTTATTCTCTTACTAGTACAAAGTGGATTCACCAGAGTTTTTTTTACACTAACACCTCTTTGTGAATACTCATAGAAAGGTCTAAAAAAAAAAACCTCATTTTTTTTTTTCTTAAAAAAAAACGAAATCCCTAACCTTCTATTGATATATTTTGATATTTGATACATACATAAGGATATTGAATTGTAGACTTCTCCCTTGAGAAACATTATGAAGTTATGGTAAAACTTACAAAAGCATATACTTAATTTTAATATTCTTGACACGGGATCTTTGCTTAGGGGTTAGTCATGGTCTTGGGGGAAAAAAAATTAGAGTTGAAACTGGTGATTTGAATCGGCAATTATTTGGTGATAATAGTAAAAACACATGTTTTTTTAATAGACCTTTTTTTTTTTAAAAATTTAAATTGTATTTGATTTCATTATTTCACAGTGATACAAGTGATTTGTTTGGAGGTCAAAATGACTCAAATGGGGTAAGTACCAGTAGATATTGTGTGAATTCACTTAAAATTTAACCTTGAAAAAGTACAAATATTGTTATAGTAGAATCTAAACATTTAGTGCTGGTCCAAGTATAAAAACTTCAAGTTATCTTTTACAGTTGGCCGATATTGTCATGTCAAACTTCTGGACAAGTTTGAAAGGCATCATTTTGAATAAGAAATAGACTAAAAGTACTCTATTAAAGGATATTGCAGGTTTATCACAACATCTTGATATAAATCCATACTTACAAAAGTTATCTAACATTTCTAAACAATGAAAAAATGATTAAAGGTTTACTGTAAATGTTTAATGTGATAATAAGTACATGTAGTTCCATTTACTGATCGTGAAAGGATTGTGAATCATGATGTATGATCAGCAGTTTCTTACCCAAAATTCTACATCAACCTTGCTTACATATGGCCTGCATGATAACCTTCCAATGCAAGATTTGGAAAAAGTGTCTTTCCAGAACGTAGAAAGCACTAACAACTCTATAAAGAGATAAAGATGTTATGAATTTGCAAATCATCTTAGTTCTTTCTTTTTCCTTTTCCAGCAATTGTTTAACTGGGCAGATGAATTCCTTGGTGAAAATGAGATGGATATATCTGGAAGTATTGCAGTGGAGTCGGGTAACTTAGTCACCAATACACCATCCAATGTACTACTCACCTCTTCAAATTATGCTGCTATCTCATCTTTACCTGCACAGACTGTATCCATAGCCACTCCCTACCTACAAACCTCTTCAGTGCATGCCACAGACCAACAGTCAACATTGATGCCCACTCTTCTTGGACAAACTGTTGTCAACTCCTCGCAAAATATTCAAGGACAGTCGGGGTAACATGATATTTTTAACTAGATAAAGATAACATAATTGTTGTTGTTGTTCACCGTAGCACTAGCGATCAGCTTCAATTTCTGAAACCACTAGTCAGCAAGTTTCTGGCACATTAACCAGATACAAAACTATCTTGTCCAGATCTTTAAAGCCCATCTATTATTCAAGATGTTAAATATATCATATGCTGTTATGCATGAAGTAGATGGACTATTTAAGATGATAAGGTATGGTATGAAATGATTTTATACATTTGACTCAAGAAACAAGACTATAATAGTTAAAATCATACAGCAATTGACAAAAAACTGTTAGGTTAAGCTTATCCATGCTCAGGGGCCTCCACTGTTGATCGCCATACATAAAAAACATCGTCAATTTTAAAGAGATAGAGCAGTTTTGCAAAGTGTTTTCGACAAAAACTATTGAAAAAGGGATCTATTTGAGCAGACAGTATATCAATTTTACATGGTATAAGCAACCGGAAATAATAGCTGGTTCCTGCACCACACTTATTTAGGCATGTCCTGTTTGTGTCAATGTGGGAACCAGCCGATGTGATACACATATGTATCACAGTTTGAGCCATATATAATTCTTTCTAGTCTGTATCATGCATCATAAAAATTATTTTATTGGCACAATCATGGCAAGTGCCACATGTGTTACAAATGATAGTGGATTATGATGAAAAAGCATTAAAATAAAAAAAAAAGCTTTCTGCTAAATTCCTTCTAATTATCAACCAGCCTTCAATCTAAAATTGGCTCAAATTTGGCTCCAAAAATATCCAATTTGCAAGAGAGGTGGCGACAAGGAAAAAAAATCCAGGGGAGGCCCTACATGCTAATGATTCAATTATCTCTGACAACTCTACAAGTGTTGTGGTCAAGCCTACCATCCTTGTATCTTTAGAGCATTAATTCCAAACTAGATGTGTAAATGGCCATAAATCCTATAAAGAATTTGATATAAACATGACCACACCAGTTGTTCTAGAGATATCTTGGCATAAAACATTGTGTAGTGTTAATTAACCAACTGCGGCACATTGATAGGTTAGCAAACAACTTCCTTGATAAAACGTAACTAGAGTGAACTGCCCTTAAAATTCAAATAAAGAAATTGACATTTTGATAGAATAATAACTTTTTAGAACATCTGTAAGATTCTATAAAGAAAGAGTTCAAATTGGATAGAATTTAAGGATTTCAGGTTTTGATCTTAGAAAATATTCATAAAAATCCTGTGAAATCCATAGTGTATTCTGAAATTATGATTGTGTCATATTGACTCTCTAGCACACACTTGCTCAAGGTGGAACTTTTTTATACAAAGACAGCAGAATTATTTTTACCATTTTGGAAACAGTGCTGATACCAGTCAACTTTTGAAACGGGAAGTCATGATACCCTTGTAACCAATCAATGTTTTTATTTTCAATTTTAATTAGAAAGCTAGGGGGCTGATTCAGTCATTGGTAATTTTAATCAGCGATGATGGTATCAGAAGTTTTTTTCATGTACTGGTAAATGAGATTTATGCTGGTCAGATTTGGAAGAAATGCATAACTTTTCGATGTGTAATTGGTCTGCATGAACCCCAGCCATTTAAGGAATAAACTCACTGCCAAGATATCTTGTGCAAGGCTTGACTTAGTCAAAAATATTAGTTGGTATTCAGTGATGTTCTTCCCTCAGAAATTTTTGTTTTTTCTTTCATTTTCAAAAAAAGAATTTCTTGTCTGTTTTTATTTTTCAAATAAGTTTTCAAATAATGCTAGTAACTGGCTATTTTCTGGCTATTTTTACATATCAATCTTCATGAAAGTTGTTCAGAATGTGTGTTTTCAAGAAATATTTGCCAAGTTTGAAACTTGGATATGTGGGTTTAAAAACACGCGCAAATTGTTCACTTATTTATTCTACATTATAAAAGCTTCTATTGAAGGACACTATTTATGAAATATAGACACAAAGGTTCGTATAAATGTAATCTTGTCCAACTGAAACTGGAACCATATTGGGTAAACAACTGATCTTGACATCTTGTATATACCCTAGATTCTACATTTCATTGCTCATCTCTATGGAAATTGGTCTGAATGGTTTTCCAAAAAAAATTAAGCTCTTTGGGATAGAAAAAAAAGTAATTTATGAAAATCATGTGATTTTCGTATGTGAACTTTAAAAGCAATGATTATATGCCATTCTTTGTGAAATTAAGTCCAATGTTTGTTTTTAGGAAGTTTTGTCCAAATTTGAAACCGGTTTTATAGGATTCATCTCATTCTGAAAATTTGGGTCTATGTCAGCCAGGGTCAGTAATTTACATTGCATACCAGTGCACTGCACATGACCAATACTTCCACTCCTTTCATTTACCATACCTGATTGGATTACACAATTTATAGACATATGCATATTAGGAAAGCTTTTATGATTCAAGATTGCAACAAGTCTGGATTTGAAAATCCATTGTTCTTGTAAATCTAGGAAAAGTTGTGGGGGGCCTCCGTTGCCTAGTGGTTAGAGTATAGAACTTGAATTCACTTGGCCCCTCTTGGCATGGGTTCAAATTCTGAGAGGGATATGGATTTTTATGAGAGGCAGTCTCCCAACTGAATTACGGATTGCCAAAGTTCTACCCACCTTGACAAGCCCTTATGGGCAGTTGAGTATGGGGTCTTCCTCCATCATTAAGAGTCGGGCATCGCTACATAACTGAAATAATGTTGATGTAATGTAAAACCCTTATAAAAAAAAAAGAAGGAAAAATTGAAATAGTCATAAAAGCACTCTACATGCAATTGATGCATCAAACTTAAAAATTGTGACTCATGTTATATTTTTCATATATTACCTTTGATGCAAGAACAATAATATAGATTGTTAGTTCAGAATAAAATTGTTGTATTGCATAGCCAGTCATCTGAAGAGATATTTACCCCTTTCCCTTATTGAAAAGAATAGTTTAATGCCTTAAAACTAATTAAGATTTATCTTAACAATTGTAAAAAAAAAAAAAATGTTTGTCAAATTATATGAATAATTGATAATTTTGGAAAAACTTTACTACAAATAGAGAATTATCTCATGAGGTAAAATGTTTTATCACACCATTATCAAACAGTCTGCTATAGAAGATTTCAATGTTCTTTTATAAAGGTTGATCGTTCAGCAACAATTATTGACAAAGGGAAGTTAATGATACTATATTTTGATTTTCAGATTGAGCAATCAAATTGTACAGCAAAGTAATCATCAGTACATACTGAAGACAGCTAATGGCAACCAGATACAGTTGACCCAGAGCCAGCTTCAACAGCACCTTCTACAGCAACAAACCAACACCCAAACCCTGCAGCAAATCTCCACACCCCCATCCAGCTCAGCTACACACACAAACATGAATAGATCCGCTACTCCAAATACAGGCTCTCTTCCATTCGCACTTAACTCATCTCAGTTTCAAAGTGCAAGTCCAGGGCCAAATGTAAACATTGTTCATTTAACTGGTCATCAACAGCAACAGATCTCTCAGCAGCCTCAGCAAACCCAGCAGTTACAAATTGCCCCAGGAACATTTCTACAGATCCCCGGGGGATTACAAAACATGGGCAATAGTGGGCTTATTCAAGGTCACCAAACAATTCTTGGGTCTCATCAGGGTTCCCTGATGAATGGTCAGAATACAGTGATACAAAACCCCAATGTGGTAAACGTGAATGTGGCCACCCATCAAGCTGTGCTGTGTAGTACTCCACAACAACAACAAAGATTTCAACAGAATCCATTCAACATTCAAGGTACATATGGTTCTCAGTTGGTTAATTGGCATTATTGTTACACCTTGTTGAATCTTGTTTTCTACCGAAAGGAATGGGTGAAAGCTTTACACATATACCTGGGGTCTTTACCTTCATAACTCCGGCTCTGAAGCAAATAATGCCCCTTTTTGAAAAAAAAAATCTTCATCAAAGTTTTGAGTGCATCTCAAAATCTATTAAAGTAAATTGATTTTAATTTTATTTAACTGTGGTCAATTTGTAATGGTACGGACAAAGGCATGAACAAATTATGCCCCTTTTGTGTTAAGAAAACTTTGGTTTTGCATGTAATTTGTTATGTCAATAACTAAGAAAGGAAAAGAATTGAAAGTTGTCACATGTACTTGGGGTGGAAGTGATACTGTGTTTGGCTTATAGTCCCTTTCTATCTTGAATATTGGCAGAAAGTTATACATTTGACCCTCGATAGTCCGGTCGTCATTAATCCAGATTATTCGCCATCCGGACAGCATTTATAGGGAACCATCCTTATCTTCATTAATTGCACTGTTTAATCCGTAAAATCCGCAATCCGGCTCCAGACAATACAGGTCGGGAACCAAACCTAGCTTCTAATAGTATATGCGTACGACTAATCCCGAAACCAGCATGATTATATTTTTGCGGTTACCTATGTTGATTGACAATACGGTAATCCAACATTCACACCTTTTGCAAATTCGTATGTATGCTAGATCATCAAATGCCACCAAGGGTAGTGTAATGAAAGGTGTTGATTGTTTGTAAATCGGTCATTTTATCAGTAAACTGGTCTAATGTAAATGTAATCATCGTCGCGTGCAGAAAGTCGAGTTCGTAAAAGATGATAACTGGCTACATTGACAGCAATCAGGAGACAATGTCTGGCAATCATTTTCAACTATTACATGTTTTTTACTTCATAATAATTATTATGAAAAGCGGTGTAGAGGTAAACATTTCACTGGAAACTTGCTGGTTGTTTATTCTGGATTATTCGTATATACGGACATTACTCCTTGGACGAAAGTGTCTGGATAATCGAGGCTCGACTGTACTACTAGTGCTCATCCAGGCATTGACTTCACTCCTTTGGGCATCTCATTAACTACTGAAGGAAATACACACATGTACTATAGGTCACCTAGATAAAGTCCCATAACTATCAAGGTTGTCAAGTGGGTCGCTTTACGCCCTACCCCCCTTTTGTGGGACCAGGGAAAAACAGTTTCCTGAGCCTGAACAGTGAAGGGCTTCATGTTCAATGAAAGTTGATTGGGACGTTCCTGGAAAATAGCATTCTTTATGAATGAAAATTGGCAACAATATTGGGGAATTAATTAATCAGAAAACAGTTAAATGACTGATTATTTGTCTATTCTACTCACCCTGGTGCAGTGTCACACCTTGGTTATATATTTACATGCAAGTTTGTCTCTCATGAAACATGGAATGGGTTGGTACATCACACATGTGTTCATGGCCATATTCTCAGGTCCCTGACCAAGTTTCATATCTCTTGTTTTGAATTAAAGCAAAGTATGCAGCCTTTTGTACTTCGAAAATCGTTAAAGTTTCTCATTAACTACTAAAGGGAGTTGATTGAAACATTACACATGGACTAAGGGTCATACTATAAGATTACTGACCAAGGGCAATAACTCTGCTTTTGATTTCAGGCAAATTATACCAGTTTCTATTCTTGGAAAATATTGTTTTAAGTTTTGTGTGCATCTTCATATTTTATTAACCAATGTTTCACTGACCTATACCCCTCTTAGACGTTATCAAATAGTCGAGCATGCTATCTTATTGACAGTCTTTGTTAAATATTGCCTGCAGTCCCCTACCCAAGAACAATTCTTTCCCTGTTAAGAGTGATTTTTCCCTCAAAGTTGAATAAACTTTAATATTGATAGTTAAATGCAACATCTACTTTGTGTCTATCTTATTTTGTTCTTTAAACAACAGAATTAAGAGTCAAAAGACTGTGCACCAACTTCATCTCTATCAGCTATCAAAACATCTATTTCCCTAGTTTGAGAATGTCTTGTTTCAACATGAACCAAGGGAATTTTTTTTTTTAAGTAACTGTGACATAGGTTTTGAATAATTAACCAAGTTTTTGACTTCACTTCTCTTTAGGAACACTGATTCAAACCCCTGAAGGTAAAAGTATTTTGATTCCAAGTCAGAACCTCACCCAGCCTATCAACATTCAGCCCTGGTCCATGCAACAGCCTCTAGGCCAGACTCAAACCCAAAACCCAGTAGGAAATATCCAGCTAGCACAATCACAGCCAAATGTTGGGCAAGACAGCAATCAAAATCAAGGTAAAACTACCAGCTTCATTTATATGCTTTTTCTTTGTTTCAGATTATGGAACATGAAACTACTATATTTGATTCTACAGTCTAATAGTATGATAGTATAAAAAGTGAAGTCTTAAAAGGGAATCAGTAACAACTTCTATAACACTCTGGATCACACTCTGTTTTAACAAACTTGAAAAGGAACATTTTTAATTTTTATGATTACGAAAAAGATACACCCCAATGTCAACTTTAAAATAGCTCTCAAATACTTTTCTTTTTACTTATTTGTCAAGACTGAATTTCAAAATAACAGTAATTTCTTCCTTTTTGTGGGTTTGTTGTGAACAAACTAAGCTTGTTACAAATGTATTCAATGCAAGAAAGCATGACAACTCACAGTCTGTACCAACATAAGTCATATCGAGGGAAAAGCATGTTTTGTATGATATCAATGTGTCGGGTTATGACAACAAAGATTGGCATGATTAGTGTCTACTAGTGGTGCTCAATTTTCAGGGTGGAAACATTTACTGCGAGGGGAAAAAAGCAAAAGTGAATCTGAAAAAAAATGCTGAAAAACTTAATCGAATTGAATTTAAGTACAGAAAGAAAAAAAGACAAATTTCAGAATTTTGTTAAGAGTGGATATTCCAGTGAACAAAAGGATTCAAACAGAAATTTTTGTGATATTAATAAATGCAAATTCTTTTTTCTGCTCTTGCCTGTATAATGTATATGTAGTAAATTTCAGTAAAATTTCACTTGTCCGTTAAGACATTTGGACAAGCTTGGCCATACAAACATTTGATTTTGCCACCCTTGAGGTGGATGTTATTTTTACCTTATTTTGTATATACCTTTTATTACACAAATTTACGCCCCTTTACACAATCAGTGTACCACGTTTGGTAAAGGGATAAAAATGGAATAATTTAATATTCATAAAGATGAGTTAAGTCTTGAACTGTCTTCAAATTTGTAGGACTTTAACTCAGCAGGGTTAGTTAGTTATATTATTGTTATGTTGTGTTGTTGACTAATAAATTTGTTCTATGATGACCATCCTCTCTATACAATTTCAATGTATTTATGATAACAACCACATTTGTAATATATAAATGGTCTATTGTAAAGGCTTTTTTATTGGCACATTTCCAATTGATATTTTCCACAAAAGATTCCAAAGATTTACGGAAAATGCAAGAACTGGATAGTGAATCGGATAATCTAGAATGCTTTATAGGCGGAACATGTGGGTCTGTGGCTCTATATATGATAAAGAATGTGATATGGTTGTCTCACATGTTACAGGTGTTCAGCAGATTGTAATATGGTTGTCTCACATGTTACAGGTGTTCAGCAGATTGTGATTTCGTTGTCTCCCATGTTACAGGTGTTCAGCAGATTGTGATATGGTTGTCTCCCATGTTACAGGTGTTCAACAGATTGTGATATGGTTGTCTCACATGTTACAGGTGTTCAGCAGATTGTGATTTGGTTGTCTCCCATATTACAGGTGTTCAGCAGATTGTGATTTGGTTGTCTCCCATGTTACAGGTGTTCAGCAGATTGTGATTTGGTTGTCTCCCATGTTACAGGTGTTTAGCAGATTGTGATATGGTTGTCTCCCATGTTACAGGTGTTCAGCAGATTGTGATATGGTTGTCTCCCATGTTACAGGTGTTCAGCAGATTGTGATATGGTTGTCTCCATGTTACAGGTGTTCAGCAGATTGTGATTTGGTTGTCTCCCATGTTACAGGTGTTCAGCAGATTGTGATTTGGTTGTCTCCCATGTTACAGGTGTTCAGCAGATTGTGATATGGTTGTCTCCCATGTTACAGGTGTTCAACAGATTGTGATATGGTTGTCTCACATGTTACAGGTGTTCAGCAGATTGTGATTTGGTTGTCTCCTATATTACAGGTGTTCAGCAGATTGTGATTTGGTTGTCTCCCATGTTACAGGTGTTCAGCAGATTGTGATTTGGTTGTCTCCCATGTTACAGGTGTTCAGCAGATTGTGATATGGTTGTCTCCCATGTTACAGGTGTTCAGCAGATTGTGATATGGTTGTCTCCCATGTTACAGGTGTTCAACAGCTTGTGATATGGTTGTCTCACATGTTACAGGTGTTCAGCAGACTGTGATTTGGTTGTCTCCCATGTTACAGGTGTTCAGCAGATTGTGATATGGTTGTCTCCCATGTTACAGGTGTTCAACAGATTGTGATTTGGTTGTCTCCCATGTTACAGGTGTTCAGCAGATTGAGATTTGGTTGTCTCCCATGTTACAGGTGTTCAGCAGATTGTGATTTGGTTGTCTCCCATGTTACAGGTGTTCAGCAGATTGTGATTTGGTTGTCTCCCATGTTACAGGTGTAGCAGATTGTGATTTGGTTGTTTCCCATGTTACAGGTGTTCAGCAGATTGTGATATGGTTGTCTCCCATGTTACAGGTGTTCAGCAGATTGTGATTTGGTTGTTTCCCATGTTACAGGTGTTCAGCAGATTGTGATATGGTTGTCTCCCATGTTACAGGTGTTCAACAGATTGTGATATGGTTGTCTCCCATGTTACAGGTGTTCAGCAGATTGTGATTTGGTTGTTTCCCATGTTACAGGTGTTCAGCAGATTGTGATTTGGTTGTCTCCCATGTTACAGGTGTTCAGCAGATTGTGATATGGTTGTCTCACATGTTACAGGTGTTCAGCAGATTGTGATATGGTTGTCTCCCATGTTACAGGTGTTCAGCAGATTGTGATATGGTTGTCTCCCATGTTACAGGTGTTCAACAGATTGTGATATGGTTGTCTCCCATGTTACAGGTGTTCAGCAGATTGTGATTTGGTTGTCTCCCATGTTACAGGTGTTCAGCAGATTGTGATTTGGTTGTCTCCCATGTTACAGGTGTTCAGCAGATTGTGATTTGGTTGTCTCCCATGTTACAGGTGTTCAGCAGATTGTGATATGGTTGTCTCACATGTTACAGGTGTTCAGCAGATTGTGATATGGTTGTCTCCCATGTTACAGGTGTTCAGCAGATTGTGATATGGTTGTCTCCCATGTTACAGGTGTTCAGCAGATTGTGATATGGTTGTCTCCATGTTACAGGTGTTCAGCAGATTGTGATTTGGTTGTCTCCCATGTTACAGGTGTTCAGCAGATTGTGATTTGGTTGTTTCCCATGTTACAGGTGTTCAGCAGATTGTGATTTGGTTGTCTCCCATGTTACAGGTGTTCAGCAGATTGTGATTTGGTTGTCTCACATGTTACAGGTGTTAAGCAGATTGTGATATGGTTGTCTCCCATGTTACAGGTGTTCAGCAGATTGTGATTTGGTTGTTTCCCATGTTACAGGTGTTCAGCAGATTGTGCTGAATAATCAGGGTCAGCAAATACTAGTTCAGAGAGCACCTACTCCTGGTAGTCAGCCCATCATTGTACGGACCACTGTTGGACAGCCTGGCCTCATTCAAATACAGCAAAGGACCAGCGGTCAGAACTCGGGACAATCACTCCAGGTAAACACAGCATGGACTTATATATATCACCTTTAAAACTCCTCACACTTCCCAAGCTTGTCAAAGAGATCTTGTGTAGAAAACGTAAAGTGTGAATTAGGTAGCTGTATACATATCATTAACGTGTGACCAAGATAGCTAAAAAACATACCATTTCCCTGCCAAAGAGATCTGATAGAGAAAAGTAAGAGGCACTATTATAATGCTTCTGTATCCTCTACATAGTTATTTAGCATCTATAGAATATTGTCAAATAACATACCTTAAGGCATTCATTATGTAGAAATAGATTCTTATGTTTTGAACTTAATTCACGATATATGCAAGATCACCATTTAATGAATAGGTGCAAGAATCAATCATTTATTCTTTAGGATGTACACAATACGAAATTTTGTACCATAATGGCATTTACCATTGTCACTTAGTGTTTTTTGCCAAACTCAAATGTAAGTTTTTTTTTCTTTCTCCAACATATATCAGTTCTTTTTTGAGCCCAATTCTCATTACATAATGCTATATACATGTACATTAAAACCTCGGTTATTTCAACACACATTTTTCAAAAAAATGGAGTTGAATGTGAATAAGCCTCTCGGTCATGATCCAAATCGGGTTGTTTTCCATATGAACATAATGGTCTCATCAAAATTCAGATTATTGAAAAGAAATATCCTCATTTGATATAGTAAACTGTCGCAAGCTAACACATGTTACTGTTACTCACACTTGTTGTTCAAATTTGATGACAATCAGACTTTTCAGGAATAACAACCATCTTAAATATACCTTATAAATGACAAACATCGCACACTGAGTTCATTTTATTTTAAAGATACTCTCTCAGAGATGTGTGCATTTGGAGTTTCAAACGTCAAAAAATTGGTATTGACAATCCTTGTCATTAAACCAAAGTCCGTTTTCCATTTCTTTACTAATAAGTTGCTCAAACCCTGTGCTTTCGTTAATTAACGTGAAGTTAGCCATCACGTTTGTATGATCATCTTTGGGAAAGCCGGTTTATAAATAAATAGGGGGGGAATTCTTCTTCCCGCACTTTTTGCTTCTGTTATGTGACAACTAAAAATAAATCATTAATTACCTACCTTTATTTTTAAATTTTCACATTAAGATTAAAATTACATGAATGAAGTTGGCAAATGAAAATTATTATCCAGGAAATAATTTACAATATGAAATTTGATTTAAAATAGCATTTGTTCTGTTTTTAATCTTGTTATTCATTCTGACAATACCTTATTTTGATCACCGAATCGGAAAAACCTAGGTGGTGAAGGTAACCTGACAAACTACGATTAAATCTTATTAATCAAGAATTAACTTATTAATATTTGCGCTGTTTGTTTTCCTCCTCATTGGAACCATTTTGGCTTGACAGAAATGATGTATGTGTCCATGGGCATGAGTGACGATGGTACTAAAATTACCACTTCTTACTCTAAGTTTAGACGTTGTTTACAAAATAAACCCGTTTAAATGGTCTTAGATATCTGCGATTTTAATGTTCTAGGTCTTCTTTGTTTAGTTACGAGCAGGGTTGGGAAGCTGTCAATAATCTAGTTCTATGTTACTTCAGAAATCTTGTTGTTCTTTTTATTGTAGAAGATGATTTATTTCAAAAAGTGAAAATCTCCATCTCTCAGAGAGTCTCTTTAAAGCAAATCATGTTATTTTCAGGCCATTTCAAGTACTGGCACTAATCAGCAGTTGAAGATAGTGCAACAAGCAGCTCAAAATCAGACTGGAATTCCAATGATAAATATTGGAGGTCAGAACATTTCCTTACAACAGCTGTCAGGACAACTTGGCAACAATATGCAAAGTCTGCAGTTACTTCAACAGCTACAGCAGCAGCAGCAACAACAACAACAACAACAAAGTACTCTGGCTTCTCAAGGTCAATCATTTCAATTAGGTCAAGTTACCCTTCAGCAGCTGCCAGCAAGCAGTCAAGGTCAACTGCCAATACAGCCACAAGCAGTGTTAAATAAAACATCTAGTCATAGTCGATCTTCAACACCAGGACACATTCCTCATGGACAGATGGTACATGGTGGAGAACAGATTACCTTGCAAGAGAACAGTTCATCTGGTGCTATACAGTTATCAGGAAATGGTCCTATGCACCAACAGAGTCAAAGTAACTTTCAAAGTCATAATAATGTGCCTATGATAATTCAAACATCTCAAGAAAGTACGGAAAATGCAAGAAATGCACAAGCTCAGATTTTACTTCAGCAGATTCAACGGAGTATGAAAATGTCTCATTCCAAGGATTCAAGGACCGCATCCCCAGCCTTGTCTTCCTATAATTCTCCTTCAGTGATCTTCAAACAAGAGAACTCTGATAAAAAACAGTTCTCACAGAGTACGACACAATCTCAATTGGGTTTGAAAACGAGCAAGTTAAATGAACCTATGTCCACAACAGTTGTGTCAGCATCACAAGCAGGTCCAAGTATTAACCTGAGGATGGTCAAACAAGAGACTGACAATAAAACAGCTTTCTCTGCCTCAACTCATTCCAATCCCATTCACTTTCCATTTCAAACTAGTTCTATTAAAAAGGAACCAGATTTGATAGAAACTTTAGTGAAACAAGAAGTGCCATATTCTGCTGTGACTACAGCTGAGTTTTCCAGTGTAACTTCCACAATCTCTCATTCTAGTCCCATGTCATTGTTTACATTTGGTTCAAGTGGATCAATTAATTCAAGTTCAAAACTACAAATGTCAAGTCCATCTTTTGTTGACTCAAGTGTTGTAAATAACCCTGACTCAAGTGATGTCCAGTCTAGCTCATTAGGGGTTGTTAGTTCCCTAGTAAGTGAGGGTAGACCTGCGGTGAGTGAGGGGAAACCGTCGGCCACGGTACAGACTATACACTTGCCCCCTGACCTACAACAACAGTTCCAGAGGGTCCAGTTAGAAATGAAGAAAGCTCAAATGGCCACAAATATGACTAACGAACAGAAACAGGCAAAACTAAGACAGTTGCAGGTTTTTCAGAAAAAGATTTTGTTAAAAGGTCGTGTTTTAGCTACCACCCGTGCTGAGCCCCATCAAATACAACAAGGGCTAGCAGCCTTGTCTCAAACAAGCCTAGGCTTGAATAGCTCTGGACTCCCACAGAATGTGTCAACAGGGATATCATCAAATGTGGTGGTTCAACAATCCCCGGTGTTATTCGGAGATCATTCTAGTCCTGTTCAGGGGAACACAACTGTCAAAGATCTTCTGAAATCCATCTCAAATTCTGATCAATCCAGGAATCCATCAACCAAGGTTCATCTTTTGTCCAGTAAAACAACTAGTTTGGGAACAGCAGGTAATCTTTCAATTAGCCACAGAAATAACAGGCATTTTTTACTTTTAACTTATTTTCTTCTTCTCTTCATCCTATTTAGTTGGTAAATTCATTAATGATACATTTGTTTATGACTTTATTATTGGTTTATCTATTTCCATAATCATCGTGCCTTATGCTTATCTCATTCAAACTTTTATTTGTATAAATGTTTTAGGGCTTCATTATTAAGTGCTCTGCTTACTTTATTTCAAGATCTCATAATATGTTTCTAAAAGTTAAAATCCAAATCCGTGAGATTGTCCTTTTATAAACTCATAAAAACAAGAGAACATCCATCTTTGGCAAAAGGTTTCTACTTTCAACATGCCAGAAACTATCTAAAGGTCATCTAAGGATACATAGTCAAAAAGCAGTAATCATGAATTATGACTTGGTCAACTATTTCTATTTTTAACTACCTTGCTTGAAAACAAAAAACTGAAGATGGTTGAAGTGAATGAATTATTCAACATTTCAGGTATATCCTTCATGAATTCAGCCACTAATTTAAGTAATTCATTATCTGGTTTGCTGAACACTCCATCATCAAATTTAATCACACCAGGTGTGACAACCAATCAAAGTTCCATGAAATTGGCTCCTGTAGAAGCCTCCCCTGCGGCTCCGTCACTTGCCCCTACAGTACATACAGAGTTGATGGGTGGCCAGACCAACGTCCCTGCACAGAGTGAGGAATCTTCAACAAAACAAGATGTAGCAGTACCTACTCAAATTAAGGTAAACTTTTACACATTTTGTTTGGTCCAAAATGGCCAAAAATTTTATATGAACAAATTATTTCTCTTATAAACTGTGATCATCCTGTGAATTAAGGCTTACTTCTACTCACCCTGAAAGTTGTAACACAATTAGAATTCCTATGCAATTATAGGTTGTCAAAACTTTTCCACAAATTGTGCACAAGAAACTTCAAAGATAAAGATCAAAAGTACTTTTTTTTTATTCTTACCTATTACAGATTGCTAATAAGGTGTTAACCTTGTCTCTAACTCAAGCACAAAGGGACAAGGTTCAGTCATACCTTGATAAAATGACACCAGAACAGCAGCAGCAGTATCTACAGACACAACAAGGTGTGCTACAGAGGATACAAAAACAACAGGAAATGAATGCCCAGGTCAGAGCACAGATACTGGCACAGAAGAAACAGCAAGCTCTATTAGCTAATCAGAAGCTGGTTGATGGGGTTTCTACTGGGGCATCTACAAAGGTACATTAGAGTTGCTTAAGAATAAGGCCATCTCGTTTAATCATCTTTATGTCCCATTTCCCACCATTATGTTGTCTAGCAAGTGACTATGATACTATATGTTATCTGATAAAAACATTAAAAGGTTAATGATACCTTTATTTAATAGATCTGCTACAGAAGTCTAGACACCACTGACATAAGATCGCTTTGTCACAATGGTATCTACCAAATATACCTATATCTGCTGTTAGGTTTAATTTAAATGATCTAAACCAGTTACCAGGACCTGTGACCAAATTGTAAGTGTACAGAACTGGAAATCATATAGACCCACTCTAGATTTTCATGAGAGTTCATGTCATCTTCTGGTTAACCTACAGTTTTGATTGACTAGCTGTTATGGTCTTCCTCCATTTATAATGTGCCAGGAATCACACCATAACTGAAATACTATTTGTTATATTTGGGTAAACAAACCAGGTAAGCTCTATAAGTGCAGTGGCTACTTTTATTACAATGGAACACAAGCAATCAATAACTAATATATAACTACTTAACATGTAGACTATAACTAACAAAGATCAGAGGTCAACATGCGTTATATGTATGACCTGGGCGGGGCATTGGTATGCATCGCATAGCAAGTATGCATGTCTTATTACACTGATTGGCATTATCTAAATACACAATACTGTTGATGTGGAAAACTCAAACCAGTCATGGTTAAATAACATTTTTGGAAAAGGTTCAACCATTCTCTGCTGTAAGTCATCTTTCTATTATTGTTAGATACTGCTGTAATTTTCATCTTTTCATGACCTATGCCACATTTAGAATGAAAGGGTATACAGTGGACCCGCGATAATCCGAACGTCGTTTATCCGGAATATTCACCATCCGAACAGAATTTTGAGGGAACGGATCTTACCTTCATCAATTTAACTGTTTAATGCGGAAAATCCGCGTTCCGGAACCGGACAAAAATATTCGGGAACCAACAGTCACTTTTCATAGTATATGCCTATGGCTAGTCCGGAAACCAGTAAAATCGTTTATTTTGCGGTTACAGTTGCGAATGAAGGGATCGGTCTTCTGTTGTAAACGGCATTCACACGTTTTGCAAACTGTCACGTATGCTTGACCATAACATGTCACCTAGTGTAGTGTACTGGAAGGTGTTGATTGTTTGTTAATCGGTCATTCTGTCAGTTGATTGGTCTTACATTATTGTAATTACGGTCGCATGTCGATAGTTGAGTTTGTAAAAGGTGTTGATTGGCTGATTGGCTGCTTAGACAGCGATCGGGAGACAATGTCTGGCAATCATTTTCAATTATTACTCAATCGATATGCTTAACTGCCCTTTTAAGGGCCTTTTACCAAAAAGCTTTCTTTTGTCACTCTCGTCAGAGAACCCATCCCCCAAGCTGCTATCAGCTAATCAAAGAGTTCTTTTCAGAGCTATCTTAAGGAAATTTAACTTCTCGAAAGACATTGCTTCAAATTGTCATTTTTTTTAAAAATCCGTTTTGACCAAATAAACACTTCCTTAACACACTTTATATTTCCCTTCAAAAGAAATAATTGTGTATTTCTTACTTCATAGTAATGATCATGATACACCGACACCGTGTAAAGGTAAACATTTCGCTGTAACTCGCATATTCTTTATTCCGGAAAATTCGTTGATACAAACATTTCTCATGGGAACGAAAGTGTTCGGATAAACGAGGGTCCACTGTAAATAGAATGCTTTTGTTGTTATATTTGTATTAGGTGCTTGATTCCCAGATAATTAAGACAGGGATGAAATCAATACCTGTACCAAACCCAGCAGTCCAGTTGGCGAAATCCAGTACTGAAAGTGTTGGTATGAGTCGAGTTGGCATAAGTCGTGGTCAGAAGAGGAACTTTATGGACATACCCAAAGGCACACTGTAAGTGATAAAGATACCAACATACCTTTAGAGTGATGTATTTGATATACAGCACCAACACATGTACTTTCAAATGTGCATTACAATTGTTGAGAAAGAATCACATTTATGCAAAATTTATAAGTAAAAAGGATAATGTTCCAAAAACTATGTTTTTTATGTTGTTAGCGTTTTTGAAAATCGACATTAATTATTTATTCAAGTTATAGGCTAAAAGTTGGTGCTAGTTGGTTGATTTAAGCTAAATCCAAATAGTTGCAATGGTAGAGCGTAGGTCTCTGAATCCGAGAGTCTTAGGTTTGATTCCCCATTAGCGGTAGGGTAAAATTGCCCAGACTAATTCACAAATTGGTGTGAGAACTAGTCATGGATCCAGTTATCAAGAATAATTCAATAAACTTTAACCTTCGGTCACAATCAATGTAAAAGAAATAAGTTAAACTACCTTAAGATTAGTTGAATGAGGAGAGCAGGCTGTAAGATTCTCATGTGCCTTCATGTATGTAATTGTTCATATAAAAAGGAAGAATAGCTGGCTTGATGCTTTCTTCCTAATGCAAGGGTCTTAAGATTTAGTCTTAAAATTTGTTTATTTTATTTTTGTAGGATAAATCAGCAGATAAAACAGGATCAGAATCATGCAATAAATGTTGATACAAAGCGACCATTTAAGTCCCGTGGTGATGCATGTCGACGGTTATTAAGATATCATGTGTTTCAATCATATGGACCAACACCGGAGGAGTTCACCAAGTTTGATGGTACCTTGAATGATGTTGCTGTAGAACTCTTACAAAAGAAAGATAAAATGTTTGACAGGTTTAGAGTCTTGCTACTACACGAGACAATGGTAACTATTGTTTACATTTTAACTTTTTGCGAATCCTGGGTGGCCCAGTAATTAAAGTGTGAGATTTGTGACACAGGTGTCTATGATAATCTTGACACCGAAATGGTTAATAATTGAAGCTGTTGATATTCTGTAAAAGACTTTTGGACTTTTGTATGTAAAGTTTCATTATTCCCTCTACTACAAGTTTTATTATGGGATGTGAACTTTGAGTCAAGGAAGGTATATAAAGTATGTAGTCTTTTCCATACAGTGTTTCAAAATTATATGGTGAAACCAATAGTGATTCTTAGAATTGCTAGACAAGGTGATTCTTACGAATAAACACAACACAGGATTAAGAAGTTAGCTTAGGATAAATGCCTATCTGAATGTCTGACTTAAAATTTACATCTGTCTTTGGACAATTACCCATGCAATTTTTCCTCAGCTATGTACAACTAGTCCCTTATTTTGGTTCTTGGGTTACTTTAATGAAAGTTTGGATCCTCTGGTCCAATTACATGTTTTTCTATTGTCAATTATTCTATGCTTCTAACACATCCAAAACGTACTATATGAGAAGAACTCTGTACCTTATAATCATTTTATTTGATTGATTTACAGAGAAGTGAGCCCTCATCTGAACTGGTCATGTTACAGAGAATGCAGAATCAAGATTTGAGGAAAGTCATTGAGGAAGAGAAGGAGCTGGTGGACTCAGATCCAGGTATCTAAAACAGTGATCATTCTGGCTGGAGGGATTGTAGACCCACTGGCCCAAGTGGTGGGACAATAGAGATTTTCACAGGGCCAACTAGTTTATACCAATTACCAGTTTTTCAAGTCTAACAGATACATAAAGTGTACTGTATGCTTATCTTCCATAATTTTGTCCATATCTGGTACCTGAAGATCATTCAGAAGGGAAATTAGGGATTCATATTTGCTCAAAGATAAATCTTTGTTCACCAGTTAGTGTACATTTTTCATGCAGTTTATGATGGCTTTCTCTTTAGTATCAACAATTTTCTTTGTCTGGTCTTGCATGTCATTTTTAAGGGGACTCTCAGAGTCTGAACTTTGGGAAATATATGTCACAGAGACAAGTTGCTTGTTACATTGTTTTTTTATTTACAAAAAATAAACACATGCCATATCCTTCCCAATGAACAATCTCGAGTACTTGAATAAAAATTCCTAACTTTTTCACCCCTATAAGACTTATCAAGACTAATCCACTCTACCATTGAACAAGCAGAGAATGCGGTCTGATGTCATATCCCATGACGTCACACAAGACCTTACGATTTGTCTAAAGACTACTATACACAATTGATGATCGGGTTCCGATGCATGCCTTGATTTTGTATTAGTTAAAAAATTAGAACATCCTTGTACGATTGTCAAAAAAAATGGTTTTCGTGTTCTCATCATAGAACAGCCACTTGAATTTTTCAAGCCAACCCTTTTGAAACTTGTGTTCAATCTTCTTATTTGCATCCACATAAGAAGTTTAAGTTGTGACTTGGCGCTTGCAATGTTTCAGAGACTGCAGCACTGTTTTTACTTGATTCTGCTTTTGGAAAAGAAATGTTGGAGGGTTTGTCCTTCTTGATCAGCTGGGTATTTTGACATTTTTCTTTGTATCGAAGCAACATTTGTTTTCCGTATTTTTGTGTATTTTCTTACTACACCAGATCAAGGGTTAAGTATCTGGCAAACTTAACACATCGGGCAAGATTAGCCAGTCAATGATAGACAGGGACGACTTAAAATGCCTGTTGCCGTGATACTCTAGATAGGTTATTAGTGTGCCTTGGGGAATTTTTGTGGGCCCAAATGGCACATTATTTGGAGAGTATTAAAATTAAAAATTTCCATCAAATATTCCTAGCAAGAATACCTTTTGTCATAAAGGGTTGGGCTGTAAGAGAGCATAATATTCAAGATTCTTTATTAACTTAAACTATATACAGTTTAACATCAAGTCAGTACAAATTTTAATCTGTCACTTGATCTACAAATCCAAAATTTTATTACAATTTATGTCGCATACCAAATAAGAATTAGTATTATTCCCTTCAAAATTATCTGTATTTGTTAGTTTGGGAATAAGTGGGTTGTTCAAAGGGGTTGGATGGACCTCATTGATGTGGTTGACTTATGGAAAGATTTTGTTCGGATTCTGTTGAGCCATGCACACATTCCAACTGAAAGCGTGTAAATAGTCAACTGTCAAATGTGAAACGAGCATGGTCAGGGGATGCATTTGCATACCTTTGAATCATTTTGAATTAATCTTCAACTATAGTCTAATATTCTTACTATGAACACATCTATTGTAAGCAATATATGAGAGATATTATTGCCTTAAAGTAATTGTAGAAACTAAATATGAATCATTTCTTCTTTTTCAGATTCCTTTATTCCTATGCCCTCAAAGTTTCTAAAGAAGGAAATGACCCCATCTAAAATCAAAAAGGAGGACAGTAAAGATGAAGAAAATGACAGTTCAGATATAGAAAACATGGATTCTACTCTGGTGAAAATGGAATTAAAAGATTCAGACATGGATATGAAAAAGAAAATGAAAAAACTGGTGATTAAAACAGATGGTGAAAACTATCGGAGTTCCTTTAAACGTAAAAGTTTGGAGAGTAGCCACTCAAGCCTGGCTGATTCTCCCAATTACAGTAATGAGAGTGTATCTGTAGATGTAACATTAGAAAACTCCCAGTCTGATACTGAGGATGAGGAGGACACAAACAAGTTTGGAAATGATAAGTTTCAAAGTATTCATGACGAAGCAGAAAAGGCAGCATTATTAATCTCCTCTGCTGAAGAGTCCCAGGATTCTCAGACAGAGATGGGAGGGGTTTATAGAGGCTTTGACATGAAGAATTCCGCCCATATCTCCAACATTGGACCAGAAACGAATGTGATACATAACACAAATAGTTGTGAACTGACAAGTGACTCAATGTATTATGAGGAAGGGCCATCTGTACTGAAAAGCTCAAGACATTCAGTACGAAGTTATTCCAGTTTGTCTGGCATGTCGAGTGTGGAGAAGACAGATCAGTATAGGCTACATCATTCTCCAGTATCAAATGCTAGCTCAGATGCAGATGTTATCATGGAAGGAAATCCTGAACAAATTCCTCACTTTGATAAATTTGACACATACCAGCCAATCACAGAGTGTTTAACAGACAGTGAGGAAAATTCACATTACTCTGCCGACAATTCCACAGGACAGAACCCAATAGTTATAGATGGTGATCGCCATATGAAAAAGGGCAACTGGAAAAGGTCTATGGGGACTAAGAGGGAAGAGGACATTTCTTCCTCTGATCCAGAATCTGATCAGGAGGTAAAAGCTCAAATGGAAAGTGCAATAAATTCTATTCTAAGTTTGGGCCAACAGACTGGTGTGGAAGAAAGCCAGTCTATCTATAGCTACAATCAGTCCAGTAAAGAGTTGAATACAGCAAGTCATGCAGACTTGGAGTATTCAAGAACTGGTAATTTCACAATCAATGTGAATGGTATAGACAAGGAATCAGATCTCTCACAGATGGACCCCTACATTGTGGAGAGTGAGGGAGGACATGCCAGTGATTTGGAGTTGGCAGTGAACAGCATTCTTATGTAAATCAAACATAGTTGTTGAAGGCTTTATCACAAAACATTATCCCCCTCATTAATGGAATCTGAATGGTTCGACATGTCTTATACAGTTCCAGAGCCAGTTCAGCTTTGTGGCTTCCTGAATGAATTATAAGCTTATAAATAAATTCAACTGAAAAATGGTTGATGAAAAAACCTTACAAGCAGAAACACCATCACAAAAATTAGTCCAATTTTTATCTTAATACAAAGCCAGTTGATGAATGAACTCCATCAACAAGAATATTTAACACAGGCCCAGACAAAGAAGCATAATAACAGCGTGTTTTGCTTTCAGAGTTTGACTGATTCTGTGGTAATTTTCTTTACAAGAGAGTCTGAAGAAAGATCAAATAAGTAGCCACTATACAGAATTTAGAGAGGAAGTAAAGAAGAAAGGAAGGATATTGCTCCTCTTATCTTCAACTCTATTGCTTCTTGTTTAGCATGTTACCTGAAGGCTCTTTGCTGCCTGGAATGTTTCTTTCCCTGCTTATACAATATAAGAGGCAAGGAACAAGTCCCTCATTGTATATGAAGTATGTCAAGTGGCTGTGTTAAAACCAGGTTACCTGTGATACAAAGGTTACACATCAGCAAGGTCAAAAGCATCCTTATTATGTGGAACAGACACTACTAAACAAGTTCATGTAATCATTTACACTTGCTATTGAGAAATAGTGGATAGTTATAATTATTATTTTTTTTATCAAAATTGAGTCTTCCTAATAACTTAAATCTATTAGAGATTCAAACCACATGGTGTTTCCTATGAAGTAGGTCACGGTTCTTTTACACTTTCCCATTTTGGCCCCGATTTTTATTTCCTTACTTGATATTCACTCATCCGACCTACCTGCAGCAATACATTTAAGAAACCATTGTGGCAACATGAGTAATTGCTCACGATTAATTTGCTTTTGTCACATGAGAAATCGGTATTTATTGTGTGTTCAAGTTAGTCTGTATCCAAGTAAGGAGTTACAGAACTGTTATCAACTCTGATATCAGTTCTGATTTTACAGTAAAAAGTGTTTGCTGGTCAAACCCATGTTGCATGTATGTTTCATAATTTGTATAGTAATGTAATGAATGAGAAAGTTGTCACACAGGATATGTTGAAGATATAAATTTAAACTTTCTAAAACCTTGATACCTCTGAGGTACTTGGTGCCATTTTCTCTGGACATAATTAATGGGTGTTATATGATCAAACTATTACTTGTATTGCTGTATCTATCAGACTACCCATATATAAAATTTCCCCCCATCATGAATTTGTTCCTTGATTAAATGCATTTTTAAATATTTGGAAAAGAACCACTATAATTTTGTCCCTATGTTAGATATGTATCCTGCAAAAATGAGAAAACAGTGTAAAACTTTGTAGAGAAATGGAAGGGAAAGGAAAAAGATAGTGCAGTTACGGTTGTTGGTTGCAAACAAAGGATTATTTTTGAAATTTGAAAAAGTGAAACCATTGAGAAGAAATTCGGGTCTTCCCCAGACTTGTTAAATGCTGTTTACCAGCAGGGGGTATCTTCACGTGCAGGAAGTAGATATTGACCCTCAAAATCACGGAATTGGTGTATAAAGCAAAAACCATGTCTGATTTTTGTCATGGTAAAAATGTCCTTCCAAATGAAATGCTTACATATTAACACTGTTGCAGTAAGCAGGTCACTTTTTTTTTTTTCCATTTCTTTGCTCTCACCTTTTTTTCATAAAGGCAAGCCTCCTTGCAAGAGTTAATTTGTTCTACTTTCATGATTAATTCAAATCTTAAACAGTTGACATCCAAAGGTGTGAGCCCCCAAAGCGGCCAATTACATGTATTTCATTGTGAAGTGCCTTTTACAGAATACTTTTTCATAGCATTGTACAGGTACTTTGAAACCCAGTAGCTGGTTATAAATGAAAGTCTTCATAACAGAATATGCCCCAATTGAAAAGATGAAAATGATGTGCTTAGTTTTGGGATTTCCTAAAATGAGCTTCTAATCTTGAACTTTTGTTGCTTTGTTTATACTAAATACTGCCACACTTAGAACTTTTTCAATAGAATTAATAAGGCGTCGCATAAGAATCAAGATTTAAGAGCGTTATCTATCCACATGTAATAATCATCCTAGTTATAGAGTTTGTACTTTGTTATTCTTCCTATAGTGGTATAATTCCAACTTGGCATAAAATGGCAAGGAGTTATTGTGCTTAATCTTTGTGTAAATTTTTACTGAACAATTGCCTTAATAGCTTCTATTTTGATGATTATTGATTTAATTTACATGGCTTTGTCAGCAACAATTGATATGTAGAAAGGAAACGGAAATGAACGTACATGAATATCAAATTCTAATATCAATAAATGATAGTTTGGATAATAAGATAAATATATATTAGTGTATACTTGGTTATGTGCGGATTCATATACCCATCAATTAAATGTTATCTGGAGTGGAGATAAGATACTTGGTGTGATTCTTGTTCACTATGCAGATTTTGCATGTTATATAGTGCTGATTAAGGTTCTTGGTGCAGTTATGGGAGTGGTAAAGGCTCTATGATACATCAACTCCCCATTCTCAATGACATTCTGTCTGATCAATGAAAACATTCCATTTAGAGGGTAAACTAGTTACCATGCAGAGGTCCAGATCAGAGGCAGATATCTCCAACCTTATACTGCGGCCACACTTTCGAATCGTCTTGTTAAGGAGATTCTAATGTGTACACATAGGATAGTTGTTTGCACAAGTTTTAGAATACCACTTGCCAATGATAAGAACTTGCCTTGGATCTGGATCTGGGATAGTCATGGCCTACATCATTAAAGATGACTTTACAGAGTGATGAAAAACCCTCCATTTCATGTTGTGATTTTCATGTACCTTAATGGGTTAGGTTATAAAGCCATTTTGTGTGTTTTTTTACTTTATTATTAATGAATATGCATACATACTTTTTCTCGAAGTTTTGAACTTAAAAATCATGCAATGAATTAAAACTGTTGATATATTTTATCTGAGATGTTACAATGTTTTCTTTCCTTCACCTTTTTTGTTGTCCAACTGTAGGTACCTGAACAATGATAAAACTCCCATCAGTTGTGAAGCATGTTTTTACAACTCTTATTGACTATGCTTACATTTGTGTGTATAAGGGATGTATGAAAACTGCAAGTTAGACAACGGGTTTCGAACCAAACCCTATCTCAAGGCAAACACAGACACCATTGAAATGGCAATAAATTTGGATTTACTGTCAAAAACCTACCTAAGTTATAAGACTGTCAAATATAGTCTATATTCTACAATCATATGTTTGACTAGCAGGGAGTATTACAGTAGTGCTATCGTATCGAGTTCACATGGCTAACACCCCCTGATACACAATCAAAAAACGAATCATTTACCAACTGCAATGAGCATATTTACAATGGTCAATAGGGCGACCTGTCTGATATGATCCAATGCGATCTGATAAGTTCTTCATCTTATATCTGATAAACAATATATAATAGTATGCAATTTTTGATGCATATTTAGAATTTTGGATAATTTCATGTATCATTTACCTACCCACATTAAAAACATTTTGCCCTCAAAACAGAAAATTATTTAAGAAGTAGGACCCAAATTCTAAACAAATGGCTCCAATACGATTTCATGATTTTACATGTTAAATGCGATGAATTTGGGTCCGACATGTTATGTTACAATATGAACGATAAACGCTGTTTTTTGGGAACTCCATTTCCGTTCATTTTGCATACTGCTAGTTGGTCCCTCTAAATCATATTAATGTGGAAACTCATATCTTTTCAATGGGTAGAGTTGGATAAATATCTACAAAAGGAAGCTACCAAAAAGATATTTCTTGGTTTATCTGGACCTTCATCATGAACAGACTTGGTCATGATGGCAGCCGGTAGTTTTGCGGTCAATATTGGATAGACCTATAGAAAATATATATCTAAGATACTGTAGTAAACTTCACACAGTTTGATAAAACTGTACAAGCCATACAGAGGGTCAGTCCAACAAAAACCCTCACCTTTACCTCCCATTTAGTGACATACTTCCAGATTATCTTTTAAAGAGCTTTAACATTCATGCCTAAACAAGCAGCTTTCGAAACCACCTATACTAGAGCTCTTAGGTGTTTTGTTTAGACTCTTCAATGAATAACTACAGTCTTCTTCCATCTAGTTAGATAAAGTCAAAACAACTTCAGTCTTATTCCATCTAGTTAGATAAAGTCAAAACAACTTCAGTCTTATTCCATCTAGTTAGATAAAGTCAAAACAACTTCAGTCTTATTCCATCTAGTTAGATAAAGTCAAAACAACTTCAGTCTTATTCCATCTAGCTAGATAAAGTCAAAACAACTTCAGTCTTATTCCATCTAGTTAGATAAAGTCAAAACAACTTCAGTCTTATTCCATCTAGTTAGATAAAGTCAAAATCACTACAGTCTAATTCCATCTAGCTAGATAAAGTCAAAACAACTTCAGTCTTATTCCATCTAGTTAGATAAAGTCACAATAACTACAGTCTTATTCCATCTAGTTAGATAAAGTCACAATAACTACAGTCTTATTCCATCTAGTTAGATAAAGTCAAAATAACTACAGTCTAATTCCATCTAGCTAGATAAAGTCAAAATAACTACAGTCTAATTCCATCTTGTTAAATTCAAAATAACTACAGTCTTGTTACATCTTGTTAAATTCAAAATAACTAGTCTTATTTCATCTAGTCAGATAAATAAAGTATTGCTATCAACAGGGTTAATAACTCACAGCACTGCAGTTGAAACGTCTTACATTTAGGAACATGAACAAAGCGCTTTAAAAGCTGGTCATAGTATTTTATTTTGATATGTATGATATTAACAAACAATAATCTAGCATTATCAAATACTACTCATCCAAAGTCACATGAAAGCTAAATGATGAAAGATCATGAAAAACTTTCTTAAAACCTTACAGTTTTTTATGAAGACAACACAACATGATTAATCCGTCTCTCACCACAGATTAGTTATGTTAGTGTGAGAGAGCAGTCAATGGCTTGGAAAGAATGACCTATGAATGGGTAATACTTATCTATTTTATATTTATTCTTAAATAATTTCTTAAAAATTCCATTTATAACTCTTGATTCTGCTTCCTGGCTATATAACAAGTACCTCCGTAAAATGTGAACTAATGAAAGTTCAAAATGGACCTGCTACCTACAGGATTCGAACCACAAACCCTTAATTCCCAAAGTTCTACCTCTGGATCACTACCTTCAACAATATGAATTTAGTACTGTTGAGGAAATACCAGAGGCATTCATAAGCACACAACCACAATCCAACCACATTATCTCAATTCAACATAATTTTCATGAGTATAACATATTCAGTTGCATCATATATCACAATATTCTTATCTCTTCAAATTTACATCATTATTCACAGAGTGTTTGCTGCCTTTAAGGAGTAAGCTATATACACAATACATTTCCTGTCCATTTATCCTCATTTATCACAATGTCTCTACACAACATGTAATGTAGATGTTAATTTCATAAAATAACTGATTCCCTATCTACAAATAACAGCAGATTTCATTCAATCAAATTTTGTTCATGTGGTCTGTGTCCAAGTGTTATTCTTTAGTTTGACGTTTCATCCATGACACTTTCTGTTCCTATCTTTATAACATGGACAAATGATACAGATACTTGTACTAATCATTTTGGCTATTTCCATAACAATTCGGTTGACATACTAGCTATATGCCATTCCAGTGGTATAATGAACAAATGTCATGCATCTTTCTACAGATAAAGGTCAAAGCAGATATTGAGAAACGGATAGATTAAAGAAAAACACCAACTTTTAATCATGCATCACTTGTTTTTACAGCAATGTTATTATGGTTTTGAAGTTCTCATTTTGTCTCAATGTTTTCAAATTCTATATGTTTACAAAGGTGATTAAAGTTCATTTGCTGAGCAATTTGTAACATTTACTGTAACACCAAGACAGTTCAATGCTTATATACTCTTCAGTCCCATTATCTCCCTTGTTATGCTGACAATCATACTAGCCTGGAGTCCTGGCCCATGCTAACCCGCATTAGGGCCAGGTGTCAGAGAATGAATTGTCGCTTCTGATTGGCTAACGGATTGCCGCTAGCCTATTATGAAAAGATGGCGTTCGAATTGTGCATTTACCCTTTTTTACCCTTATCAATTTTTACCCTTTTCCATCCCTTATTCAGGGTCGCCTTTACCTTTTACAATTTTCATATAATACTCCATTTTTCTAAATTGTTGTTTGTTTGTTTGTTTTTCCAATTTGTTTAACATCTATTGTGAAGGAGGCTTTATAGCCCATCGAGTCACTCTCGATGACTGCTTCCTGGAGAATACACCAGTAATCACGCCGGTTTGAGGGCTAGCCCCGGCAATTATCACCTCGCCTAACGGGGATTCGAACCCGGGACCCTCGGTACAGTAGTCCGACGCTCTACCACTGTACCACTGTCGCCCATTTAATTGCACTTAAATGGATTTTGTTCATTTCATTTCATTTTATCTATTAATTTATTGTTGGATTTAAATATTGGGATTCAAAATATCAGATTAAGTTGATATCTTTTGTAAAAGAATCAAACTTTTTACTTTAGTAGTTCTCTCTGAATGAGTTCTACCGAAAATATTGTTTATATATTCAAATGAGTTTTAAATCACACACAAAACATATTGAATGGAAACAAATTGGAAACATATATCTCCACCAATCAATATTACATATCATCTTAAATTCTCGATGCTTAAATTTGGGGCTTGTGAAGTGTTAATAGGAGATTTTGAAGAAAGAAAGACCACATAAAAATGTGAAAAAATTGGGATTTTCTTCTATCTTTCCAATAACATATTCTTTTCAATCAAATTCAACGACACAAAACGAAAGGGTAAAGGGTTTCACTTATCTCTGGTTAAACAATCACGAATTCAATTAACAGGCAATAAAGATAAGAATCCCACCGACAAGTGTTTTGGTATATCAACGAAACGGCATCTGTATTTATTCCCTTTATGCAGTCAAAAGTCAAAATAACAAACAAGGAAAAAAGAACATGATTTTTCTCCAAATTATAATCAAAAGCCAAGGTTCTCGACAAATTAAACACCTTTATTTTTCGTTTTGACAAAATCATATGAAGCCTACAAAATCAATTATAATTAGTATTAAACATTATCGCAATAGGCTTATTCAGTGTTGTTTGAAAGTCTGGAACTTTGGAAGATTGACACGCCTTCCTTAATTCTGTAACTATCTTGTTAATATTAAGTTCTTTTCTCTAACAAATTCAAGCACACGACACCATCTAATACAGAAATTCCACCATAAAGTTTACTTTGATCTACTCCGGATTTGTTATATGGTAAAACACGACGCAAAGAGCTTGACTTTTCAATACTTGTGTCACAAACACAACCCTGTTTGGGTGATTTGCGCGGTGTAATGCATTTGTGTTCCATTACAAAACACAACGCTATAAAATACAATAAAAACCGGAGTCACAACTTCATCTCTAAAGGATCCAATGCTAAGTAGGGTGTCTAAATAGGTGTATTTTCTCATGAATAAGCTTACAGACTCTTAATCGACGCGCATGCGCAGTCAATGTTGTTTCATTCGGAATACCTCGGCATAACCGAACACTATTGTGTTCGGTAAACTTTCTCCGACACCTGGCCCTAGTTCGCGGTATACGAACGGACCAGGCTCCACCAGGCTAACAATCATACTTGTCATGCATTATCTCCCTTGTTATGCTGACAATCATACTTGTCATGCATTATCTCCCTTGTTATGCTGACAATCATACTTGTCATGCATTATCTCTCTTGTTATGCTGACAATCATACTTGTCATGCATTATCTCTCTGCTGTTATGCTGACAATCATACTTGTCATGTCATGACAATCATAATGCTCTCTTGTTATGCTGACAATCATACTCTCTCTTGTTATGCTGACAATCATACTTGTCATGCATTATCTCTTGTTATGCTGACAATCATACTTGTCATGCATTATCTCTCTTGTTATGCTGACAATCATACTTGTCATGCATTATCTCTCTTGTTATGCTGACAATCATACTTGTCATGCATTATCTCCTTGTTATGCTGACAATCATACTTGTCATGCATCATGCTCTCTCTTGTTATGCTGACAATCATACTTGTCATGCATTATCTCCCTTGTTATGCTGACAATCATACTTGTCATGCATTATCTCCCTTGTTATGCTGACAATCATACTTGTCATGCATTATCTCCCTTGTTATGCTGACAATCATACTTGTCATGCATTATCTCCCTTGTTATGCTGACAATCATACTTGTCATGCATTATCTCTCTTGTTATGCTGACAATCATACTTGTCATGCATTATCTCCCTTGTTATGCTGACAATCATACTTGTCATGTCTTGTTATGCTGACAATCATACTTGTCATGCATTATCTCTTGTTTTGCTGACAATCATACTTGTCATGCATTATCTCTCTTGTTATGCTGACAATCATACTTGTCATGACCATCAATGTTCATCTAGCAGTATCAAGAGTGGTAACTATTCCTTATTAAAAGAATAAAACAAAGTCTGATGGGAAATACACATAGGGCACAATGTCACCCAAACAAATGTATATGATGTTGTATTAGTGTTATCATTATGTTGTATTTGAAATATGATATAAATATAAATTATATGATCAATGCTAAAGTTGGGTTTGATTATTTCTTTTAACTAAAATATACAAGTAATTCCACACAGGACAATCATCATAAGACAAAGTTTGAAAATAACAGAAATGTAATTGTCTCGTGATTTAGTTTTTATCCTTTTTTTATTCAAAGATGGAATCCAAAGTAGGTGTTAAGATCTAGTAGAAATGGCTCTTTACACATGCCTTTATTATGACTGTATTCATGCCAAAATGGCTTAAACAGTAGCATACACTTTTGATTCCTACAGCGTCTATCACAACACATATATTTAGATGTACACATACTTGCACTAGAGGAAATAGGTTAAAACAAATAGCGCATGTATTCTGTAATCCCTAAAATATCAAACAACACAAGCTTTCATTTAAAATTCTAACTGAACAAGTAAAACAGAGTCTTTCCATATACACTTAATGCCATTTCCACAACTATGTAATGATGCATCTAGTTAATTGGTAGTTGATTGGATAAGACCAAAAATGAATTTCCAGGACAAATCTAATTGTAACTAGAAAGTCACTAGAACCTTTTCTCAAATGTTTCTTAACGATTCCATCTTTGTTTGGAGTATGGCTCACAATCTTATATAATCTCATATGAGGTAAAACTGTACAGATGGTCCCCTCATCCACTGTCCAAATCTTCTACATTTAGATGGCAGATTTCAACATCATCATTTCCCATAGAACGCCTCAACTCAATTGTCGGTCTGAAATGAGAAAAGTTTCAAATTATTCATTAATCATCCCATACATTTTCCTCAATCTACTTTTAAGATGATAAAGTAGTGTTAGTGGTGTAGTCAGAAATCAATAACCAGAGTATATCAATAAGGTTTTTAACATGTTCCTTCCTGAGGACAGGAAGAAGAGTGATGACAAAGGATTGTTCAGAGTACATAATTATACAAACAGCACTTAACTTTTTTCAAAAGACGTTTAAAAGTGATTTAAGGGAATGAAACATAATTGGATTCTAAGATACCAACTTGTACATAAAACTTTAACCAAAACTTTAAAGTTTCTGTGCGTCATAGGATTATTTTTTGAAACTTTCAAAAATAAAGGAATAAAGATTAATTTAACATTTCAGCAGAGAAACCAATATCGTATTAGATTAATTTTGACATTTTTCATTTCATAAAAATCCGAGGGAAATCCAACATAATCTAAATGTAGCGTCAAGCTATGAACAACCGGTCATTTGAGGCTCACATGATACTAAGACGACACGCTGAAAACAAAAATGGACGCTGACGCTAGTATCTTCTAAGTTAGGTGTACATCGTCACGTGACAGACACTTGACAGCCCACGTGACGCAACTAATTACCATAAAGCTGTAGTAACATACAATAGTCGAGGCCGTGGGGGTTTTCTGTCAATATCTTTATTTATACCGCGATTTCGGCCATTTTTTTAAAGAATAACTGTTAGAAATATAGCTGAATGCCATACGCAAATTCTACTTTTTACCTATATATATATTTAGTGTATGACCAGGATCTTTAACATACACACAAGTAAGTCCAGACCCACCCACAGGAAGCAAGTCAATCAGACAACAACCAATTCCAGATGAGCTTTGAAAGCAAGTCCAATAAGATGACCACCACCAGAATCAAGCTCAATCACCAACTCAACGCTCCATCCAAGCCTAAGAAGCTACCAGCTAAGACGTCCAACAAGGACGCTAATCTAGAGGACATAAGCTTGCTCAACATGGAACTTGTTCCCACACAAGCTCCTTGTATACATGGTCCAGAGTTGAGCAACACAGGGGTTCCACACCAGCCTAGTTCTTTTCTAATTCATTAATGACATTACACAGTGATCTTCTTGCTATTAATGTACAGCACCCACTTCTAAGTAGTATCATACAATCATGTTCCCTGGATGTCTTACATGTGTCTTACCCAAGGAAACTCCACAGTGAAATAAATGATCATCGGAGATCAAACATGATTTGGCCAGTCTCTAGTCCCACATGCTAACCATTACACCACCGCAGAACCTCAGAACATGTGTGAAATTTCAATAAATCCCCTACAGTTGTTCATGAAAAATGAAAACTAACTTTAACCAAGATTTTTTAAGTGGTACAGCTAAACAGCATATATGGCTTGTATTAGTGAATATGGAAATCAGTTTGCGGATATGATAATTATTTTTCAAATAATCAACTTATGCAGGATTTATTCATTTAATATGCCTTGTATTTATAATTTGAGATATATTTATATATAGCAAAAATAAATAACATGCATCTTATTTTCACTTCCAAGTTATACTGTAGTAATTTCCATATCTGTGTATATTTCCGTCTGCAGACATGACCTTTATTTTTTGAATAAATAACGTAAAAGGGATTTATTTATCTATGTATTCATGAAAAATCAACATAAACTGCATCAGCATATCAAATTCCTTCTAACCAATATCTTATGGCGTCTTTTAATACTTATTCTAATAAAACATTGTATTGAAATTTAACATACTTCTTGTTTTATTCTACAAATAATGTCATATCATACCGATTTCCATATCGCGTATATGGCCTTATCCGCTGTGAAAAATTGACATAAACAGCATTAACGTATCAAATTTCTTCAAAGGTATATCTTAAGATGTCATTTAATAATTATTTTATATTCTGAATAAATATTGTATTGAAATTTACCATTCTTATTGTTTAATTTCACAAATGGATGTCATATCCGCAGGCCAAATTTCATTTCCGCAGATATGAACCATATCCGCTGTTTAGCTATACCCCTTTTTAAGTACAGAAAGAGGCATTATTTGTTTGAAATAAAAATCAGTTATGGGACGAGGTCAAGCACATTGCATATGATATCCCATACATGTGGAAATTAAAAAATGCCCTAAGGTGTGACACTAACCCTTGGTGTGCAGTATAGTTCTCCTCATTTCTGAAAGTAGGAGGGCCAAAAAGGGTAAAGTTGCTTGAAATCCAAACTAGACTTGTTGCACTTAGACATTTATCCTACATAATGGACCCATGTGTGAAGTCTATATCCATCAGAAGTGAATGAGTTGTGACAAGGTATGTTTCCTATAAGCTGCCTGTCCAAGTAGCATAGCTCTCCTAATTCTTCAAATAGTGAAGCAAAAATGCCACATCAATTCATACTAACAATAGGAAGTGCCTTTCAAGGACTTTAAAAAGACTTCTTATATAAGCAAAATGAAATATCATAATATTATCATGTCATCTCTTCTCCTCTACAAACTATTTAGCTGAAATGTTTATATGTTGTCTGTCGGAAATGTGATTAAAGTTGTGTTATGCCTATCTTATGACAATCTACTGTACATGTTTACCAGTAAATATCATCATCAGACCTATCTTACGACAATCTACTGTACATGTTTACCAGTAAATATCATCATTAGACCTATCTTATGACAATTTACTGTACATGTTTACCAGTAAATATCATCATCAGACCTATCTTACGACAATCTACTGTACATGTTTACCAGTAAATATCATCATCAGACCTGTACATGTTTACCAGTAAATATCATCATCAGACCTATTTTTGCTATGGCTGATTGCTGTGTAGTCATAACTGTAATTTATGCATAAGAGCTGAAAGAAATTACATCAGAAATAGTGAATTCATATTATTAAAAAATCAACCTAGTTTCAGTTTCAAAAAGACTTGACAATGATTGGGGCAGTTACGGAGACACTTATATGATCTAATTTGCGTAATCTATGCCCAAAGCAAATTTCAGAAAGTTGAAGAGATATCTTTCAAAAAAACTCATTTGTCAAGAATTCCACACTAAAAGAGATTAAAAATGGCATTGGTATGTATTACACAGCACTAAAAGTAACCGCCTATTTTGCGAAAAGGTGCATATATTGAAATTGATGTAAAATGAGGAAGTATCCATCAAATTAATGTACATTTTCGTTTGTTTCTATGCATTATCAATTGACCATGGTATTCACAGAAATTGACAAGACGTGACTGGGGCAGCCTTTTAAGAAAAATAATAGTTTGGAAGGTTATCATATTGAAATTGTTACAGGTATAGCTTGGTATAATGGGATTAGACCACAACATATACTCCTATGTTTCTTTTTCTGCTTAATTTTACAGAGTAAAAAGGGGCACTACACCACTTTAACCATGTATATATACTTGAATGGATGTATATATACGTGAATGGAAGGTCTTAACTTAATTCCAAGAAATCACTTTGAATGTGATGGTTATTATGTCACAGACTTTACAAAACATACCAAAATCAGACAAAAAAGAAAATCATACAAATCAAAAACAATAAGTAAACATGCAAAATCAATGACAATTTCTTTACATTCTTTACATAATTTCTATACATGGTTTATTCACTGTAATAACAAAAAGCATTCAGTGAACATGTCATTGTTGGCTTATTCAAAGTACCAAGGTAATAGAGAAATATTTCATCAAATCATATCTTTCTAACAAGATATTCCTCTTTTTGAAATGACAAGTCAATATGAACAAAATGATGAGACGTTATGGTTATAAACAATGCTGCGAAGAATAACTCATCAAAATATCTTATGCACACAATAAAATGTATATATAAAAATGCATATCATAAGATAAAAACCATAATATGCATCCATTAAAATGCTCAACATAAATTCAAGCAACCCGATAAAATTCAGCTTAATATGTTGATGTACATACTCTCCCATAAATGTGATATAAATGTATTCATCTATAAAGTTTGGACATACTGTAAAAGTTGAAGTGAAGCAAAATGAAATCCATACTAAAAAAATTAAAACTTAATTACTTTACCTAAAAAAAAATCCAACTCAATTCCCAATAGCTCATACAGCCCCAGAGGACAAACTACAAAAGTAAGTATATACATTGAGGCAGGAATAGTGCTATTATTGTGCATATATCAATATACATTATTAGAGCATTATTGACAAAAATGAGAATTTCTTATATATATATTTCGTAAAGAATATTGTTTAATTTATTTTGGGGTTTCCCTGCTGCCACACACAGTTATAACTACAGACCAAATGTCACTATAATTCCTACCGAAAGTTTTGGTTTCTCCCTTAACATCATACTAAATAAAACTCTTTTGAAAATTTCTGCAGCAAATTATGTTGGATACCATTGTGATGTAAGGAGAAATTCCAAAATAAAACACGGCTTGATGGTTAACATATAAGTCCATCATGGACTTATAACTTTGGCTTTCAGGATTTCCTTGACAAGATTTCATTTGACAAAACACTTCAGAGCCTAGTACCAAAAAATCGAACAAAAGCTGTTATATAACTAAAGAATTGTTAACACTACATTCAAACCCATACAACCTATATAAGGGAACAGATTAAATGGAAGGGTTGGTCTTTGTAATATAAAAAACTTGTGTGCCTTAGTAGATGACAATTATCTTATATGATTATGTACAATGTTTAGATATCTAGATAGAAGCCATTATGAAGAAATGATGAATTGCTTGTTAAAATGTATAAACAATTTCATAAATCATTAGCCGCAGGAGCATTTAAATAAGAATATCGTAAGTAACGGAATAAATGATATCATCACCATTTGTGCCTTGAGATTGCAAGGTGTGTCATTAAACATTCCAGAATAATCCAGAATCACACAGTGAGAAGTTAATAAAACCTGTGACTATACAAACCAATGCTGGGGCAATTGACTACTGTAGAAATGAAAATAAGAAACAGCCAACTTTCAAAAATATGATCAATTAACATTTGAAACAAACATATCTATAAGGTGTTTTCATCTTAAACTTTATGCACATGAAGGCAAATAATGAAGTAATAAAATATAAAATTAGATTAGTTATGTTGGATTCAGATAACAACTTCATATTAAGTTGAGGTTTTATGAGAAATGTAGCCATTAAACACCATGAGAGGTCCATGTTTGTTTGATTTCCCGATGATCAATTACTGACCTACTGGACATTGACAGCTCTTTGCATGAATCAACTTCAAAATGTGCCAATATAATTATGATGTATCTGCATGTATACAATATAATTATGATGTATCTGCATATATACAATATAATTATGATGTATCTCTGCATATATACAATATAATTATGATGTATCTGCATATATACAATATAATTATGATGTATCTCTGCATATATACAATATAATTATGATGTATCTGCATGTATACATTATAATTATGATGTATCTGCATATATACACTATAATTAGGATGTATCTGCATGTATACAATATAATTATGATGTATCTGCATGTATACAATATAATTATGATGTATCTGCATATATACAATATAATTATGATGTATCTGCATGTATACATTATAATTATGATGTATCTGCATATATACAATATAATTATGATGTATCTGCATATATACAATATAATTATGATGTATCTGCATGTATACAATATAATTGATGTATCTGCATGTATACAATTGTAAGTACACTGCAGCCTCATTATAACACGGTTGTCGGGAGCCATGATGCTAGATCCGCGTTAATAGTGGGGTTGACAAATATAACGCGGGGTCCCTTACGCGCTATATGCCAGACCATAACCACTTAAGAAACAATCAGATTCAAGAAGTAGTCTATTCATATTTCAAGATTGTGTTGAGTTACAGACTTATCATTGAATTCATTGTGAATAAAAGAAAAGCAAATAAAAAACTTACATGTTTAACTATATATTCCTTTTTATTTGTTTCATTACGATCCAAGTTAAGGATCATTGATAGAGGCACGTGCAGTTTAAATACACACTACAGAAAAAGGAGGGTGGATTCAGTTAACCCATGTTCTATTCATAGATTTAAACTCCAAGTAAGGAGTGAGTAAATTTTATCGATAGTTCTCCCAGCATGTGTACCTAATGCTTTACCATTTAAACTAGGTGTGTGTATACATATGATGGAAACAAAGAAGTTAAAACTTCATGTGTTAGTGATATTTGTTTAAAAAGTGTGCATACGGTTGGACGGTTGGGAAAAGCATGGGTGCACGAGGGGATTTATGCATCTGTGTCCGATAAAAACCTGTAGTTGCTCTTAGTTTTGAGTTAATCAGGCATAAAACACTCCCCTGAATAAGCGTGTACAAACTAATGATATTATGTAATTTATCAACACTATGTACACATAGATTAAAATCTTCCCTCGGGTCACGGATTGTGTACGTATAAAGGCCACGCGCTTTGTTTAAAAGACCGTGACAAACAATGGGGATTACCCAGGGAGTTATTGATTTTCACGCCTTCGGAGTGCAATTTGTAGGTAGACTTTCTATTTAGGATGCCGACCGCGTCATTTTGCAGAAAGGGGGAGATTTAGGCTATTGTTTAAGCCCTAATGTGCTTGAAATTTTGGGAGCCATAGGAGACCCGCGTTATAATGAATATCGCGATATAACGGGTCGCGGTATAATGAGTCTGCAGTGTAATACAAAACCACTATACCAATACTTAGGTGATAGTAAAGCTTGTTCTGATAGAAACTAAAGCTTTATATTACAACAAATGATTGTTTGGTATTTACCGGAGATCCTGCTCTGTTAATGTCCCATCCGTTACTAACTTCCCAACTTCTCTCAATTTGCGACCACCAAGTACTATCTCACATTGCCTGAAAATAAAATGGAAGAGAACCTTTTTATCAAAACTTCTTTATTCCTAAACCATTACCTTGTTTATGCATTTGAACTATCATCTTCTCATGATACCAATGAAGTCATAAATACCATTAAGCATGAAAACCAGCATAAAACCACAATAAAAATTATCACAATGACTCTGTAGGGCAAATATACTACCAAGAAATAACCAGAGCAACTTTCAAATTCACTATCTAAAGTTAAATACTTATAGATATGTAATTGCAACAAAGTTTTGCTGGACAATTTCAATGTTAATGTCTCACAGTATTTCTATACAGGCTGCTATAGTTCCCATGGATAGTCCTAAACTTCTGTACAAACTATGATTATTGCAAGGCTTCAAAGCATGACAACAGTCCTTCAATTTTGTAAACGCCGTATTGTCCTATTGTCCTTAAACCACTACTGATGTCATAATCTACCCACGCCCATGTGTTAGATAAAGAAAGATGATCATGATACATACTGTTTTAACACAAATGTCTGTCTAACTTGATGTTCAGACATACTCTCAGCAAACCAGTCATCTACAGCCTCAATATCTTGAGCTTCTCTGGCTTGATTAACCATCAGATCCAAATCCTGAACAAAAAATATTTCACTTTACACAAAACTAAATACTGATATAAAATAGCAAATCCTAAGAGAAACATGCAAATTACACAAACTAGAACAGCAAGCTGTACATTCATTCAACCCTTTACTCAATTATACATCAATTCTATGCATATGATGCAGAAGTGTACATAAAGCACTGTGACAAAAGAAAAAATTGCTCCTAATCAGTGAAGATGCATTTCTTGGTCATTGAAGTTCTTTGAAATATTAAAAGTCCTTCATCAAAGGTGTTTCCATAAGAAAGCATTACCATTAGAGGATATATTTTTAATACTTTGTGATTTGCCGTTTCTTTCATTTTTCAATTAGTTTATAGTATGTATTTTACAGGGCTACATCTCCATACTGCAAGAAAAGCCCATGACAACAGTATGGGTGTGGCCTCTGTTAGTGGACACGTCCTTTTGTTTGAAATTTGATGATATTGAAAAATAGGATGGTCAAGAGGCACTTCTAATCCTTCAAACGGATTGCGATCAATTGGTTAAAAAAGTAAGTATGAGTCTGAAGCATTGATTGCTTTTATGGATGATGGTTAGCATTTTGGAGATGGGAGAAAATTAGACTAGGCAAAAGTCCATCTATCTCGGGGACAGATAACTAGTATTAAGCTTACTTCACTCGAGTCATATTCCTCAAAGTCATCCATGTATTCAGCCCCATCGGTTGTATCTGTGCGATCAGCTACCTCACCTCTATCTGCATTGTTCTCCATTTCACTTTGATCTTCAATATCTGATTCCACCCCTTCCTCTTCCACCTCACCTTCTATCACTTCCTGAATATCTACACACAAAACAAACTTTTAGTTTAAACTCAATACAATCTCAATATATCTTCCAGCTTCTGTACATTTAGTGCAGGGCTTTTATTATAAGCAGGTAATAGTCGGCCAAGTTTTTTATCATGGAAGGCTTATTTTATGACTGTAGTTAGCTATCTCATCTGGTATGATGCTAACAATGCACTACCATTTTTAGATTATTAGAAATTGTGTATCAAATTGGAATGTCCTGTAGTATGATTTTAATCATTGTTTGAAAATGTGCAGTTGCTCAATTGCTCACATAAACAATTTCACCTTTCTCTACCAAATATCTCCAAAGCCTAAAGCTGAGCCATTCCTAAGCAAAGGATGAATGAGATACAAAGTTTTTGAATGAGTTTTGGACAAACAATGATGACAAAACCTTCTTACAAAGCCATGTTTATTGAAAATAGGAAGTTGTGTAATCCATTTGGACAGATGGACAGTAGATATGGGTGGATAACTATACATTGATTCATTACAAAAGTTCCTTTCAAGCCACTAGACCCAAACTTCCTTACATAACAATATATCACAATACATCAACCACTTACTCTCGCAGTCCGCGACATATAATCGTTATAAAAGTGATACCTTCTTCCTCGTCTGAATGGGATGATGAATCATCAAAATCGTCAGAATAGTCAGATAACACCTCCCCATCTGCTTGCGGTACTTCAAGTTTTCCATCTTTTATTATTGCTATAAATTAAACATCATTGATTTTTAATAAACAATTTATAAAAGAAAGAATCAACATTAGTAACTGTAATTTGTATCCTTGAACAAGAAGAGTTTACTAAGCCAGTTGTTTAGCCCAACAGCCCATTGTGACATAATGATACAATTTGTAGGGGAAAACAATTAGCAATCTAGAAAGAAAACTATGTTATGCCGATTTAGTCTACTGGCAATCATATTTTCCAGCAAAAGAAACATACAATCACTCATTCCCTGTACAAATGTTAAGTTAGATAACAAACTAAAAATTGTGTTTGTGCCAATTCAAACAATATTCATCACAATAAAATTGATATAAAATTGGGTTTGTGATATAGATATTTTTAAACAGTTCAATATGGTTCATCTAACAGATGTCATGATTCCATTTGTTGTTGATGTTTCAAAGAAACATCACATGTTACTTAAAACAAGCATCATTCTTAGCGAATAAATTGAGAATCAAGAGTTCTGTCAGTTGATTTAAAGAATGCCAATGGTTAGCTGATTATTTTGCGTCTTGATATGAAGAACTTGGTAAGGAGGAAATGGATAATCAACAGTTGTGGTACAGAACCTACTGTTTTGTCCCTAGTCCCAGCTGTACTTACCTGTCTCACTACTGACACCTAGACCATGCCTATCTTGTCCCTAGTCCCAGCTTTACTTACCTGTCACACTACTGATACCTAGACCATGTCTATTTTGTCCCTAGTCCCAGCTGTACTTACCTGTCTCACTACTGACACCTAGACCATGTCTATTTTGTCCCTAGTCCCAGCTGTACTTACCTGTCACACTACTGACGCTTAGACCATGTCTATTTTGTCCCTAGTCCCAGCTGTACTAACCTGTCGCACTACTGACACCTAGACTATGTCTATTTTGTCCCAAGTCCCAGCTGTACTAACCTGTCACACTACTGACGCTTAGACCATGTCTATTTTGTCCCTAGTCCAAGCTGTACTTACCTGTCTCACTACTGACATCTAGACCATGTCGATTTTTGTCAATAGTCCCAGCTGTACTAGCCTGTCTCACTACTGACACATAGACCATGTCTAGTTTGTCCTTAGTCCCAGCTGTGCTTACCTGTTTCACTACTGACACCCAGACCATGTCTATCTTGTCCCTAGTCCCAGCTGTACTTACCTGTCGCACTACTGACACTTAGACCATGTCTATTTTATCCTTAGTCCCAGCTGTACTTACCTGTCTCACTACTGACACTTAGACCATGTCTATTTTATCCTTAGTCCCAGCTGTACTTACCTGTCTCACTACTGACACTTAGACCATGTCTATTTTATCCTTAGTCCCAGCTGTACTTACCTGTCTCACTACTGACACTTAGACCATGTCTATTTTGTCCTTAGTCCCAGCTGTACTTACCTGTCTCACTACTGACACTTAGACCATGTCTATTTTATCCTTAGTCCCAGCTGTACTTACCTGTCTCACTACTGACACTTAGACCATGTCTATTTTATCCTTAGTCCCAGCTGTACTTACCTGTCTCACTACTGACACTTAGACCATGTCTATTTTATCCTTAGCCCCAGCTGTACTTACCTGTCTCACTACTGACACTTAGACCATGTCTATTTTATCCTTAGTCCCAGCTGTACTTACCTGTCTCACTACTGACACTTAGACAATGTCTATTTTATCCTTAGTCCCAGCTGTACTTACCTGTCACACTACTGACACTTAGACAATGTCTATTTTATCCTTAGTCCCAGCTGTACTTACCTGTCTCACTACTGACACCTAGACCATGTCTATCTTGTCCCTAGTCCCAGCTGTACTTACCTGTCGCACTACTGACACTTAGACCATGTCTATTTTTGTCCCTAGTCCAAGCTGTACTTACCTGTCTCACTACTGACACTTAGACAATGTCTATTTTATCCTTAGTCCCAGCTGTACTTACCTGTCTCACTACTGACACCTAGACCATGTCTATCTTGTCCCTAGTCCCAGCTGTACTTACCTGTCGCACTACTGACACTTAGACCATGTCTATTTTGTCCCTAGTCCCAGCTGTACTTATCTGTCTCACTACTGACACTTAGACAATGTCTATTTTATCCTTAGTCCCAGCTGTACTTACCTGTCTCACTACTGACACTTAGACAATGTCTATTTTATCCTTAGTCCCAGCTGTACTTACCTGTCTCACTACTGACACCTAGACCATGTCTATCTTGTCCCTAGTCCCAGCTGTACTTACCTGTCGCACTACTGACACCTAGACCATGTCTATTTTGTCCCTAGTCCCAGCTGTACTAACCTGTCTCACTACCTACACTTAGACAATGTCTATTTTATCCTTAGTCCCAGCTGTACTTACCTGTCTCACTACTGACACCTAGACCATGTCTATCTTGTCCAAGTCCCAGCTGTACTTACCTGTCTCACTACTGACACCTAGACCATGTCTATCTTGTCCAAGTCCCAGCTGTACTTACCTGTCTCACTACTGACACTTAGACCATGTCTATTTTATCCTTAGTCCCAGCTGTACTTACCTGTCTCACTACTGACACCCAGACCATGTCTATCTTGTCCCTAGTCCCAGCTGTACTTACCTGTCTCACTACTGACACAGAGACATGTTTATCTTGTCCCTAGTCCAAGCTGTACTTACCTGTCTCACTACTGACACCTAGACCATGTCTATTTTGTCCCTAGTCCAAGCTGTACTAACCTGTCTCACTACTGACACCCAGACCATGTCTATTTTGTCCCTAGTCCCAGCTGTACTTACCTGTCTCACTACTGACACCCAGACCATGTCTATTTTGTCCCTAGTCCCAGCTGTACTTACCTGTCTCACTACTGACACCCAGACCATGTCTATTTTGTCCCTAGTCCCAGCTGTACTTACCTGTCTCACTACTGACACAGAGACATGTTTATCTTGTCCCTAGTCCAAGCTGTACTAACCTGTCTCACTACTGACACCTAGACCATGTCTATCTTGTCCCTAGTCCCAGCTTTACTTACCTGTCTCACTACTGACACCCAGACCATGTCTATTTTGTCCCTAGTCCCAGCTGTACTTACCTGTCTCACTACTGACACCCAGACCATGTCTATTTTGTCCCTAGTCCCAGCTGTACTTACCTGTCTCACTACTGACACCCAGACCATGTCTATCTTGTCCCTAGTCCAAGCTGTACTTACCTGTCTCACTACTGACACCTAGACCATGTCTATCTTGTCCCTAGTCCAAGCTGTACTTACCTGTCTCACTACTGACACCTAGACCATGTCTATCTTGTCCCTAGCCCCAGCTGTACTTACCTGTCTCACTACTGACACCTAGACCATGTCTATTTTGTCCCTAGTCCCAGCTGTACTTACCTGTCGCACTACTGACACCTGACCATGTCTATCTTGTCCCTAGTCCCAGCTGTACCTGTCGCACTACTGACACCTAGACCATGTCTATCTTGTCCCTAGCCCCAACTGTACTTACCTGTCGCACTACTGACACCTAGACCATGTCTATTTTGTCCCTAGTCCCAGCTGTACTTATCTGTTTCACTACTGACACCTAGACCATGTCTATTTTGTCCTAGTCCCAGCTGTACTTACCTGTCTCACTACTGACACCTAGACCATGTCTATTTTATCCTTAGTCCCAGCTGTACTTACCTGTCGCACTACTGACACCTAGACCATGTCTATCTTGTCCCTAGTCCCAGCTGTACTTACCTGTCGCACTACTGACACCTAGACCATGTCTATTTTTGTCCCTAGTCCCAGCTGTACTTACCTGTCTCACTACTGACACCTAGACCATGTCTATTTTATCCTTAGTCCCAGCTGTACTTACCTGTCGCACTACTGACACCTAGACCATGTCTATCTTGTCCCTAGTCCCAGCTGTATTTACCTGTCTCACTGCTGACACCTAGACCATGTCTATCTTGTCCCTAGTCCCAGCTGTACTTACCTGTCGCACTACTGACACCTAGACCATGTCTATTTTGTCCCTAGTCCCAGCTGTACTTATCTGTTTCACTACTGACACCTAGACCATGTCTATTTTTGTCCCTAGTCCCAGCTGTACTTATCTGTTTCACTACTGACACCTAGACCATGTCTATTTTTGTCCCTAGTCCCAGCTGTACTTACCTGTCTCTCTACTGACACTTAGACCATGTCTATCTTGTCCCTAGTCCCAGCTGTACTTACCTGTCTCACTACTGACACAGAGACATGTTTATCTTGTCCCTAGTCCAAGCTGTACTTACCTGTCTCACTACTGACACCTAGACCATGTCTATTTTGTCCCTAGTCCAAGCTGTACTAACCTGTCTCACTACTGACACCTAGACCATGTCTATCTTGTCCCTAGTCCCAGCTGTACTTACCTGTCTCACTACTGACACCTAGACCATGTCTATTTTGTCCCTAGTCCCAGCTGAACTTACCTGTCTCACTGCTGACACCTAGACCATGTCTATTTTGTCCCTAGTCCCAGCTGTACTTACCTGTCGCACTACTGACACCTAGACCATGTCTATCTTGTCCCTAGTCCCAGCTGTACTTACCTGTCTCACTACTGACACCTAGACCATGTCTATCTTGTCCCTAGTCCCAGCTGTACTTACCTGTCGCACTACTGACACCTAGACCATGTCTATTTTGTCCCTAGTCCCAGCTGTACTTATCTGTTTCACTACTGACACCTAGACCATGTCTATTTTTGTCCCTAGTCCCAGCTGTACTTACCTGTCTCTCTACTGACACTTAGACCATGTCTATTTTGTCCCTAGTCCCAGCTGTACTAACCTGTCTCACTTCTGACACCAAGACCATGTCTTTCTTGTCCCTAGTCCCAGCTGTACTTACCTGTCGCACTACTGACACCTAGACCATGATTATCGTGTCCCTAGTCCCAGCTGTACTTACCTGTCTCACTACTGACACCCACACCATGTCTATTTTGTCCCTAGTCCCAGCTGAACTTACCTGTCTCACTGCTGACACATAGATCATGTCTATTTTGTCCCTAGTCCCAGCTGTACTAACCTGTCTCACTACTGACACCTAGACCATGTCTATTTTGTCCCTAGTCCCAGCTGTATTTATCTGTCTCACTACCTACACTTAGACAATGTCTATCTTGTCCAAGTCCCAGCTGTACTTACCTGTCGCACTACTGACACCTAGACCATGTCTATCTTGTCCCTAGCCCCAACTGTATTTACCTGTCTCACTGCTGACACCTAGACCATGTCTATCTTGTCCCTAGTCCCAGCTGTACTTACCTGTCTCACTACTGACACCTAGACCATGTCTATTTTGTCCCTTTTCCCAGCTGTACTTACCTGTCTCACTGCTGACACCTAGACCATGTCTATCTTGTCCCTAGTCCCAGCTGTATTTACCTGTCTCACTACTGACACCTAGACCATGTCTTTCTTGTCCCTAGCCCCAACTGTATTTACCTGTCTCACTGCTGACACCTAGACCATGTCTATCTTGTCCCTAGTCCCAGCTGTATTTACCTGTCTCACTACTGACACCTAGACCATGTCTATCTTGTCCCTAGTCCCAGCTGTATTTACCTGTCTCACTACTGACACCTAGACCATGTCTATTTTGGCCCTAGTCCAAGCTGTATTTACCTGTCTCACTACTGACACCTAGACCATGTCTATTTTGGCCCTAGTCCAAGCTGTACTTACCTGTCTCACTACTGACACCTAGACCATGTCTATCTTGTCCCTAGTCCCAGCTGTAATTACCTGTCACACTAATGACACCTAGACCATGTCTATTTTGGCCCTAGTCCAAGCTGTATTTACCTGTCTCACTACTGACACCTAGACCATGTCTATCTTGTCCCTAGTCCCAGCTGTAATTACCTGTCACACTAATGACACCTAGACCATGTCTATCTTGTCCCAAGTCCCAGCTGTACTTACCTGTCTCACTAATGACACCTAGACCATGTCTATCTTGTCCCTAGTCCCAGCTGTATTTACCTGTCTCACTACTGACACCTAGACCATGTCTATTTTGTCCCTTTTCCCAGCTGTACTTACCTGTCTCACTGCTGACACCTAGACCATGTCTATTTTGTCAATAGTCCCAGCTGTACTTACCTGTCTCACTGCTGACACCTAGACCATATTTATTTTGTCCCTAGTCCCAGCTGTACTTACCTGTCTCTACTGACACCTAGATCATGTCTATCTTGTCCAAGTCCCAGCTGTACTTACCTGTCTCACTACTGACACTTAGACAATGTCTATTTTGTCCCTAGTCCCAGCTGTACTTACCTGTCTCACTTCTGACACCTAGACCATGTCTATTTTGTCAATAGTCCCAGCTGTACTTACCTGTCTCACTGCTGACACCTAGACCATGTCTATTTTGTCCCTTTTCCCAGCTGTACTTACCTGTCTCACTGCTGACACCTAGACCATGTCTATTTTGTCAATAGTCCCAGCTGTACTTACCTGTCTCACTACTGACACCTAGACTATGTCTATTTTGTCAATAGTCCCAGCTGTACTTACCTGTCTCACTGCTGACACCTAGACCATATTTATTTTGTCCCTAGTCCCAGCTGTACTTACCTGTCTCTACTGACACCTAGATCATGTCTATCTTGTCCAAGTCCCAGCTGTACTTACCTGTCTCACTACTGACACTTAGACAATGTTTATTTTGTCCCTAGTCCCAGCTGTACTTACCTGTCTCTCTACTGACACCTAGATCATGTCTTTATTGTCCAAGTCCCAGCTGTGCTTACCTGTCTCACTACTGACACTTAGACAATGTCTTCTTTGTCCCTAGTCCCAGCTGTACTTACCTGTCTCACTACTGACACCTAGACCACTATCATTCTTATGGGGTGACCTCAACTCAGGCTTGGCCTTCTCCACAGAGATAGCAGAACCTGGCTTTGTTAGCGGGGAGGAGGATGCAATCTTCACTTTATTTCTTTTTAACGCCATTTGTGAACCCTCTTTGATTTTATCACTGAAAGACAAATATATTGTTTGTTCTCAATTTCTTGAGCATAAAGAAACGGTACTGCTTTCGGACACCATTTCATACAATGCATGCAGACCATTGTTGATTGCAGAACTGAAAGTCATTATTAATGTTATCTATTAACACGTCAATAATTATGTCCTTGTAAATGTTGTTTATTAACATGTCAACAATATATTCTGGTTAATGCCATGTTTTATTATGTGAACAAGATGTTCTTATAAATATTATTCATTGATCTGTCAACAACCATATGTTTTTCTTATTGCTTACAGTTTGCTGATTAATTCATTTCCATATTTCTAAAAATGATTTTTTGACAAACTGCTCATGATGACAACGTTATTGGATACAAATGAAGTAACATGGAAAACACATGTCAAAATGATTTTGTAGAAAAAGAAAAACTGCACAGTACAAGCAAATATTCTTACCATGTATTGGACAGATTAACTGTACTGTCTGTATGAGGACTGATAGGTTCAACTGAATCCTCCTTTGAATACCTTTGTTGTAGTAAATTCTCTTTCTCCTCAATAAATTGGGCGAGATGTTCTTTTACAAGATTGGTATTTAAGATTGCACTGGCACTGAAATAATTACACAATATTACGGTATGGTCTATTGCAGACACATAAAGGGATCCAGAATTTCATTACAAACACTAATAAATAGGGATGGGAACAAAAGGTGAAATCGCTATTCAAATATTCTTTAACTAGTATTTGAATATATTCAAATATTCCATTTTACAATTAGTTTTGATGTCCAAATGCCTTGCATATCTGAATGATGGTACACTTATCCTTTGTCTGCTCACACCTCTAGAATCACCAACATCTCTAACCATGTTTGCACTTACATGCGATGACAAAGCTCTTAGGCTATTCAATTATTTTAGTTACATACAATTGTTGCAGTTTTGTGTGAAAATAAGATGATTTTGTCAAATCTTCTACGAGGGAAAACTGATTGATACATGCTTGACCTGTTGTAATTCTTATGTATGATTTGTCTCATTTTTTGATTGGCCCTCATGCATTGCAATTTTGATTATGAATACTTATTGATAAAACATAATTGTTAGTTTGCTGCAATCAATTAACGTGATTGGTTGACCTTTTTAATTGTCAATAAGCTTGAATGACTGATTTTAAAGAATAATTGGACATGCCAATAACGACGTTTTGAATCTAACTGCTTAAAACAACTCTTTTAGGAGTTAATCACATTGCAAATGTGTCAATCATCCAAAGGTGTTTAACAGGGTGGCTTACGGTATCAAAACATGGAAATTGCACCTGGATGCCATTTGTTTACAAGTAGAAAGGTGTTTGATATTTGATCAGTTTAGAGGATGCATAGATATGAAACAAAACATGATTTTGAATAGTTTCAATCCCACAAAAACAGTTATATTGGGTCAATAAAATCAAGTATTCAAATATTAATTTACCATTTAAATATTCGTCCCTAAAACCGAATATTTGATTAATTGTTTCCATCTCTTAGTATTTGATCTTTGCCCTACTAATAAAATCAAATTAACTTTTCCAAATTAATGCTAGCAATAATATTTAAGCCCTTAAAAGAGAAAAAAATCTCTAAATTGCCTAATCCATACAATAAAGGACCCAAATGGCCACTGGCCTTTTAACATAAACATGGTTAAATCTGACATGCTTAAACCTTTATTGTTTGACCTTGTACATCTATTGTAAAACTCTGGTTCATCACTGTCAATGAGACAGGGATACAGAGATCAGAATGACACCACAAGTGTTCTATAGTTACCTGGGTCACCTTCAGGTGTGGTGACAATGAGACAGGGATAAAGAGATCAGAATGACACCACAAGTGTTCTATAGTTACCTGGGTCTATCATCAGGTGTGGTGTCAATGAGACATGGATAAAGAGATGAGAATGACACCACAAGTGTTCTATAGTTACCTGGGTCATCATCAGGTGTGGTGACAATGAGACAGGGATACAGAGATCAGAATGACACCACAAGTGTTCTATAGTTACCTGGGTCTATCATCAGGTGTGGTGACAATGAGACATGGATACAGAGATCAGAATGACACCACAAGTGTTCTATAGTTACCTGGGTCTATCATCAGGTGTGGTGTCAATGAGACATGGATAAAGAGATCAGAATGACACCACAAGTGTTCTATAGTTACCTGGGTCATCATCAGGTGTGGTGACAATGAGACAGGGATAAAGAGATCAGAATGACACCACAAGTGTTCTATAGTTACCTGGGTCTATCATCAGGTGTGGTGTCAATGAGACATGGATAAAGAGATCAGAATGACACCACAAGTGTTCTATAGTTACCTGGGTCATCATCAGGTGTGGTGACAATGAGACAGGGATACAGAGATCAGAATGACACCACAAGTGTTCTATAGTTACCTGGGTCTATCATCAGGTGTGGTGACAATGAGACATGGATACAGAGATCAGAATGACACCACAAGTGTTCTATAGTTACCTGGGTCACCTTCAGGTGTGGTGACAATGAGACAGGGATAAAGAGATCAGAATGACACCACAAGTGTTTTATAGTTACCTGGGTCATCATCAGGTGTGGTGACAATGAGACAGGGATAAAGAGATCAGAATGACACCACAAGTGTTCTATAGTTACCTGGGTCACCTTCAGGTGTGGTGACAATGAGACAGGGATAAAGAGATCAGAATGACACCACAAGTGTTTTATAGTTACCTGGGTCATCATCAGGTGTGGTGACAATGAGACAGGGATAAAGAGATCAGAATGACACCACAAGTGTTCTATAGTTACCTGGGTCTATCATCAGGTGTGGTGACAATGAGACAGGGATACAGAGATCAGAATGACACCACAAGTGTTCTATAGTTACCTGGGTCTATCATCAGGTGTGGTGACAATGAGACAGGGATACAGAGATCAGAATGACACCACAAGTGTTCTATAGTTACCTGGGTCACCTTCAGGTGTGGTGTCAATGAGACATGGATACAGAGATCAGAATGACACCACAAGTGTTTTATAGTTACCTGGGTCATCATCAGGTGTGGTGACAATGAGACAGGGATAAAGAGATCAGAATGACACCACAAGTGTTTTATAGTTACCTGGGTCATCATCAGGTGTGGTGACAATGAGACAGGGATAAAGAGATCAGAATGACACCACAAGTGTTCTATAGTTACCTGGGTCTATCATCAGGTGTGGTGTCAATGAGACAGGGATAAAGAGATCAGAATGACACCACAAGTGTTCTATAGTTACCTGGGTCTATCATCAGGTGTGGTGACAATGAGACAGGGATACAGAGATCAGAATGACACCACAAGTGTTCTATAGTTACCTGGGTCATCATCAGGTGTGGTGACAATGAGACAGGGATAAAGAGATCAGAATGACACCACAAGTGTTCTATAGTTACCTGGGTCATCATCAGGTGTGGTGACAATGAGACAGGGATAAAGAAGAGATCAGAATAACACCACAAGTGTTCTATAGTTACCTGGGTCTATCATCAGGTGTGGTGACAATGAGACATGGATACAGAGATCAGAATAACACCACAAGTGTTCTATAGTTACCTGGGTCTATCATCAGGTGTGGTGACTAGAATACTGCTAATAAGATCATGTAGTTCTGGGCTGTAGTTACTCGGTATTGGCTATAATTGACAAAATAAAGAACAATGCTCTATAATGACATACACAAATATACTGTGATCACTCTACTGGCATCTTGAGAGCATAAAATTATATGAAATCAAGACATTATTGACTAAAACTTTTCATATTCATTCAAACTCGAATAAAATTCAATAAGAAAAATTCTCTTTAGTGATTTAAGAAATGCCTTCGTCAAAAGTTCTTGGAAAAGTTCATTTTGTTCTCATTGTAGATACATTTTCTTATAAATATGTATCTATTTTAGACATTATTTTTATATAAGACTTCACTTACCATGATGCATTACAAGTAGTAAACTATGAAACCTACAGAAGATGAGGTTATACTGATTCATAATGTCAGTTCACTGAAAGACTGTTTAAGAGGAAGGATTTTGAGTGAAACCTTTAGTGTAAAAAACACAATTTAGTTTAATGTACTTATCTATGAAAGCACAGAATGCATTACATCATGCAACAACTTAAAAAACTTAATCAACTGTTATAAAACACATTTGTTTCTGTAGAAGTAGATTGTTTGACTGCTATATTTGGTTTAATTGAGGTTCAACAGTTATTTAGTTATATTCCGGCATCCATACAATTGCTCATATAGTTTCTACTAGCACTAGGCTAGACAAAGTGGCCTTGTCCAAAAACACTTCCCTAATGTCATTATCAGCCATATCAGGAATCAAACACTGGACCCAAATCTTGGAGGCCTACCACGCACCACTGTATGAGTATTGAAGTTATTTGTTATTTTTCACGGTAACTGTGATTCCCATTCCTAACCCAGGAGCAGCATGACCTCTGGGATGTATACTTAAGCAGAAATATTGAAGTATTTACCTCAAACTCTCCTTTAATTATCTTAAAGAAAAGACTGATCAAACTCTGTGCATCAAAGGGGGGTTTCAGGGCACACATCTCATACAGTAGACAACCCACAGCCTGAAGATACAAAAACCTCACTCATCAAACAAGGAGACTAAACTCTTCCTGATTCACCAATGTTTTCTATCAAATAACATTTAACAGATGTAAAAATAAACAGCGTAGTAGAACTAATGCATAAAGTAAATTTTATAAGAATGTATTAAAGAATGGATAGACAAAAAGTACTCACACATACAGTTATTCTGTACAAACAGATATAAGAGATAGACGAATAGTCCTAATGCCTAAAAAGATTTTTTTAAATACAAAAGGGGGCATAATTTGCTTAAAATCCTAGCAAGAATTGTTAAACTTGGTGAAGGACCTTACATAATGAGGCTGAACACATGAGTGAAGTATCAAACAATTCCATTACAGTAGTTAATGAGATAGAACTTACATGTAAAACCTAACCAATAATTTCTAAGTACAAAAGGGGATATATTTAATATAATTAATTTCTAAACCAGAGTTATGGTACTTGGTCATGGACCTTATAAAATGAGGCTGAACACATGTGTGAAGTATCAACCCTTTCATTCCATACAGTAGTTAATGAAGTACAAACTTGCAGGTAAAAATTTAACCAAGGTGTGACGCTCACACCTGAGTGAGTAGTATAGCTTGACTTATTCCAAGAATAGTCAATCTAAAAATACAATATCATATGTTAATAAATCGTTAGTAAACTTGCTTCATGGCTGGCTGTCTTTGGTGAGAAGACAAGCAATGTTCAATACCTTATTGCCCAATTATAAACACACAGCAGCATAGGTCCACTTACCCAAATATCAGACTTGGACGAGTATGGAATATCCTGACAGAGTTCTGGACTTAAATAACTTGGTGTACCCACAACAGTCTTGGCAACATCAATTGTGTTCTCTAGTACTTTAGATATACCAAAATCACCTGTTGTATAGAAAATCAAAACAAGCAAATCAATACTAGATATCCTATTCTGAAGAGTTTGAACAAGTATAAACAAGAAGATTTGAGATATCATGACTTTACCCTTTCTGTGAAACTACACAAAGATATCCTAAGATGCAAACTGATGCAAACATCAGTACAGATAGCTGCCTAAACAACTCATTGAATAAAACCTTAATAAAAAGGTTGTGATGGTCATAAATGGATCACCTTAGAAATATTATAAAATGATGGTCCTTATGTAATCCACATAAAACATGGATTCTTTACAACACTGATTGATACTAATGGCAAAACTATAACACCTAGACTTCATTGAACATAAAAATCAACTCATTAGTAGGGTTTGCTTTGATAGAACAGAGGCATTATTGTTTAATGGAGTTGAACAGAGACAGATCATAAAACATTGTGGAAAACACAAGAATATGCTTTTTATACAGGCTTTCTCTGTAATCACCAGGCTTTCAAGGCATCAAATGTCATCAGCATAGGAGGGAGGTTAATGGGATATTTGGCATTCGTATTTAATCAAATTTGGAAATTTGTATATGGCAAAAGATAGATATCATGACTCATATATTTCATCAATAACCAAACAATTGTCTTACCTATCTTTATGATATTCTTCTTTGTGAGAAACACATTTTCTGCTTTCAAGTCCCTGATAAACAAAGTAGAGATTTTCACACATTGGTTCTAAATCATAATAAGATACACAATATTATGCTGATCTGATTAATCAACATAAAATATGCAGGAAAAATGAATTGATATTAAATAAAAGCAATTGGAAGGGGTAATTTAGTCACATTTACGAGTTGGTCTGCTTTACCCATAACAATGGTGCATAGGAAGAATGTCTCATGCTACTGTGTAGATCATAAAGATGATTCAGCAGAGTCATATTATCCTATTAAATTATTCTTAATGATAATGGCACATATTGCCTTAAATAATCACAGGGAGTACATACTGTTCAATACAATACCATAAACAAGTATCGAATCAACACTATACAAAATGAAGTAATATAAGTCTACAAACCTTTCTTAAAATGATTCAGATTCTCATTTGAAAATTAATTCTACTTATCCACTTATATGTTTTGAAAGGTATGTGTTCGGTAGTTTGTAAAGAATATTCTGGAATTCTATTAGAATCTATTGGACAACATTATTACCCTCTTTAACTCATCCATTTTATAGTTATAATAGACCAATCATTTGCAAATTGTTTGTCAAGACAAAATACGATCAGGAAGAAGATTTACCTGTGAAGCACCTTTTGTGTGTGCATATACTGTACAGCCATGATGATCTGTATCCCCCACTGTAATACAACCAACATTTACACACAGGTAGTATGCATCAAATAATTATACATCCATACCTATATGAAATCTACATTAATTTCAGGTTTGCCCTAGCCAAAACAAAACATTGCCATGGTAGTTAAGTTAGTCTTTACCTATTCATCTATAGAATATTTCTAAAATATCTATATTCAAACTGTTGAGATTGATATCTAGCAATAACACTGACTATGAACTCTTATTCTCTTTGGCAAAAATAGGTTAAGCCCAATAAGCACACAGTTCAAATTCAGGTTACTAATTCATAGTCAGTTCACCCCTCTTATCAAAGTTCAATATCTACTTTATTCTATCATCTGTATAACCTGGTATAGTGAAGTCTGTTTGGTTTGAATGGGAAGTTTTACACAGTTTTCAACAGAATTTCACTTATATCACCATGGTCATTTTGATGACATAAACATGTTCCTGATGTTTCCTCAGGATGCCTGTTATACACGACGGATTTGCAGGCAATACACATTATATCCTCAAATGATTCCAATGAGCACTATGTACAGAGAATATTTAATACAATAACTTACTAATGATCCATCTAGGTAATCTTTCTGAAAGTTAAAAGTCAATGCATGTAAAAGGTTTCTCTACTTTTTGTACTGTTCACAATATTAAATGACCAAGATAGCATTTATAGTGTATTTGTTTGAAAGATCAAGAAGATATAAAGAGAAATAATGATTGTGGTAATTTTAAGCACTGCTGAAAAAAATCCTATCGAACAGAAGACTGATGAGTTTCGTGAAGGCTGAGTCTATGCATTTCATATGTTGGTTGGTAATTTCTGATAACACACCTGGTATTCATTCATCAGAGTTTTCTGACAAGATAATGTGTAAAAATAAGTACTTACTTCCATAACTTGCTTCTCTTGGAAATACTTTCCTTGTTTTTTCTAAAAGCAAACAACAATAGAGAACTACCAAAATGTTTATTTTTCCCATTCTTGCCTGTGTACAAAGTCTTAATGTCATCAATAAGCAGCAACAACATTCAAACTATCACTCTGAATACTTTATTGACCGACTGATGAAGATTTGAGATAGTAACTTATCTACTCTGCCATGGCTAGCTTATGAGACCAAATATCCCAAACACTCAATAACGGATTAATCCAGATGGTTTATTAAACCCTCCCTCTGCCGGCCTGAAGACTTCTATTCATTAATAAAACACTATTTGAACACTATATCAGAAAACATATAAAATATCATCAACACATCAAACAACAGGAATATTGAAAATTAATTCAGTCCAATTATTTCAACTTTTCTTCCCCATAATTTTGATTTTCTCTTTTAGACATCCATAATGACAGAAACCACCTCATTTTCTTGTCTCAATTTTGAAGGGAGTGAATTATATAGACTGACCTGTGCTGCCTGTTTTATTTTATCGTCCAACGTTCCACCATCACAATAATCCTGAATTATATTCAGATTTTCCATGTCTCCATCAAAGAAGGATTCATGATACATCACAATATGGGGGTGTTTTAATCGTGACAAAATCCTAGAATCAAATATGTAATAAAAATGTTATGTACATAGAGAAATGTATCAAATATTATAAATATAAGCAATTCATCTTTCACAAATTGATGTGGGCTCTCATTGGAGTTATATGCTGTTTTCAGCAGTAATTAAGTAATATCACAGCCATTGACACATACATCCATGTCACTGGTAATTTCTCACCAATACTGCACAATTCCTTTACAATCAGCTGACTGCTCCACAGTGTGAACATAATTCAGTGATGGGAGATGGATAGATATGATAGTTTCTTCATTAACTGTCAGAAAGAATATTGGGTAAACCAGGTCTATAACTGTTCTATTTCAAATCAATCACACAAGTGACTAACCTCAGGAGTCAGCTCAGGACAGACAAATTTTGACAGCATCAAACATATACCGGCAGTTTTCATTCTGAGTAAAGTTTGACAGCTGGAACTTTCATGGGTGCAGCTTGTTTAACATACAATCAGGGGTAGGATTATGAGCTTCATGATTGTATAGTACGCAATGAAGTCTTCTGTATTCAGTATCATAAAAGCTATGCAGTAAACCTTTATAGAGTGTTGGCCTATAACGACGCTACTCATTTAAAGTGTTTCAATAAAACCCTGGGATAAGGTTTAGAGAGGAAATAAAGAAGTGAGTAATCAAAACATCGTTTTCAGTTTGGCCTCGTCTAAATGTAGCCTTCAACAGTTGTCATTTCCTCTTAAAGTCAGCAAATATGCTTTGTCCAAATACACACTACAATAATCAGAGGATATCCTGTCATAGTGTGGATGATATACAATGTTTGTAATAGATAACATATCTGAGCATATTCATAAGTGTATATTGTGGGTGTCATACATTGTTTGTAATAATAAATATATATCTGAGCATTTTTAACAATGTAAAGTGTGGGTAATATACAATGTATGTAATGATAAATACATATCTGAGCATCTTAACAGTGAATTATATACAATGTTTGTAATAATGAATTTGTATCTGAGCTTCTTTAACATTGCATAGCGTGGGTGATATACAATGTTTGAGATAATATAAATATACATCTGAGCATCTTAACAGTGAATTATATACAATGTTTGTAATAATAAATTTGTATCTGAGCTTCTTTAACATTGCATAGCGTGGGTGATATACAATGTTTGAGATAATATAAATATATATCTGAGCATCTTAACAGTGAATTATATACAATGTTTGTAATAATAAATTTGTATCTGAGCTTCTTTAACATTGCATAGCGTGGGTGATATACAATGTTTGAGATAATATAAATATACATCTGAGCATCTTAACAGTGAATTATATACAATGTTTGTAATAATAAATTTGTATCTGAGCTTCTTTAACATTGCATAGCGTGGGTGATATACAATGTTTGAGATAATATCAATATACATCTGAGCATCTTAACAGTGAATTATATACAATGTTTGTAATAATAAATTTGTATCTGAGCTTCTTTAACATTGCATAGCGTGGGTGATATACAATGTTTGAGATAATATCAATATATATCTGAGCATCTTAACAGTGAATTATATACAATGTTTGTAATAATAAATTTGTATCTGAGCTTCTTTAACATTGCATAGCGTGGGTGATATACAATGTTTGAGATAATATAAATATATATCTGAGCATCTTAACAGTGAATTATATACAATGTTTGTAATAATAAATTTGTATCTGAGCTTCTTTAACATTGCATAGCGTGGGTGATATACAATGTTTGAGATAATATAAATATATATCTGAGCATCTTAACAGTGAATTATATACAATGTTTGTAATAATAAATTTGTATCTGAGCTTCTTTAACATTGCATAGCGTGGGTGATTTACAATGTTTGAGATAATATAAATATATATCTGAGCATCTTAACAGTGAATTATATACAATGTTTGTAATAATAAATTTGTATCTGAGCTTCTTTAACATTGCATAGCGTGGGTGATATACAATGTTTGAGATAATATAAATATACATCTGAGCATCTTTAACATTGCATAGTGAGTGTAGGTAATCTTACAATATATGTGATAATAGACAAATACCTTGCTTCCTTCAGAACTGCTTCCTTTGTTCTTGTCTTTTTTCTTTCATCCAATTCAACTGTTTTCAATGCATAAAGCCTGAAATAAATTAAAATGTATTTTCTGAACAGTATAGCATAACATTCTTTTGAAGCCTTTGGCTTCTTATCCACAGATACACATAAGTCAAATAACATGATGGGTTTAGGTGAATGTGGAAGATGCCACTTGTATATTGATTATTTTTCATATTGTATTAGATACTGGTTTAAGTTATTACATAGTTCTAGTCATAAATTACTATCTTATTTATGTTGTAGTCATTAGATGAAGTCGGTTGAAGAACATGGGCAACACACATCAAAATATGTGGAGGACAGTGGTCCAGTGGTAGAGTGTCAGCTTCTGAAAACGTGGGTTCGAATCCTTTGAGTGGCAGGACCTGCCTTGCAAACTTTCATAAATCCCCAATTGGAAAGAGTACTGGTTATGAAGCCAGCAAGCAGAATCGAGAATGATTAATCTAAGGTGAAATAACTTGTTTCATAATCAATGTAAAATAAATAAGTTTAAACTAAACACATTTATACCTTTTGTTTATTTACGGTTTCGAGCATGTGTGGATTTCTCAGGATGTTGGTGATATTAATTTATTCATAAAATTGTTCAGACTACGGCTCTCTAATTGCTTTAACCAAAACTCGCATATACATGTATGCATATAGAAGAATCTGTACGCTGCTTGCATTATAATAATTTCAAAACGTTATTAAACAAAGAAAAGTATTTACGTATAGACATCCCATACAAGTATAGATTATCATTACCTAAATTCAGATGGTCCAACCATAAAATTGCAATAGAAACAGGCAGACACAATTATATTCCCCATGACGAACAGATATGCCTATACTGTTATCAAGTTATAAAACACAAAATAGTGGAACATAAATATCACCTATTTTTTCAATGTCAAAGTATTTTGGCATTCCACAACAATTTCTGTTTAATTGGTATAAATCTAGTACAAGCCTTGAAGACTTCTATAGACTTATAAGGTCCGAAACCACAGATATAATTTGGCATTTGTCACATTATATCTCTGTGTTATCACACAGGAGTTTATTCCATCTACATAGTAATTATTGATGAGTTTAATCCATCTACATAGTAATTATTGATGATGTCTTCTCCTGGAAACAATTTTTCATTTCATGACTTATGTTATCTCTAATCCTGAGGAGTAGGAAACAGAGCTATACATTGTGCATTATATATATACATGTAAACATGCATACACCAACCATATTTTATTTACATCCATTTATATCACTCTTTATAATAGTAATGTCCATATATGGAGTCTAGATACGATATTTCTTTAATACACTATGTTTTTGGTACTAATCAGAATCGTTATATGTAGTGATTCAATTGAATACTGACTCTGTAGGATTGGATAATTAGCTATTTAGATTATAATCTTGTTTATTCTCACTGTCAAATCTCATTCTGATATATGTATTAAACTATATTGTTGTGTGTATAATGGGCCAGAGGCCTAATTACTGAAATAAACATTCATCATTGTCAAATGTCATTAAGTTTTGAAAATAAATAATTGGAAAACTAGGACATACACCAATATTGCACTCTTACAAGATGATACTCTCTGAAGAACAGAGGTTTCATGCGCTTATTGTGTTGATAGTACAATGGATAAGATTTAATCACACAAAGACTACCAACAAAGGTGTTGATTCCCCCAAACATGCAAACTGTTTGGGGTATAATGAGGTGGCAATGATCCATGGGAAGAGTTCGGCCTTTGTGACATGAGGGTCTTTGGTTTGGTTCCCTTAAATATACACCCCCCACTATAGAATATGTTGAAACATAGCGAAAAACTACAGGATCATAACACTGTTATGCCTGCACTATTTGTTATCTATTTTTCAAAGTGCTATTTTCATAAATTTGGTGCCCACCAATTCATCTTCATTGTTTACCTTCGAGTAACATCTAAAATAGCAAGCAGCCCTCTAATTAATAAGTGGTGATCACCTGGTTTGAAAAATCTTGTGAACCACATAAAAATACTGTCATTTATCCAATTTTAACAATGTGAACATTCAAATTGGAGAAGTTCTCAGGTTTTATTAGCTCCTGATGATTCTCAGCTGACCTAGTTTTATCCCTGATTTGTAAACAAACTGTATCGTATTCACTCTTTTAAATGCATTATGTGAACGTGTTACAGTCTCAATTCCTCTTTAAAGAAAATTAAAAATACTTTTAAAATGATAATCAATTATTCTAGAACTTTCACAATGTAAGTGTAACTGAGCGCAAGTATGGCTTTAAATAATCTATGCTTTATTGGAATACTGGTTGTAAAAATTTGTTTAATAATGTAAAATAAATCTTAGACAATGCCTAACAAAGGCCTTTGAAGCTACAGTCAAATACTAGTAGATGATCCAGTGTAAAACTGTAGTAAGTCATTCACAAAAATGTTAAATTGAACCCTAGCTAAAATGTTAGGCAGAACGTCCATACTAACCTTCTGTTTTCTTTCTGTCTAACAAGATAGACCATTCCACAGCCTCCTTTACCGATTCTGTGAATGACCTCATATTTATCCATCTTGGGTAAATGGCAAGGACAGGATTCCAGGATTACATGCTGTTTTAAAGATATCTAACACATTAAACATAACTCTAATTCAATGACTTATTAGAACAAGATTACATGTTGTATTAAGGATATCTAACACATTTAACATAGCTCTAATTCGATGACTTATTACACCAGGATTACATGCTGTATTAAAGATATCAAACACATTAAACATAACTCTAATTCAATGACTTATTACACCAGGATTACATGCTGTATTAAGGATATCAAACACATCAAACATAACTCTAATTCAATGACTTATTACACCAGGATTACATGCTGTATTAAAGATATCAAACACATTAAACATAACTCTAATTCAATGACTTATTACACCAGGATTACATGATGTATCAAGGATATATAACACATTAAACATAGCTCTAATTCAATGACTTATTACACCAGGATTACATGCTGTATTAAAGATATCAAACACATTAAACATAACTCTAATTCAATGACTTATTACATCAGGATTACATGGTGTATCAAGGATATCAAACACATTAAACATAACTCTAATTCAATGACTTATTACACCAGGATTACATGCTGTATCAAAGATATCAAACACATTAAACATAACTCTAATTCAATGACTTATTACACCAGGATTACATGCTGTATCAAAGATATCAAACACATTAAACATAACTATAATTCAATGACTTATTACACCAGGATTACATGGTGTATCAAGGATATTAAACACATTCAACCAAACACAAACTAGGTGATGTATTACAGATAAACATCTGCCTTCTAAAAGTTAGCCATGAAATATCTTCTATCATGAGTATAGCATAAGATTGGAATTAGTATATGATTTTCAACAGTGATCTTTAATCAAGGTAAATTGACATGTTTCCGATAATTTTCCGTTCATACAGACCACCTTTTCTGAAAAGAATCTGTAGCTCTGAAAAGCTGATTAGGGCAAACTAATTTTATCATCCCCATTGTAGTCAAATATAATTGTCTCTAGGATCCGTTTATAATCATGATATATAAGAATAGGCACAATACAGTGGACCCGCGATAATCCGAACGTCGTTTATCCGGAATATTCACCATCCGGACAAAATTTTGAGGGAACGGATCTTACCTTCATCAATTTAACTGTTTAATGCGGAAAATCCGCGTTCCGGAACCGGACAAAAATATTCGGGAACCAAAAGTCACTTTTAATAGTATATGCGTATGGCTAGTCCGGAAACCAGTAAAATCGTTTATTTTGCGGTTACAGTTGCGAATGAAGGGATCGGTCTTCTGTTGTAAACGGCATTCACACGTTTTGCAAACTGTCACGTATGCTTGACCATAACATGTCACCTAGTGTAGTGTACTGGAAGGTGTTGATTGTTTGTTAATCGATCATTCTGTCAGTTGATTGGTCTTACATTATTGTAATTTTGGTCGCATGTCGATAGTTGAGTTTGTAAAAGGTGTTGATTGGCTGATTGGCTGCTTAGACAGCGATCGGGAGACAATGTCTGGCAATCATTTTAAATTATTACTCAATCGATATGCTCCCTTTCCCTATAAATAAACTCTCGACAATCCCTACCTATCTCATTTCTCGATATTGAAATAAGAAGATACTACTTGAAGATGTCTACACCCACAGCCAAACGAAGACAGTTCTTTTCAGGAATTTTAACTTCTCGAAAGACATTGCTTCAAATTGTCATTTTTTTTAAAAATCCGTTTTGACCAAATAAACACTTCCTTAACACACTTTATATTTCCCTTCACAAAAAAAAAAAATATGTGTATTTCTTACTTCATAGTAATGATCATGATACACCGACACCGTGTAAAGGTAAACATTTCGCTGTAGTTCGCGTATTCTTTATTCTGGAAAATTCGTTAATACGAACATTTCTCCTGGGAACGAAAGTGTTCTGATAAACGAGGGCCCACTGTATTCTAATTGTTCATTCTTCTTATATTATAGACCATGGCTTGCAACTAGTCTCAATAATGATCCATGAACGAAGCTTTTTTCATCATTTGGACATTTATCGTGCTTCGAAGGTGTCAGTCAAAATAGCAATAGCCTTCGAGACCAGTTATCTGGACTAGGCTTGCAACAAGGCAGGTTTTCCAGCTGTTATGTTCGTAAACTCACTCAAGCTCACATTTCCCGAATGAGATAGAAAGTGCTCATGACCTATGAGAAGAATGAAAAATGTGATGAATAAAATAAGAACATTATATTTTCACCTCCAAATCTCTCCAACTGGTATGCAATTTGTACGAACTTGTTCACAACCAGGCTCACACATCTATACTAACTACTCTGGGTGCAAACACAATGTAAAACTTTTGTGAATTGTTAATATTAAATGACAACAGATGACATGTTTTGTTAACTAATCAACATAATATACACAACTTTCCTTTTAATCAATGTTTATTGGCCATTCTGTGCTTTAAAAGGACTTTCTTACAGATTGGGATATCAACTTTTTTACGGATAAAGTGACAAAACAAATTTGTAAGGTAACATAATCATTGACACAATTTTGGTGGGTACAATGATCGTTCCCTTAGACACCACAGCTTTCGAAAGTAGATTTGATTGTTAGTCCGATTTAATTTACTAATATCTATACTTTCATGGGGTCTTCTACCGCGGTTTTGTCCAAATCTATCTTTTGACAACTGTCCAATAAGATACGATAAAATGCTGTTTATATTAAACACTAGAAACATAACATACTTACTTCAATCCGCCTGAAAGAACAAGAAAGAAATGTATTGTGTTACAGAAGTTTTTTTTGTTTTTATTTGTTGTTGTTTGGTTGTTGTTGTTGTTGTATTATATTGTTGTTGTTGTTGTCAGAACCGGTTTCGCACTAGCAATGATTTGCTTTTCAGCTCATTTCGTTTTCACAAGTGAATGGGTATTTCTCATACTGATGATGTTACACAACAAAACAATTAACGCATTCAATTTAAGAAATGATGTTTAGGCCTTCATTACTATGAGTCTGGAATTGATTTCATTGCTGTGCAAATATCACAGATAAGAATGAGATTTTTAAACTCTTTTTTCTTTTTTTTTGTTAATGTACATCACTCATTTTCGAGTATTATAGTACTTTTTCCCTGGTTTCCTACCAGTACTATGCAAGGAAATGTGTCTTGCCCAAAGACACTCCATAATGTAGAAATGTTCCGCCTTCGGGGATCGAACCCGGGGTTGACCTATCCCTAGTCGCCGCCAACCGTTACACCACCGCAGAACCCCCATGTTTACGAGCGCCCATCTAACGCGTGGATGGAATAACAGCAGGTGTGGAGCCTCAAATAGACTGCCTCTTTCGTAGTAACATACATTTATGTCCTTACAAGAATTATACATAGAAAAAGCGGGATTACATAATATATATTTCTTAAAACATGAGGTAGAATCCAATGTGAAAAGAAAAGGGAAACATATGAATCATAAGGAGCAAAGTAAATTTAATTCTACAGCAGATACGTCAAATGCTACTGCGTGCTCTCTAAAACGCCTCAACATTACTACAAATAAAAATCATTTGCCGAAAATAGGTCGTCATGGAGGCTTAGAGTTGCAGTTGGAGCCAAAGTAGCCAAAAAACCACACATGGGAGCAATCAGAATTACTCGGGTATTTCCGTGAGCTGAGAAATGCATTTTCATTGGAAAGGCCCGATGAGCTCATATTGGCGACGCGTGGAAGATGCAAAGAAAAAACGTTTGGTCCGGAAACAGAGAGCGGAAAGAAGCCTATCTACAGAGCCAACCCACATGTGTTCCGCCGATCGCAACTAATCGGGTATTTCCGTGAGCTGTGAAATACACGAGGTGTTTTCATTGGATAAACCCAATGTGTTCAGATTGGTGTTCCGTCTGCGGCAGACTGTTTCTAGCTCCTATATGGCTGATAAGTCACATCCGAACTCATGACACATTGCCGACATAGCAGTCAACGGTCATCTTCGCCTAGCGATGGACGAACATCATCTTACCGTATATTCCATGGATAACGTACCATAACTAGGCTATGAAATGAATACCAATATTAAAGAAGTATGCAGTGGAGACAACTACGCACTATATCTTCGAATGTCCGTTTTATCAGTGCTTATGAAATTAATTGTTCCATTCTTTGGCAAGTTTCAATGTTATACTGGATCTAAATACACTCCTCTTTGGAAATGATTTCCTTACTCTTGATGAAAATATAGTGGCATTTACTCATGTTCACAATTATATCAAAGGAAGCAAACGGTTTGATTGATGGTTTATCATTTCTGGTCCATTCATCTACAGCTCCATCCACTCTGCCTCTTTCTCCCTATTCTATCTAAATCTCTATATAACTCTTTCTCTACTCGTCCCCTTCTCTCTATCGGTGAATTTAATATGTTACATATTTTTTGCATTGTATTGCTGTCATGTTGTAATGTTATTAAGGAGAGGGATTCAATAAGCTTACAGCTTCCGTCCCAATCCTATTGTAAAAACATTTTACAATAAAATATGTTTAAACTAAATAAGTATTCATGAATGGTAAATGGAAAAGAGTGACAATATTTGATTAGGGCCTACAAACATCTCAGGAAACCCGTTTCAACTGGGATAGTATCCTTTGGTGAAATAACTGGTCTAGTGACAAAAAAAAACAAGCACGATCAGTTTGTACAAAAGTTTTCTAATTTTTCTTGTATGGAATTTCTTTTGTTTTTTCTTTGTTCTGTTAAAAAAATGAAAAACTATTTTGTTGTAAATTAACCCCTTGTCAAACAGTTATACATTCACCATTATTTAAGAAACAATTCATGACTGTGAATTAATATCAATTTTTGGCTGTTGATAAACCGTTTTGTATGAAATTTGTACAATCAAACATATACTTATATTGATGTGCAAATATCGATCCTTATTCTATAGCTAAAGGGTCCCTGTATGGCCGAGTGATAAAGATGGTGGATTTAGATCTTTGATTATGCAAATTGAGCCCCACTAATACCTCTGGTCTTGTGGGAGTGACCTTTGGCAAGTCACTTCATAGCATGAACTTAGTGCTGGTTAATCCAGGAAAGCTGTTACATAACTGAAAAAATGCTGACACTGCATTAAACGCAATACAGACAGACAAATCTATTGCACAATTAATCATAACGTTTGTAATGCATAGCCTTGTGAAGCTTATATGCATAACGCTGAAAATCATATTGATAAATACATTTCAGCCTATTACTTTATATTTTCTAAAATCAAGATCCTTGTTTCGCTGTCTTTTTGTCACTTTATCATTAATCAAAACTTCCTAAAGTACTTTTGATTAGAATAGATGCCTCTATCTTGTCTCACAATCTGTTAAATATTATATGAAACCTGGTGAATGGGCATACAGGATTGTATAAAAAAGCAAAAGGTTGTCTTAAAAGTAAGATTCATCTGTCAAGAGCTGTTATTCAAGGTGAAAATTGATCGATTGATTTTGATACTACATGTATTTTTGGACAATCACAGTTTTCCGTTACTTAACCCAAAATTTCATACTGTTTAATTTTTTACTCATACACCTAAAAAAGACAGACCAGAGAGCAATTGTGATGGGGAATGACTTCCTCGAAATGAACAGATTGGTTGTATTTCACAAAGAGTTCTGTTCCATTTTAAGAAGCTGTAGTGTTGTGGTTCATTTGTGTTTATTTGATGTATTTATGAGATTTTTGGGTCAAGTTAAAATGAATTTATCATTTTGCACTTGTTGTATAATAATGTAATCTGTATAATAACAGAAAACATAAACACGTAGGTCGGCAATAAATGAAGGGACAACATAATGCAGTTATTAGAATTCAGAACTTAGAAGATTTAAGCACACTTCTGATACCGAAGACGATAAATGGCAGTATACGAAAGCGGCAAGTAAAGCGACTATTCCATCATATTTATTCCCACAACGCTTAGACTTGGAAAAGAAATAAAGTTCTAGATTTTTTTTTGGAAAACTGATTATTAGGATATTCCATCGAATATCTCTCAAGAATAAATGCGTAATAATGCATACTATTGTGCATCGTTTTATAAGAAATGAGCCAGCCTTATTCTACGTAACCTGGGGTTCTGGCCCATGCATTTTGCGGGGTATACGCATGGACCAGGGTAACGTTTTACTAAACATCTTACGCTAAGAATATACGTTAGTTCAAAACAATCTTCCACCTTATTTCAATAGTGTGACATACTTCCAATGGCATATTACAATATTGTACTTCTATGGTGGATGCTTTTCACATTTATTAGTTTTAATTTACGCAAACTATTTTCCGTTAGTCGTTTAGTAAAACAGTACCCAGGACCCAAGGCTATATTGTACAAACCAATGTTTCATGTATATAGTTCGGGTCGGGCATGTTTCCTTTATGCGTGTATGCAATTAAAAGCCTTCTTATACTGTCTAAATGCATAGGCCTACGAATTGTTAGTAATTACCAAGAAATGTCCAGAAGATTTGTGCCGATTTCTGTTAAACTTTGTAGAATAAGTCCGTACACATGTCGTTCCGAAAGCAAAGGCTTCACATTTTAGGAAGTAAAATAGGAATAGGAAGTATTAATGCTTGATCACATAACTGACCTCTGTTATTGGTGAATCTCGATTTATATACAAGTTAACGAACCGAATCTACTTGAAGACACACTTACATCCGATCAGTAAAAAACACTGACGTCCAATGATCGGTTGTGCTGGCTGTTTCTAAATATGCATGTTCTCTGTAACAATGCGTTAGGTTCTCAAATCTGCATGATCGTCCACAAACATTACATTACTCCCACCTCCGAGAAGGTTCGTCCTAAGTCTTGGGATATTATAGGTGAAATGCATATCGACGGGGAAGTCTTCGTCTCATTGCCGCCACCAATGTAACGAACCGAGCAAATCAACCTATATTGATTGCAATGCATATAGTCCAGTCATCCTATGAAAAAAATGGACTCAACCGTCAACTAATTGCAACAGAAACGAAATCTCTTTTAAAGTTATCATGAATGTATAAGAGATGGCAGAAAAAAGTCCTCTAAAATCCCTTCAGGGGAAATTGGTTAAAAACTCGTTTTATTATTGCTACTTTCAGGCCTTTTGGAAAAAATCGCATATTTGTATATATCTACCATAATGGAACAAAACCTCAACAATTCACACAAAAATTATGTTTTGATAAGCGGTATACTCTATCTACATGTTTACTTATCATTCACATCAGTTTGCCTTCTAGAATTGATTTATTCCTATAAATATTGTAAATTGAAAGAGGTCAAATTACCCCACCCACCCATTAAAACTAAATAATTTTTTTTTCATGTCAATGCATTCCTATATGCCAAAATTCGATATTATCTGGCAAAGTTTATGCTCTAAAACTTAAATCAAAGACAAAACACACCTTTTTGTATTAGATAACTTATATATTAAGACAATCACTTAAATAAGGTACCGAAATCCATATATGCCTATATAAGAAAAACGACATATATGACACAAGCAATACAATATTCATGTGGTATTTTTTGACGTTTTGCATTTGTTTTGTGAACTCATAAAACAATAAATAAAATAAAGGAAGAAACATATTGGGAAAAGCAGCAAAAGTAGTACTATTCTATTGCCCCTTTATCGCTATGTGCCAGCTTTTCAAAATTAAGTGTACACTCATTGAATTACACATGGAGTACACTATGCGTTAATAAATAAGGGAAAGCCTAAATACAATATTGAGGTATCTTTAATTTCGTTTAAAATACCGACCAGATATCAAGATCTCCACATGCAGAAATACATGCACGACATCGTGGGGTGGGGGTGGGGGGCATTTCTCCTGAAGTGCTGCACCAAATCTTGAAGATTGGCTGGTACGGGGCGACGTGCGCGGACTCTCCTACCAACAACATCCAATACATGCTCAATGGGGGAGAGGTCTGATTATTTCGCAGATCACTGGATTGTCAAGATGCCCTGCTTCCTGACGAAGTCAACTGCAACACGAGCTCTGTGGGGTCAGAAATTATTATCCTGGAAGACAAAGTTTTGACCAATTCTCCGTGCAAATGGGACAACAACAGGACAAAAAATTTCATCAATGCGTCCATTCAGGTTTCCAGGAACAAGAACAAATTATATTCTCCTACCGTAATAAACACCGCCCCAGACCATGATGCTCCCCCGCTAAAAGAAATCATGCTCCAAGATAGTGGTGCATTTGTATCTCTCCCCACGCCGATGCTATCAGAATCGCAGACAGAACCTCGACTCATCCGAAAAGACCACATGACGCCACCGACGTATAGACCAACCTTAATGTTTCTAGCACAACCGTAAACGATTATATCTGTTCAGCCTTGACATGATGACACCATGAAAAGGACGCCTTGTCCGAGATTTACTGTACTGTTAGAAACTCGAAGTCCTATCACGGTATGGATCTTCTGCTTTGGTTATGGTGCAGTTACGAAACAGTTGCGCAAAGCAATAATCCATAAAAGGCGATCTTGCTGGAATGTTGTTTTCTTATGGTGCCCACGCCCCCTCCTAATTTGAACAGCACCAGTCTGGTGGTGTAAATCTGCAGGTCGTCCAATAACACTTTTTGACTTCCCAATAAACCTGGCAACATGGTTCTAGGATTCACTAGCTTGCAACATGCCTATGCATTGCCATTTCTGAGATACTGCCATGATGGTATATTACATTGATACGAGACTTGATTGTGTTTCATTTTTATCGTATCCAAGAATTCACGTGAGTGCACAGGCAATGTACATAATGAATACATGTTACAACACTTTATCGAATATGTTCGATTACACGATGTCATGAGTTTGGGTTTACGGATTATGAAGAGGCGAATTCTCCCTATCCTATCTAGAAAATAGTTAACAGTGATAAGGTTCCCTTATTTTTGCATCTCTTATCCATTTTGTATCGTTTTTGCACAATTTCTGCATTAGCGAAGATTGCTCCCCAACATTCCCCACATCCCTAGGAACGGTCAAGAAGGTATGTCTACAAGAACAAGGTTTTCGGTCACACTTTGTTTTAAATGAGCATTTTAATTAAAGGCAATTCACAGTATTTGATAAGAACTGCTGTTTTTGGAAGTGAACAAACTTCCTCTAGTAAAACCACCTTTTTGTTACCTACCCATTCACTGCATTCCTTTTGTACACAATCCTTTCGAGAAGGGCGATTTGAACATCCATCAAATACAAATATTGCAGGTTTGCTAATGACATCATCAGAATATCTTTCATTTATATCTAACAAATGCTTCTCCATATTTCGAAGGCAAACGTAAGAACAAAGCCCTATCGTCGTGTACATATTGAACGGACTCATCTAGCTATTTATTGACACTACAGCCAACCTGCGCTTATATTTTACTTATCGAGGAAGGTTTGTCAGCTAGTTTCAATAACCCAGAAGACCCATATTGAGATGGTGGAAAACTACACAGCTCTCTCTTAAAGGCCCATTAAAGGAGATTAATGCTATATCAAACTATATTAATTGGTAATTTTTTAGACTGATTCAAATAGTTATCCCCAGAAAACACCATCAGAACAACTAAGATGTGAAAGTAAACCAGAAATAACCCAGATTAGCAAGTTTTGTAATTCAGTTTTCCTGATTCTTCACCTCTGACCTTGACAGTTGATACACACATTTTTGAACAAACCCATCGGAATTCGTTATTTTGAATATCTAAACAAACAGGTTGTTGATAAACATGATTGAATTGGAGACAACTATATTTCAAGCACAAAATAACTTCTTTTAAATGAGTCTATTTAATAGGGTCTCAATGCATTCGTAAATTAATTCTCATGATTTTTATGAATATATAATAAAATAACTCCATAAATCCTTTCACTATTGCATTTGTTCTCCTCTCCTTTGATGTGCCTTTAAATATATCTCCTTCATTATCATACAATATATCAACCGGAGCTGTTAAACGCAAATGCGGACCAATTTGAGCTGCTTCTCCAATTCCTCTTAACGTTAATTGAGAGTTTGGGGTTACGGAATGGCTTTAACCTATAAAACTGTATTCTGAATCGTATTTATAAACCATGTTGTTAATATTCAATTGGCCTTCTTACTTTGCATAGTCGACAATTACACAATATATACTCGTCGACCTGACAAAATGTTATCAAGTGTACAGTCCGCAACGTGAATGTCTATGTTTAGGTTGTCCGTATGATCTTTTTCCACACTCGAATGACTGGTTTCTACATGCTGATCACTTGTATATTCCTGCATTGCATTATTGTAGTATGTACATACAGGAATTGACGAAAACAATTGGTTTCTCTGTGATTCTTTAAACCATAACCACATTTTATTCTTTCTATTGTCTAAGAACTTCTAATAAGAACCTGCTCAAAAACTTGATCTGTTGAAACTATTGCCGATGCGAGATCGTTTTGACAAACTAGATGGTTTCCTTCATATAAGTGAAGAAATCTGGACTCTGTAGGTAATGTTTGGCTTTAGTTTGAAGATAACATAGGAAAATAACAGAGCTCTAGACTGGGGCTGCATTTTTCTGATGGCTTGAATATCCAGTTCTCAGTAATACAATCATTTGGCTTTAATAAACGTGTGTAGTAGGTCAGCCATTGTTTATATATGAAACACAACTTGGAAATGCGATTTGACAAACAAAGGGCTTCTCTTCAAGTTTGTCCTACATCTTTTGAAAACTACTTCACCACAAACTTCTTCAACTGGTTTTTCTTCTTGCATAAGGATTTCATAAATGTTAACTAACGTTTTATCATTTAATTGGGTTCAACCTCGCTAAAGGTTTCAGTATTTGTCTTTGATTTGGAAGTCCAGGTCATACTTTCAACTTCGTGTATTGTGACTTCCTCTCAAAGCAATGCAGTATTAAAAGAGATTCCCATAAGTATTACATCTAAAATTTTATTCAGTAGGAAGTGGCCTCAAGTTGCTCTGGAAATAACCGTGTCATTGAACATGTGAATCACAACATTTTGAGAAATTCTGATAGTCTTGTTCTTCCATTTATTGTCCAATACAACGGAAGAATCTCAAAATGGTATGGAATGCACAATGTTAATGTGACCTTCTTGCACTCTTGATAGTACTATCCATTTTTACCTGCAAATGGAAAATAGATAAAAAGGCATTTATCATCACTTGTGCGTTGATTTTGTCTGCAACATTTTTAATATTGGTATTATTCAGTTAAGATCACTGTAAAATGAAAATATTAAATTAAACACAGCCACACTTGCTTTATCTTACTTTTGATTGAAGGTTATACTTTAGTGTAATTCTTGAGCTTAATTTTCATAGTTCATACAACATATGCATTAATGATGAATAATAATTAAAAACGTTATAAGAAGAAAAAATGCGACTGCGATGATATCTTTATCATACAATAGGTTATAGTAATAAATGCACCTTCAGAGAAAATTACAATCGCCACCAGATGATATTTGCCGACGATTTTTATCTCATCCACATTTCTCTTCATCTTTAACCTTCAATTTTGCCAAAGATTAAGAAACTAAGCAAATGTAAAAATCAATTAAACAAATCATAAATAGATTTATTACATTATTTGCCAAAAAATAATTTAAGAATTGAATATTTTTAACATATGAACATGATCGATTTAATTGAGTGAGTAAGAGAAACTTGTGTTTTCGTCAAACCATTATCTACAATGGCACTTTTTGGCCACCGAAGTTTAAAAAAAAGAACAGCTATTCCGAGGTAAATATTTTTTATTTATTTTATATATTTGTCATTGTAAGGTGCATTTTTGTCATTTTATTCAAGTTTAAAGATATATTTGAGTGGGAATGGTCATAAAATCGATGTTTTGGGCGAAATTAAACAAAACAAACACTTTTTAAATTACCCACGAAAACCCATTACAAAGCATTTTGCAGGCTATTTCAAAAATAATTTTTCATCTAAAACGTAATCATGTACATACAATTATGTTTTTTATCAGATAAGGGCATATATAAATGATAAAACATACAACTTACCCTTTCATGTGACTTTCAACAGCAAGTTGACCTCGAATTTTACCGATGACAGTTCACGCTATGTACTTTCCTATGGTGGGTACCTTCGAACCATGCAAAAACTCGCACTTTTCAAAAGTTTAAATGCATTTTTCAGTATTTTCCCCTGGTGGGATTTCTGAGGACTTTTTATATGTTATAAAGGAAGTGTGCAGCTATAATAAAATCACAAATTCGTTTCTGTTGCAATTAGTTGTGGGTTGACTTACAGATTGACTGGACTAATATGTTATATATCATACAGTGCATTTGATTCTCATGTTTGCATAATCGTCAACAAAAGTTAGGTTACATGGAGGAATAACTCAGATTTGCCAATACATATACACAGTACTCTTTGAAGCTGCATTTTTTTCTGGGACAAATTTATGTGCCTGTCAATCATAAATGTATTTCTTTAATTGAATCACAATTCATGGCATTCTTTATAAATGGTACCATCCTTTTGGCATGCGGAACTCCAATCCTTTATCTAATATCATAGGCGTAGGAGCGTTTTCAACATTGGGGGGCCAACTTCAGATGAGGACCGGTCTAAGAATAAATGTTCCTAAACTTTTTCATGACTAGTCATGCATTTACAAATTCGATAACATTTTAAGAATTAAAAAAAAAGCGTATGAAAATGTGTATCTTTAATAAAAAAAGAAAAAAAAAAGGATATGCCAGGTCTCGATCTCACGCGGAAATCAAATGTATTGATCTAAACAAAAAGTAGCTGCGACCAGGCTATCACAGCCACGGATTCAGCTGGACAGATAGTAAAATTATTCTTTAAGTTTTAGCTAACCCGATGTGTTCAGATTGCCATTTGCGATGATGACGTCAAAAGGATGTTGGTTATTGTTCGTAACAAAAGGCGAATTGGTATTAGATAAAGCACAAAAAAAACATATTTATTTTTATTCTGCTGTTAAATTTCGTTTCTTTCATTTTTCTTTTCAAATATCTTCATTTGCCATTGTTGTGAATATGGGGGCAAAGCATACTCTGCCCTCGTCTGATATTGGGGCCTGCCCCCTGCTCCTATGAATATAACTGAGGTGTTCCCAACATTTCGGCAATTCACTGGTTGTTAGGGTTTCTATGCTAAGGAATATATCCTTCTTAATTAAAATTGTTGCTTCCTTATGCCAGACTTGCCAGTCTTTTACCATTGTCGGTAAAAGGTTTGACAAAAGAAGGAAAGCAAACACATTTGCAATATCTCCCGATTGAAAATAAAAGGCAATATTTACGCCAAATTATTTTATTAAGATCGGTCAGAGCCAAAACGTTTCACGAACAGGATGAACTGTACTAAGCGCCACAAATAAGGGAAAACCTAAATTCAATTTTGAGGTATCTTAAATTTCGCTTAAAACACCGAGCAGATATTCTGTAAAGATTCAATATCGGGTGTGATCTCCACGTGCAGCAACACATGTGCGACATCTGGCGGGTACACTAAAGATGACACGGCGTATTTCTGTTCCTGGAATCAGCTGTTATTCCTAAAGTGCTGCACCTCGCTGTCTATTCAGGTTTCGAGCAACAAGAAGCTGGGTTCTCCTATCGTAAGAAACACCTCCCAATACCATAATGCTTCCCGCCAGAAGAATCATGCTCCAAGATGGTGTTGTATTTGTATCTCTCCCCACGCTGACACCATATACGTCCACGCCCGTCGCTGAATCGTTAACAGATCCTCGACTCATCCGTAAGAACACATGACGCCACCGACGTATAGGCCAGCCCTGATGTTGTTGGCATCATCGTTAATGATTCTATCTGTTCAGCCTTGACATGAGACCGTGAATAATGACTGATGACAATGGGTTTTATAAGATTACGTGAATCAGGAGATTAGGTTACCATAACCTGGTTCAAACTGAGAATGAAATTAACACAGATGACAAAAAACCAGAACTGCTTACTTGCCTTCTTAGATAAAAGTACCCATCACACCATGATAATAGTATTTTGGCATTCAGTTGCCTAATATGACATTTCCATCAAGTATTTTATGACCAATCTAAAACTCAATTCATTGACAAGGGCGTTTGTTTGTATGGTGTTTAACGCCGTATCAACAATATTTCAGTTATGTGACTGTTTTTCTGGATCCACCAGTACTAGGCTAGGGCTCTGAAGTTACTTGCCAAAGTTCACTCCCACGAAACCAGAGGTGTCAATGGGGCTTGAAACCAGGATCCCAGAGTTCTTAGTCTGCCAACTAACCACTTGGCCACACAGAACCCTGACAAGGATGTAATCACTATATTGGTAATCACAAGGGTGTAATCACTATATTATGATCTAAACATGAAGTCATAGACTTTAAATAGTTATTGATTGGACTACCAACATGCTTTATTGGGCCTTTATCATTTAGGGAGAGAGAAAAGTTGAAGAGAGACACAATTTCCTTTGGTTTACTGTGGATATATTATATTATTTATCATAAATATGGATTACACACTGTATCATTCAGTTTTAAAACTGTTGGAATGTAGAGACGGCTGAATGAGTAAGTTGACCTTTTGGGATTCATTCTGGGAGTTTGAGAGCGAAAAACTGATCCCTCCTTGCAAAATATTCATCAAGCTTCTCTTGAGCATATCTGAAATGTAGAAGGAATATGAGACATAAGACCCAACACTATTGCTATCTGATTGATATTCCATGATAATTCCCTTACTTAAAGATGGCAAGAACACAATCAAAAGTATAGCCCATACAGAGGCAATATTTTCTTCAGACAAAATAAAGCAAATAACTCTCAATTAAGTTATTCAACAAATTATAAAAGTCACATTAAATACAATTTAATACATCAATAGTTGCAAAATAAAATTAATTACACCCCATTCTTCCAAAAGTGTTTGGTTTTATCTGTCACAAATCTGATGAACAAAATAACAAAAATGAAAATATTTCCGTCATCAATAATCATATTCAGATAAAATGTCCGCCTAACTACTCACTGTAAAAATCCAAAATCAATGGCCGAGTTCTTGGCTTGAACTAAACCCCAGATACCCCAGAACAAATGAGCAGCCTGAAACCATGAAACAATAGTAATTTTATGCATATATACATATGTGTACATCTTACTCATGAATGTATGACATATTAGTACACACAAAGAGCATTTATAAGCCATTCAATATAAGATTCGACCTAGACAAAATTGCAAAAGAATTTCTAAATGTTATGTGCGAAACTTGACATACATGATAGCTCTATGCAAAAAGTTGCACGTTGAAGTAGATGGGGAAAGTTATATAAAAACGATTTTAAAACCCGCATTTTGAAGCAAAACTAGTTGGCCAATATATTACACCATAGGAGTATTTCATGACGTAATATTTAGAAACGTCATCACTATGACGTCATTTTGGCTAACAAAATGGCTAGCACGTGGTACCATATAGGATCAAATATTGCGGAGTTTTGTTCCTTTTTTATCATCTAAAAGGTTATTTTGCGTGACAATGCTAAAAATATGAACTTTGAAACAGGACTTATAAACAAATGAGTGACGAAAGTAAAATTTTAATGAAATAATGCGATGCTTTGGTCGATTTCATGAAACTACGGAAGGACATAACTGTCATAAATTCACTGGATATTCAATGCTTTTCGTGGATTTCATTTTTTTTGTCTTCCTCTGTGACGTTGAACACCGTTTCAACTTTTTTCTTAGAATAGTATAATGTTGTTGATTTCAAATCCTGATCAGGTCTTGTATTCGGCTTACAGTAACTATATGACTAATCAACCCATCTGCTTATATTCGCTATGTGATTTTTTTCTTTAATCATTTTGCATATATTTACAGAATCTTTAGAAATAACTTTGATAAAGTTTTCTCATTTGACAGATAGCATAATACTTTTAAAGAAAAATCTTTTGGAAGTGGTTCATTTTAAATATTTCAATGCCAGGCTCTTTCTTAGGTCTGTTAAGCAGAGGTGCTTTGGTTCTTAAAATAAAACGTCATAATAACTGTACATTTAAATATCGTTCAAGCCACCAACTTTGACCTAAGCGGAAACTATTTAGAGATATGGTAAAGATGTAGCTGAACGTTAATGGTTCTTTTTGAACTAATTGTCTCCCAGATTTCCTGATACATTCCCGGAAAAAGAGCCAGAATTATAAACGGGTTCTCTGTAATATGATCACAAACTATGGGGTATATAAATAATGATTTAACTCAGATGAGCACAATCCTGATAACTATAAGAATCAACATTTTCCATCGAAATTAAATATATCAATATTGTATCAAAATTCGGCCTTGATCCAAGGGAAACTTCTTAAAATTGCCGAAATTAAATAAGTTTCTTAACACCTTTATGATCATTATACGCTAATAATCACTTATAAAACAAACCTCAAGATGCTTTGTTTTTATAAATTGCAACTACAATCAGATTTACAATAACTTTTGTTCAACCCCACTTCAGCTTTTCATTACAACGTCTTTTTTGTTCTTCAACTTTCCTTTCACAATTGAGGGAAGAGTGCCATTTAACAAATAACATACAAATCACAGTGAAGCAAAAGATAAATGATTTAAAAAATCGATGACTTTTATGTTTTTTAATTCATTTATACAACTGTCGAAGTCTAATTGTCTTAAAGATCTAGAACCATCACCATCAAATTAGTGTTTAGTGTATTTTTATCGGCGTTTTCTCTGTGTTATATGCATTTTTGACTTATACAAGAATTGCATTCATTGTTGAATTACGCTCTCACTTTTTGCAATCATAACAATGTGACGATGTAACATGTATTTCGGTAGTTGCAATGTGGAAAGGTATATTCTCTCTTAACAGCAATGTCTTTAATGTAACTGTATGGATCGTGACAATAGTTTTTAAGTCACATGTTTAGCAGATATCCCGAGTACAGAACATCACCTTCTTATGGGACTTGATTTTCATAAGAAAAATGGTGAATATATTGAGAGAGTTAAATATCAAAGCACTCGTCTTTATACACTAACTTGTTAAACTGTTGAAATACCAAAACTTAACATTCGTACATTCGTATCCTTATTTTTTTTTGCAATAAGTTCTGTGACAAAACGTCAAGAATATTTAGTTTGGAATACTGCTGTCATGGTTATATTTCTTGCGGATAAGGAGTGCTTTCAGTTGACTGTCCAATAAATGAATGCTTAATCGGAAGTGGATATCTTAAGATATAATTAGCAATGTATAGCCAAGCTTGATGACGCTTCTTCCAAGCTTGTCAATATTCAACCAACGGATAACTTTTTATGATTGCTGAAATTAAGCAAGATCTGAACACCTTTACGTTCATAAATTTGCACTAAAATTCACTTGGAATAGAGACTAAAGCTTTGCTTTGTCTTATGAATAGTTACTTTGGTCAGATTTATATTAATTTTTGTGTAGTCCCACTTCCGCTTTTCATTACCAAGTATTTTTTCTTTCTTTTCCAGTTTTCCAAGCGCAGTTGAATAAAAAGAATTCCACTTTTAAAATAACAAACAAATCTTAGTGAAGCATGAGATAATCGATTATGATATCCAATCTTAAAAGTTTCCCGTAGATCAATGCCGAATGTTAATTGAATATTGACTTGAAAATGCCGATTCTAATATTCTTATAGTTATCAAAACTGTGTTCCTCTGAGTTATTCGGTTTAAACGAACCACTGTCTAAAGATACTGTTCACCTTTTTTAAGAACCATGCTTTCTGTCAAATGAGAAAACCTATGTTAAAGTTATTTCTGCAAATTCTATTAATTTATGCAAATAATTTACATACTAGATATCACATAGCGAACATATTAAAAAGATGGGTTGAAATAGTTACAGTAAGCTGAATACAATGTCTAATAAGGATTTAAAATCAACGAGATGGTATCCACGAAAGTAATTGAAGAATCAGTAAAATTATGACAGAAATGGCCTTCCGTACTTTCATGAAATTGGGCGATACATGCATTATTTCATTAAATTATTGATTGTTTCACTTATTTCCTTATATGTTTTGTTACAATGTTCATATTTTTTGCATTTTTTGCAACATAAGCATCTATTCAATAAAAGACGAACAAAAATCTGCAATATTTGATCGTGTAAGGTACCACGTGGTTACCATTATGTTAGCCAAAATGACGTCACAGTGATGACGTTTCTCGATTTTACGTCATAAAGTACTACCATGGTGTACCATACTGGCCATATGATTTTGCCCAAAGAAGGACAGGTTTAAATCGCTTTCATATAACTTTCCCCACCTACTACAACATGCAACTTTTTGCAATGAGCTATTATATATGTCTAGTTTCGCACATGACATTCAGAAATTCTTTTGCAATTTTGTCTAGGTCGGGCCCTTTTTTCGGCTAGATTGAATGGCCTATTATTTGTTAAAAGGATATTTACATAACATGGTGTCAAGGTTTCGGTAACCTCTCTGAATAACAAGAGGGTCATCATGGCCCTAGAACCGCTCACCTGAGATTACCACCTATTTGAAGAATAGTTAGAAACATTGCTTTTAACTTTTACACAGAGTTTCTGGTGTTTCTATGCATTGACCTTTTCTTTATTCCCATTTTACAAGATGGACACTGTATGCTTGATGTGGGACATTAAAATGGTACACACAACTTTTGAAGAGCATCACCCAACGGATATTCCTGTGAAGTTTGGTTAAGGTTGGCTCAATGGTCTAGGAGGAGAAGATGTTTAAAGAAATTGTTGACAGCGCACGACGGACGACAGACATTGGGCGATCACAAAAGCTCACCTTGAGCACTTTGTGAAAGGAGAAATGTTTTCAAATGAATGTACATATAATTAGTTTCCAATCATATGCCATTCAGGTGATTTTGATTGTTATTAACAAAACCTTACACCTTTTTTTTTAAGAAATAAACCTTTTACACAAAAGTCTGCAACAAAATGTCGAATAAAAGAGGGTCATGATATATTGCTGACCTGAAGCAGGAAATCTCAGTATCACAAAAATACCAACTTGAGCTCTTTAACCGAGCTAAAGCCATATTAGCTTACCTTAGCTTAGAGTCACTACCCGACACAGGTCCCATATGGGTCCTCTTCGTCAGGGCCGTTCCTACATTTTTCCAATCTGAAATGACTTTACTGGATACACCAGTTCTAGGCTGGGGCTCTGAAGTGACTTGCCTAAGGCCACTCCCATGAAACTAAATGGCCTCGGTGGGGCTCGAACCCGGGACCCCCGTGTTCTGAGTCCACCACCTTAACCACTGAGCCACGCAGGTGTATCAAAAAGCATATCAGATTCGTTTTCAGATTAGAACAGAAGATAAATGTTTTTCATGCTTCTTTGGTGATAAAAAAAAGCAAGACTTGCTTACCAAAGCAAATTTATTCGTCTTTATATAGCATTCTTCTACTTCTTTATCTGTGACTTCTCCAGAGCCATTTCTGGCTGCCTTCTGTTCTAGATAGTATCGTAACCATGACAATTGGTACTCTTTATCAGGATATCGTCCAAAATCTAAATCGTCAACACCTTAAATTTTTTAAAGATAATTGTTATTTATGTAAGCTTACCTTAAATAGCAACAGCTATCCAAAAGACAATGGGTTCAAATATTCAATAAATGTTTGAGAGGGATATACGTCAATAAACAATAATTTGTGTCTGATATATGAAAATGCACACAATACTTAAACAATGATTTTCTGAGAACAGAAACTTGTGTTACTTGATTGAAATGAATAGCAAAGTTATTGTACTTGGTTGGTAAATTTATATTGTGACCCTTAGTCATTATATGTGAAATTTCAATTCATTCTCTTCAGCAGTTCTTGAGAGATCAACTTGTTCACAAAACTTAAACCAAATAGTCCAAGTACAAAAAAGGGCATTGTTTGCTTAAACCTCAATGTCACCCAACAAACTGCAAAACAGGGTAAAATGAGTTATAGATTATAAAAGAATATGTTAAAACAAAGCAAAACAACACATTATCATGACAGTATAAGTTATAACGTCTGCACTATTTATAAGCAATGTTTGAAAAGTGCTATTTTCACAAATACGAGCACACAATTTGTCTTCATTGTTTACTTTAAGGATATTCTTAAAATAGCAAAGAGTGATTGGATAAACTAGTGGTGGGGACCTGGTTAGAAAAGTTATGTGATACACATAAAAATACTGTCATTTATCCAACACCAATAATGTGAATATTAAAAATGGAGAATATCTCAGATTTCATTGATCCTTGATGTATTGAAGAAGTGTGAATGTGAGTTTCACAACTTATCATTGAGAAAAGGACTGCTTTTGCTGCATTTTTAGAATAATGACATTAAAAGAGGTCATTTATTTGGTGATGGGGATGTTTTCAATAAAATTCCTTAGGTTGGTTACTCATGACGTACAGTCTGCGATATAGCTCCTTTAAACAAAAATGACATATACAGAGATAACAAAGAAAATGGGTGTGTTAGGGTTGAATCATGAATATCAATAGAATACCATACAAAAGGGTATAAATCTTTCTTACATTCAATAATCACGGGGGAAATTGGTTGCTAAGATACACTTACCCGCATATTCACAAAAATGGTTACCAAGTTCAAAATGTTCATAATTAAACATGGCATATTCATGGTCTATAAAGCATACACGATCTGAAAATAGATGCCAATATATGAGAAGTCATTTCAAACATTAAGAATTATCACAATTGAATTTTTTTACCATGATAAAGACCTTTGGAAAGGCCATTCCAACATATGCAGACCTTACCCAAAATCTGGTCCAGATAAAAGGCTCTAAATGACAAATGAAGCACACATAAAACTGTTTTTGCTAATGAAAATGTGATTTTTGTATATGAATATAAACAATTACAATATATCATTTCAGTTCCAGAAAGAGAGTAGAAAAGTAGAGAGAGAGACAAGTGAAGAATTCATGTGAAGAATTAAAGGGACACATGAACAGTAAGGCTAATGAAATCAGACAACCTGCCTCAAAACCAGCACAGCCTCACACAAACTCTGTTAAGCAATCATATCAAAACATGGACCATCAAAACTATGCCCTTGTCATGATCCTCAAAGTATGAGGGTGTGGTTCCATAATGCAAAACAAACAGGATGTTTTTCTCATCATGTATATACATGTTTATCCAGTTTTCCATTATATTATACAAATGTATACAAATTATGATCTATGGAAATGATGTCTCTTAGGCATCAAGTTGATTAAAACAAAACAACTTAATGCTAGTGCCTAATGAGGAATAAGGTAGATGAAATTAATCAAGAGACCACTTTGCCGAAAGCAGGCATTGCTCATCATTAGCAACTTCCCTGTAAATTGCAATGACTTCTACTGATACCAGAAACTTTTGACATACTTTCAACTGTTGTTTTCAATTTGAGCTATAACAAAGTTCATTTCATCTTAACAAATGTGACCTCAATCAAAGTTATTGGACATAAAATGCACTAAGGTTGATATTACAGGTTAACATTACAAGTTTGATCCATTAATATGTCACTAACTATTTGCCCTTTACTTAGAATGGCAGATGATAAAAGAAAATAATCTGTAACAATCAATTTATCCTTTTGACACAAGGGTTTCTATCTACTACCATAATGGTAATGCTCATAACTTTACCCAATTCATCTGCTAGTGCTTTCCATTTGAAATCTATCCATATGAGGGAATGAGTCCTGCAAACATTCACCAAGTCACCAATAATAGCCATAGGCCTATACAATATCAAATAAAAGAATCAATTTATCACAAACAGCTATCATCAATACAGCATCTGGTACATATCTATGACACAGTGATATTTCAGAAACAGCTGTTCTATACATGTCTATGGTCTGGGTCACACTATTCTAGTTGTTGCAGAACCTTTGATCATGTGACATCAGATAAAACAGCTCAATCATCAATCATCTATCTCTGTCAAAATCAAGATAAGGTCAATATTAACCAATCAGGAACCAGATTTATTATAGTGTATTCATATATGATTTTGATGTACATAAGATAAACTAATTTTAAGAGAATATTTCATTTCAGAGACCCTTTTAAAGAAAGTTTAAGAATAATTAGACTCCAAATTTTTCTTTTCAACCTTGGTACCAATTTGATACAAATTGTCCGTTTTTGAGAAAATATCAAGATGAATGGTAGCACAATGAATGAGGAAGACATTGAAAACTATCACTGAGCCCTAGATTTAAAACATTCAATGGTCATTATTCGAGATCACATCATTGATTCTAACTAGTTATAGTATTCAACCTCCTTATAGCAATAAAGGTTCAACCCATTACCAAACGCCAAATTTCCAACTGTCCCAAATTGAAAGAGTTTAAAGACGACATGTTAAAATGTGATGAAATTGAAAAACAATCTTCTGATAGAGCAGAAAACATTGTGGAAAAAGGAGAAATTGCTCGTTTAGAGAGTTGTCTGCAACAAACTGGTCAAATGTCTTTATTGTTTGGTAATGGGTTAACTAAAGTATGAGGCTAATCACATAAGAACTCTCAGAGCTTGAGAGCTAATTAAAGAAGTTACACTTACTCTTCTTTGAATCATAAATTATGTTCTTCAACAGAAGATCATTGTGACAAAACACTACTGGAGAATTGAGCACTTCTAGATGAGCTTTTAAGTTGTCCACTTCTTTTCTAAGCACATCTTTAGGCTTGATTGTTGCTAAATATCTAAAGAAAAAGAAAGTTAATGTCCAGAGTCCTTTAAAGAAAAAGGAACAAAATTTCATTTCTTCTGTCCAGAGTCCCGATCACATTAGATTACGATGGTTTATCTCAAAGTGCGAATCGCTCCCCGCGTCTCGGCAAAAGGTGTAAAAGAATTTCTTTGGTTACCCGGCTGCTCCCAATTTTGTGTGGTAGATAATTAATCTATTAATTGCATAATAAAAATAAGGTGTTGTTCCACTTATCATTCCTTTTCATAATGCTGAGGTAGAAAAGGTATGTTGTAGAAAAGGTAAACAGTTTAAACAATCCATTTGCAAACAAATACCCATTGGTAAACAGTGGTATTTTAGCTACCCTCATCATGTGGGTCTCACAACCATTTGACTTTGCATGTATATACACTGCACCTTATTTACCTCCAGTCCTGTGAAAACATTAAAATTGGTAAGACTTGGCCATCAAAAAATAGTCATGAAAGTTTGTATCTTTTTTCTTTTTTAAATAAAAACATATAGGTTTATCAACTTAAGGATAAAGAAATTAAAAGGGTCTTTTGTTAAGTGACAAGGATAGATATATCAACCATTTTAAAGAACAGAACAGAACTCTATTTAAAACCAAGTATGAACATATACAATAAGGGTAATACAAAAACAGTAGAATAAGAATATTGGGATGCAAGAGAGAGAATGTTTGTCACCCACAGAGCATAATCTGTGAGACAGTCCAATAAAGGAAAAGATTTGTCTAATCTGCATAAAACCGGAAACTCATCACAATAGAAAACATGCATGCTATAGTAACCATTATCCATTCCTATGCAGGAGAAGATTTCAGAAAACCACTGTGACAAAGAGAGAAAAATTTCTTATTAAAAAGAATTTCTTCTTTGGTCTTTATTGTTTATATACCAAATATAAAAATAAAAAAAACTTTCATGGTTTATACCTTTAGTTTCCTGTTGCTTTCAATTTGGACCAGTAACAGAGTAGATCATCAGAACGAAGTTGACTCACTGTTTCTGTTTGTCAGTGTTAGAGAATCCATCGGGTGAAAGGTCCAGAAATGTGTATAGTTTATCCCATAGCCCCGCCTTCACTTCCCGACCTTCAGGCAGTAAACTGTGCACTTCAATCATCTCCTTGGCTATCAATCTATCAAATGTACAAACATGTATCAGTAAACAAGGGAATTGGATACAAATTCAAACATAAAGAATCCAAATTTATGAATATTCTGTTTTGGAAAGCTAAAATAGGTTGAAGTTCTATACCATTTTCTATGCTATTGTGATTATAACAAGGTGGTTGATACACCATTCAAAGCTAGATGTCTTTCCAACATCAGTACAATTGGTATTCAGAGACATGAAAAGAGCAAATCATTCACATCTATTCCATTAACAGATTATTTGCCTAGCAAACTCTGAAACCTTGTTATTTGAATAAAAAGAAAAAGATGATAGGTCTAATTAAAAATGAATTGACAAGGACACCCTGACCCAGCGCCATTGTGATGGGTGTCCTTCAGGAAAAAACATGGTGCATGTACTTTGTCTTCAGATGGGCAGAACACCACTTCTCCCAATGAGATATTCTTTTTAATCATGGATAAAGTGCTGGGATGAGAGAATGTGGGGGAAGTAGGGGGAAATTCTAGTTTAGCGAGATTATAATTCAATCTTAAGAAGAATAAACTACAAACTTTCTGATAGTTTCATCCCGCACAGTGTTCTCATCCAGAGTTTCTCCATTCACAAAACCATAAACAATTCCGTTGTCAAATGTGGCATATAGGGGTGCCCCTCGACCAGCAGCATTCAGAAACTGAAACACACAATATTGTCAATAACTTCTTTGGAGCAATCATTAACCTTTCTTTCAAGATGTTTTAGAGTTCAATGCACATTTAAGCAATAAAATGATTTATTGTTTTGATGACCTTCCAAACTATTGCAAGTGAGCATTTATTTTTTCATTCACTTTCCAATCAATTTGATGCATTTTTTGTTGCTTCTGTAAGCTATTTCTATCTCATATTTCTTTTATTCTTGAGACTAGATATTCTATTATTGTGCACCTTAATTCTATCAGATCATTTATTACAACATTGGTTATAGAGCAAAGCTGCAGTCAAGTTGACTTAAAAAGGACAATCTTTCAGATAGAATTTTTTTTTGAAATAAAATCTCTTCTATTGATAAAATGACGTCAAAGATTCATTAAGTTACAGTAAACTGGATTACTGATACACTTCTTATTTCCTTTCATAAATGTGTAGTGGAGATATATCATATTCATGTTGCAGATTAAGCAACCCTGTTTAAACTGGTTTTTTTTCATCATCAATGATCTATTATTTTAGTCCTGCGATATAATTGAAATTCGTTAAGAAGTCTTGGACCCAGATTATAAAATAGGTCAATACTCTAACCATATTACACTAGGACCAGAGAATAACCAATTACTGTTATGAACCAAATGTTCAAAAACAAAGCAATGAAAGCCCTAATATTGGCTTCACAATTGTTTAATGAAAACATAGGTTTTCAGCACCTTTAAAATGTAGATATTGAAAATGGTCATATTTCCAATGCAGACAAGGATTGTTCTAACCATCTGTTTATCATTCATTTCTCACACAATATGTTCTATGATATAGTCATCTTAAGTGATAACTTTTTAACCATTTAACAGTGTTTGCATGACATTTCAGTCAATTATGCAATTAATGAGTTGAAGTTAATCTTTCAAAGTACTATCTTTTTTCTGATGATTGATCATTGATACATTGATTTATCAAATTACATGGTTGTCAGGGAGATACAAGAAGTATTATGAACTATTTTTGATTTTCAAAAATACCATCTCTCAGTCAAAGTTTAGATCATTGTTAATGAAAAAAAACACAACATAAATGGTTTGCAAATCAAGTCGTTTGTCACACTAGAAATCTATGTTATCATTTTATCTGTAGAAGACAATTTATTTTATTAAGTTAAATTCCAAATCTGTGAGAAAGTCCTTTTAACTAACAAATTGTGTCCTTTACATAATGATTTCTCAGGAATACCCAGTGATGTGAAATGGGCATCTTTATTGAGTATAAGGCCAAAAATAATAAATTATTTGTTCAGGGTAACATCTTCAAAATCAGTAGGTCGGGTAGATAGAGATTTTATTTTTTTTTTCATTTTTTTTTATTTTCAAATTTTGAGCTTCACTTTAACATGCATATTTCTTTTTAAAGAAAATAGTTAAACAGTAAAGAACTGTCTTATGACACAGACCAGCATCCATCAAAATGCATTTTCAGAAGTTGTCGAATTTAAGCGGCGATAGAAGACACAAATAAACGTGGATTTGTCGAATTCAAATCAGAAACTGGCCTGTCAGAAATGTGTGAAAAGTTTCAAATGGATATGTTAAAAATACGGCTGCAATTGATTTTTTCTTCCAATGGTCAAATAAAATCTTTAGGGTAGGCAAGTTTGGCTAGGTAGGGTAGGGTTACCCTAAACAAACCACTCTTTTTTTTTTTTAGATCTAAGTGTTATGTCATGTATGAGATATAATATCATTATGATGAGAGGGAAGGGAAAACACAGGATTCACTTGTTTCTCATTAAACCAGAAGACCTAGCAAAATTATCATATTTTTTGGTTATTTTTGCAAATTCTGGTCACATGCTTACATGAACAATGGATAAAAGGAACAATAGCAATGGGTGGAATTTTGAAAAGCAACATATTATTCATTACCTGTATATTTTTCTTTTCTCTTTCCCTGTCTATCATCAGTTCTGTTCCTTCCCCATAGATACGAAACAGCACAACATCTTCATTAAACTTTCCTTCTTGATAATAACCATACAGCTGGTTTGAAATACCGCCAGTAAATACCTGAACAAATAAAATAAAATAAAAAATCTCAAAAAATTACATAAAACAATATTCTCAACATAATAATTTATATCATTAATGCTTTTAAGAATTGAACATATCACCCTGCGTTCATTTCCCTTTAACTAAAACAAAGTATTAGGATCTTGCCAGTTTATTGGAAATTGATCATTGAAAAACCATAAAACTTTTTTGGTCACAAATATTTTCATAAAAAATAAAATGACAGATACAAACAACAGTAAAGCTAAATGACAGACACACAGACAACAGTAAAGCAAAATGTCACAAAAAAAAACACAGTAAAGCAAAATGTCACAAACACAAACAACAGTAAAGCAAAATATCAGATACACAAACAACAGTAAAGCAAAATGTCAGAAATACAAACAACAGTAAAGCAAATTGTCACAAACACAAACAACAGTAAAGTAAAATGTAAGATACACAAACAACCGTGAAGGAAAATGTCAGTCACGCTCAGAAAACAGTAGAGCAAAATGAAAGATACACAGACAACAGTAAAGCAAAATGTCAGATACACAAATAACAGTAAAGCAAAATGTCACAAACACAAATAACAATACAGCAAAATGTCACAAACACACAACAGTAAAGCAAAATGACAGACATGCTCAGAAAACAGCAGAGCAAAATGCAAGATACACAAACAACAGTAAAGTAAAATGTCAGATACACAAACAATAAAAAAACAAAATGTCAGAAACACAAACAAAAGTTAAGCAAAATGTCAGTCACTCACAGAAAACAGTAGAGCAAAATGACAAACACACAGACAACAGTAAAGCAAAATATCAGATACACAAGCAACAGTAAAGCAAAATGTCAAATACACAAACAACAGTTAAATAAAATGTCAGACACACAAACAACAGTAAAGCAAAATGTCAGAAATACAAACAACAGTAAAGCAAAATGAAAGATAAACAAACACTTGTGAAGCAAAATGTCAGTCACGCTCAGAAAACAGTAGAGCAAAATGAAAGATACACAAACAACAGTAAAGCAAAATGTCAGAAATACAAACAACAGTAAAGCAAACTGAAAGATAAACAAACACTTGTGAAGCAAAATGTCAGTCACGCTCAGAAAACAGTAGAGCAAAATGAAAGATACACAAACAACAGTAAAGCAAAATGTCAGAAATACAAACAACAGTAAAGCAAATTGTCATAAACACAAACAACAGTAAAGCAAAATGAAAGATAAACAAACACTTGTGAAGCAAAATGTCAGTCACGCTCAGAAAACAGTAGAGCAAAATGAAAGATACACAGACAACAGTAAAGCAAAATGTCTGATACACAAACAACAGTAAAGCGAAATGTCACAAACACAAATAACAGTACAGCAAAATGTCACAAACACACAACAGTAAAGCAAAATGACAGACATGCTCAGAAAACAGTAGAGAAAAATGCAAGATACACAAACAACAGTAAAGTAAAATGACAGATACACAAACAACAGAAAAGCAAAATGTCAGATATAGAAACAATAGTAAAGCAAAATGTCAGATACACAAACAACAATAAAGCAAAATGTCAGAAACACAAACAAAAGTTAAGCAAAATGTCAGTCACTCTAAAAAACAGTAGAGCAAAATGACACACACTCAGACAAAAGTAAAGCAAAATATCAGATACACAAACAACAGTTAAGCGAAATGTCAAATATACCAACAACAGTAAAGCAAAATGTCAGACATGCTCAGAAAACAGTAAAGCAAACTGATAGACAACCAAACAACAGTAAAGCAAAATGACAGACACACAAACAACAGTAAAGCTAAATGACAATACACAAACAACACTAAAGCGAAAAGAAAGAGACAAACAACAGTAAAGCAAAATGAAAGACACACAAACAACAGTAAAGCAAAATGATACATTCACAAACAACAGTAAAGCAAAATGACAGACATACAAACAACAGTAAAGCAAAATGACAGACACAAAAACAACAGATAAGCAAAATGTCACAAAAAGATGGATAATTCTGTCAAAATGCTTTTTCCTTACTATTTTTATAGGAAACCTAGGCAGGGTTCACGCTGGCCTTCGCAAATGGCGCCATTGGCGCCAAAATCAAGAAATTGGCGCAAGAAAAACAAATTTGGCGAAAGTGCCTGGCGCCAACTATTTTCCGCGAGAATTTGATGTTTGTTTACCGCATGGTTGCCGATCTCAAGTCAATATCGATTTGTTTTTACTGAAGAGCCGAGAACCATGTATCGATGGTTTCCGTAATCGCAGTACTTTGAATTAGAACTCGGGAACCAGCTTGTTTATCAAATGCGATTTCCGATACGGGATAAGCCTTTTTTCACACTTGTTCAGTTCATTATCTGTTGATTGTCAAGTTTGTTGAAGGTGACACTTTCTTGTGTACACCATTTAGTCATTCGCCAGCCTTTACAACTTCAATTATATGGAAATTATGACTTTGATTACTTTAATTGCTTTTCAATCAAAATGTTTGGCCTCGCGCTCCTTTTAAAGAAGTTGACATCAAACATCGACGAAGTCAGTTGTGTTGATTGACAAATAAATGAAACTCTTTTATGCACCGAAGTTTTGGTATATAAAATCCGCGATTTTAAGTGACACTTAATTCTGATCCAACACAAGAGTGACTATAAATCGATCTTCTCAGTCGTTGAATATGCCTCCCACTAAAAATCAAATAAACATCTGACAAGGAGGCCTGAAGGACAGAAAAAAGTTGATTATAATATGACGCCAAGGTGAAAGTCATGTTTCTGATATGTCCTGTTTCAAATGTTGAGTGTGAGAGAGGATTTAATCCATAGAACCTAATGAAAACAGCACGTGAAAATAGATAGAACAAACACTTGAGAACCTCTTTAGAACCGTAGGTGACCCTAACGAAGGATTTCCCCTTCTACAAAAGACTATTTTGGCTCCAACTTATTGAATTTGGCTCCAATTTTTTTAATTTGGCTCCAACTTTTTCAATTTGGCGCAAGTGTTGGTGCAAAGAAAATTTTAGCCAGAGAGAACCCTGCTAGGAGAGTCCAATTCCTTCTAAAAGCAGTGGAAATAGCATGCATGTCTTTGGTAAACTAAGCGGTTATAGGACAGTTTGGTAAATGACAGGTTAGGTAAAAAGGTAAATTAGAGTAATACATACAGAGGTTTATGGTTAATTGATCATATATAAACATTAGGGCATGAACATGCCTAATTATGTGTTTGTTGAATTTCAAAGGATTTTCATTTGTTGTTTGTGTCAGATAAATTCTATATATATATGTTTTAAAACTAAACAATACTTTATCTAAGTGATCTTTTTCCTTATATGTTCACCATCGTAAAACAGGCCCATTTCAAATCGAATTAAGTTACTATTTTTCACAATTTACCAATAAAGCTAATGTTTGAATTCAGGTATTTGGGGAAAGTTTCCAATTTCCGCTGGTTTTTTTCCTGGAGGACTTGCTCAACCCAATTTTATCTTGACAGAAATGATGTATGTGTCCATGGAAATGCGTGGTAACTTTAAAAATGTATGTTGTTCTTTTTATCCCAGAAGAAAAATTATTTTTAAAAAGTTCAAATCTCAATCTTTGAGAGTCTCTTTGACCCTTTTCCAAATTTTCGACTGTCTCAAATTGAAAGAGTTTGTAGACAACATTTCAAAATTTGGTGAAATTAAAAAATAATCTTTTGAAAGTCAATGAACATTGTGGGAAAAGGAGAAATTAAGCAATTCCTTCTTTTCCCACAATGTTTTCAATAGTCGTCTTCAACAAGCTGATCAAATGCCGATATTGTTTGGTAATGGGTTAAGAAATTTAAGTTCTAACCTGTGAGGCTCCTTTTTATGACCTGTGCCAGTGTTTTCAAAATCCTTTTAGTTCTAACCTAAGTATTTAAATATAAAATTTCAAACCCAATTTGTCGAAACATCCAAACCCTTTTGTCAAGTTTTACTTTTTAACAAAATTTTCATTTACCAAACTTACTGTCACTGAAACAAAACGATAAAATACAGTGCTGTAATTCTTCCACAACATAACCAACAGATACGTACACCTATCAGTGCCTTTAGCGCTTTGAATTTCTTATCACTATCACTCCTTTCAGTGATGTACTTACCTTGCATTTAATTGAATTAAAGTCCCCACACCAATCAGGTCGTACAACCTTCAATGCTTCTTTTATTTCAGAGCACAAATTGTCTTCTTGGATCTTCTCTCGGTCTATTTCTAATTTTAACTTTACCGACCCTTGTGTTGTCATCCTGGCGATGTGACCACGAATACACCCGTAAGTTACGAATAATATCTCTCGTGTGACCTAGTTCTCTCAGCTCCGAACGGGTACAAGTGCGCTATACACGGCCCAGTATGTTCTACTGACTATCGTTAACAAAATGGATTGAATATATATTTCTTTTAATGTAATCTATGCACACAGATTCATGTTTTTACTGTTATTTTGCCATATGCAAAAATTCTTAATAATTTCCGATCGCGTAAAATTAGTTTGACTATGCGTTGTGTTTACTCGGTCTAAGGTCAACTCATCCTGCTAATTGAAAAGAGATTTATCACAGTACTTTGGGAAGATTGCCCACAATCATGTCAAATAAAAGGAACGGATTCGCTGAAAGCAAAAGGTACAATCAATATCGATCTGTCTGTGACATATTTAATTTATCAAAGTTAAGCAAAGTATGCGAATGATTACTTCCCTTTGTTATCTTGCAGTACCTTTGTAAATGGAAATCACTGCGTATAACAAAATAAATGTTTAGTTTAGGTAAGCCTGGGGTCTTGGCATACACGCATTAGTTCGGGGTACACGAACGGCCAGGCCCCAGGCTAAGTTTAGGTGAGCTTATGTTGTTGTTGTTTATATAGGCAAAGTATATTCCTCGGCTATCCGTGCCATATTACGCAACAAAAACACCACAAACCTGGCCATGGTGGAGCCTCCATGGTGTCATAGAACCTTTATTTCTAGCTCGATTAGTTTTAAATCAAAGATGAACTTCTGAAGTTTACTATGATAAAAAAACGTGTATTTAATTGATTATATGTGTTGGGATATGACGAGTTAAAAATGACTCTATTTGAATCACTGAAAATGACTTCGTAAAAACCCGGCCATCACAGCCATACCGTAACAGGTTTATTTTTTGTTTTCCATTTGATTTCATTAGAAGTTTTACTATAAGAAATGTGACATATTTTCCTTTAAAATGATATATTGACATGTTATTTTTAGCGTGTATTCTAATAGTCTTACTTCTATGAAAAACACGCATTTTACAATAAATTCTTACCCCAACCTTGCGATTAAAGCTTTACCAAACTTTTGACTGTCCCAAATAGAAAAGGTTTGCAGACGACATTTCAAAATGTCATGAAATTGGAAACGGATCTTCTGGTAGGATAGAAAACAGTGTGGGAAAAGGAGAAATTGTTCGTTTCGAGCAATGTTTTCCAGAGTTGTTTGCAACAAACTGGTGAAATTGCGTTATTGTTTGGTAAAGAGTAAACCCTGTTTGACTAAAAGATATACATCAAGATCATCGGAGTAAAGTGAGTCCTTTAGTAGTTTTATTGTATTTTTCTAGCTTTTATTTGGTATAAGTTGACTTTCAATCAAGCACGTACGCGATCGTTGATAAATTGTTGTTTGAATAACACCGTGCTTTTTGTTAAAGTCCAAAACGAAGTCACAAATATCATGTAGTCTCAATAATGATCCGTGAACGAAGCTTTTTTCGTCATTTGGACATTCATCGTGCTTCGCTACAGTCAAAATAGCAATAGCCTTCGAGACCAGTTATCTGGACTAAAATATCATGATACATGGCCACGCAATTTACTTTGGTAATACACGATATTTCGACCAAACTTACATCATACGTAAACAGAAGCTCAGAGTCAAATGATGATTTTTTACTCATCATTATACATCTTAACTAAGATAAGATATCAATCGGTAAAAAACTGAAAGAAAAACACCGAAAACCTTGTTGATATTGCGATTCCTGGCCTTCATAGCCATGTTCGATTCATATTTGAGTTTCTGTCAGATTGCCACGATACTTATTTCATCAAAAAGCTGTATTGAGCAGCTCAATGTTGATACTTTTGAAGATGTAACCTCATATACATGTACAATGTGATGTATTCTACTATACATGTCCACAGAGCATTTACACTATTGTCTTATAGGTTGATATACACATTTCATAGAAGTAATGTTACTACCGTGTCTATCTGGGACAATATTCAAGTCAGTGGCAACCAGACATCAGCCACAAGACGTTACGACATCGTATCTACACATTTCATAGCTCTTTATAATACCATACCTATATACTTGTAGAGGAGTCTGAGAGTAGGAAACAATGAACATAGAATATATACACTTGTATTGAGTTATTATATTCCGCCCACCAAATACGTGACATGGTGTCAGAAGTTAATTGGAACATTTTTGAATTTTTGTGAAAAGAAGTACCAAGAAATTCAAAATGGACAATATGAACAATTCATTTGGAAGTACACCCAAAATGAACTGGGAAAGTACAGATTTTGGAGGGACTAGTTTCAAACAACATGTTGGATTTATGTTTACTGGACCATTAAAATCCAAATCGGAAGAAGATAGATGTTCATATTTGATGTTGTGGGCTGGTGAGAAAGGAAGGAATTTGTATTCAACTTGGGCGTTAAGTGCTGACGAGAAGAAATCTCTAGATGTCCATTATGCCAAGTTTGAGGAATATGTAAAGCCACGTACAAATGTGATTTACAATAGATACAAGTTTCATTCCAAAGTACAACATGATTCAGAATCATTTGACACATTTGTAGCAGAATTGCAGATCCTTGCCAGAGACTGTAACTTCGCTGACAAAGAAGAGATGGTACGGGATAGGATTTTGATTGGGATAAAAAGTACAAAAATAAGAGAGAAATTGATCAGTCAAGGTTCGGACTTAACTCTTCAAAACACACTGGACATAGCAAAACTCTATGAACAATCAGCTATACAGGCAAAATATATGTCTGAAGAGAAAGTTGATATGGTTAAGAAGAAAACGTCATCACCAAAGAAGAAAACTCAATTTCCAAAGAAGAACTTTCAATCCTGTACAAACTGTGGTCTTGACTCCACACATGCAACATGTCCTGCAAAAGGGAAGAAATGTTTGAAGTGTGAAAAGATGAATCATTTCGCTCGCGTCTGCAGATCCAAAAAACAGAGAGGTGTGAATGTGTGCGACACACAATCAAATAGATCGGAAGAGGATATTGATTTAATGCACATGTCGTCAGTTGAAACTGAGCTGAATTCAATCCGAAAGGACTGGATGGAAGATATTTTAGTTCAAAACCAGAAAGTGAATTTCCAATTGGACACTGGGGCAATGTGTAATGTTATTAGTCTCGAATTGGCGAATAAATTGGGTGTTGAAAAGAAAATGCACAAGAGTAACGTTCCTTTAAAGTCATACTCTGGACACAAAATCAATGCTAAAGGTGTTGTGACATTAGACTGTGAGTATAAGGATAGGATTTATGTCTTAAAGTTCTACGTCGTTGACATGAAATCCAAACCATTGATAGGTGTTGACTCTTGTGCGGAACTGGGTCTCATAAAAAGGATACACAGTGTTTCCGTGAAGATTCCAGCTGACATTCAACAAGAATATTCAAATCTTTTTGAAGGAATAGGGTGTATGCCAGGTAAATACAGAATTAAGATTGATTCTAAAGCAAACCCTGTAGTACATGCTCCTAGCAAGGTACCTCTCTCGTTGAAGAAGAAAATCAAAGAAGAGTTGAAACGGATGGAAAAGTTGGGAGTCATTGAGAAGCAATCAGAACCAACACCGTGGGTCAATTCTTTGGTAGCTGTCGTTAAAGCGAATGGACAAGTAAGAATTTGTATAGACCCAAGATATCTGAATAAAGCTGTTCTCAGAGAACACCATCCATTGAAGATAGTAGAAGACGTTGAAGATAGTAGAAGACGTTATTGAGCAGATTCCAGAAGCGTCAGTTTTCTCGAAACTCGACTGTACATCTTCATTCTGGCAAATTCAATTAGATGACAAAGTTCAAAATTATTTACTTTCAATACTCCGTGTGGACGGTATTCATTCAAAAGGCTTCCTTTTGGAATTATCTCCGCAAGTGAAATCTACCAAAGAAAGATTTCGGAACTGATAGCCAAAATTGAAGGATGTGACGCAATTATAGATGACATAATTGTGTTGGGAAGAACCATGAAGGAACATGATGAAAGGCTCAAACGTGTACTGGATGTTATGCGAGAAAACAACCTCAAGTTAAAACCAGAAAAGTGCGAATTCAGACAAGACGAAGTTTCGTACGTTGGACACGTCTTGACCGGATCTGGGGTTAAGCCTGACAAAGAGAAGATCAGAGCTGTAATGGAGATAACCAGACCAACAAGTGTCAAGGAATTACAAAGTTTTCTAGGATTCATACAATACCTTGGAAAATTTCTAGACAACTTATCGGAAGTAAGTGCTCCGTTAAGAACATTATTAGAGAAACAAGTTTCATGGCACTGGGATCATGAACAGGAGAAGAGTTTCCAACAACTCAAAATACTAGTTACGAATGTACCTGTGTTAAGCTACTGCGATCCAAAGAAGGAATTGACATTAACAGTCGATGCGTCAAGCAAGGGACTCGGATGTGCGTTGAAACAGGAAGGTAGATACATTGCTTTTTCCTCAAGAGCATTAACACAGAGTCAACAGAATTATTCGCAGATAGATAAAGAAGGGTTAGCAATTGCGTTTGGTGTGAAGAAATTTCATCAATACATCTTCGGACAAAGAGTAATTGTTGAAAGTGATCATAGGCCACTTTAGAGCATTTGGAGAAAACCAATACACCAAGCACCGCCGAGGTTACAAAGATTACTTCTTTCACTGTGCAGTCATATGATCTAGATGTTACCTACAAGCCAGGGAAAACACTTGTTGTTGCTGACACATTGAGTAGATCATTTTTGAAAGAGTCAAAGGAAGAATTGGTTCCCGACATAGCTGTCAACGAAATCAATTTAGTTCAGTATCTTCCTATTACACCATACAGGTATAAAGAATTGCAAAAATGCACGAAAGATGACACAACACTTCAAGAATTAAGGACGGTTATTGAAGTAGGTTGGCCAGACAAGATGTCAGACTGTTCACAGAAAGTTAGGCAGTACTGGAATGTGAGGGATGAACTTTCGTGTATTAACGGAATTTTGTTTAAAAGTCACAAAATAGTTATTCCAGAATCGATGCGTACATACATGCTAAATATCATTCACAGATCTCATCTAGGTATAGTGAAATGCAAGAGTTCAGCAAGAGATGTTGTATTTTGGCCGAGTATGTCCAAGGACATTGAGACATTAATTGCAAAATGTGAAATTTGTGCAAAATACTCGCGTGCAAATCCTCATGAACCGCTGATGGAAACTGAAATGCCAGACAGACCATGGTCGATCATTTCAAGTGATGTTTTTTAATCGAATGGTCACTATTACTTACTAACAGTGGATAATTACTCAAAATGGTCGGAAATATCGCACATGAACAAATTGAAATCAAGTATAACAATCGGTTTTCTGAAAGGACAATTTGCGAGATACGGAATTCCACAGAAACTGATAACTGACAATGGTACAAATTTTGCGAGTGAACATTTCAAAAGATTTGTACAAGATTACAATTTTGTACACGTGATTACAAGTCCGCATTATCCTCGTTCAAACGGACAGGTGGAGAGAACAGTGCAAACTGTGAAAAGGATGATGAAAAAAGCAAAGGATCCATACAAAGCTCTTATGGGTTACAAGAATGCACAAATCGAAGGTATTAATATGTCACCGTCACAATTGTTTTTAGACAGAAAACTTATGACAGACATACCTTGTACATCAAATCAATTAAAGGTGAAGGGACAATCTTCAATCATCATGAAAAGAGTAAAACAAAGAAAACTAAAACAGAAGATCTATCATGATAAACATACAGGCGCAGAACTCAAATCTTTCAATCCTGGAGATAAGATAGTTTTCCGTCATGAGAATAAATGGGTTCCTGGACAAGTTTTATCCAAACATGATACTCCGCGTTCATACAATATTGAGTCAAACTCTGGTGCTCAATATAGAAGAAACAGACATCATCTGAAACCAACTAAGATCAGCGTGGACAAACCATTGGTGAATGATCAACCGATAATTGAATCGAATCAATCCGGAGATCAAATAGACAACCAACTACCAAACAACCAACTACCAACAGATAAGGGTGAATACCGTTCAAGATCGGGAAGATTGGTGAAACCACCAGAAAGGTTTGGTGATTTTGTGAAGTGAATGGTTCATAATGATAACCATATAATCAATGTATTCATATAATCAGTGTGATTGTGTATGATTGGATTTTATAATCAGTACAATACAAGTATTCAGTTTAAAGAAAAGTGTTAAGAAAATCAGTTAGTCATATTCACTATGCTGGATTTACACTGTGCATTTTACTAGGTTGTAGTGTACGGTAATCAACCAAATTTCTGATTAATTGTCTAAAATTCCATAGTATCATTACTTCATTTCAATGTGAGCAGAGGTCTGATTAGAAACATTAATACTTCATGATAACTCCATTGTTTTATAGTATTCTGTTAGATAAAGTTACTAACATTTAATCTGTAACCTAGAGACATTTAACCAACGACCTAAGGTTAACGAGCTCATAAACACTAGAGAGACGCTATCCAGATGTTTACACTCCGTGAGAATCCTGCTGGACATTACTATCAATTTCTGAGTGTCAGATAAGAATTTCATTCATGATTTTGTGTATACTAGGAATATCATTCAGATTTAAACATTTAATTTAACTTCAATTTTGATTTTTAATTTGAAGGGAAGGATGTGATGTATTCTACTATCCATGTCCACAGAGTATTTACACTATTGTCTTATAGGTTGATATACACATTTCATAGCTCTTTATAATACCATACCTGTATACTTGTAGAGGAGTCTGAGAGTAGATGCGAAACAATAAACATAGAATATATACACTTGTATTGAGTTATTATATTCCGCCCACCAAATACGTGACATACAACAAAGAAAAATATATTGTTCAACAATTTTGATTTTCTGATCGAAACCCCATTTGACATAACTGATGCCGGCATGTACATTTATTGCAATATACTTTTAAATCTTCATCAGCCATTACATTTACTTAAAGCACTCAATAGCCAAATTTCAGGCCTTTGTTCATGAGTTGAAATCTTTGCAAACGGAAATGTTTTAGAAGAAATATAACTCATCGAAAACCTCGAGCCTTCTGATCGAAAAACCAAATAACGTTGCAATTACAAGCTTACACGACAAGTCCGATTTATGTTTTAGTTTATGAGATTAATAGCAGTATACCCTGTCAAGCCAATGTAATCTGTCTCTAAGGTTTGGAAACCTTAATAAACAACTCTAGCATGCCCTTTAGAGCACATATCTGGCTGTGCCGCGTTAAATCCTCTTCGACCATAGTGTCCAGCGTGCCTTGCATGTTCTATTATATCTTCATGTGTCGAGTTAATTCTAGCTTTCGAGTGCAACTGTTTGTATTCATTTGTTATCGTAGCTAATATACCAGCACTGTGGTATGTGTTTTAACCATCGAACGTTGCAGAATTGTAATCCACGTCGTTTTTTACACATTATAGAGAGAAATCACCTATCGTTTCTACTATCAGTGTTAATATTACTTCAGCACTTGTTTCAAATGTTTGTACTTTTTGGTACGAATAACTTAAACACATTACATTTAAAGCGTCTATTAATAAGTTGGGAATTAAGGTGATAATGCACATGTATTCCCAGATCAGGTTGAGTGGGTGTCGAAATTTGTCTTAGCATTGCAGCTTGAACAATATAAGTTATATTATATAACCTATCCTTGTGATGAATAATTGGATCCGGGTCCCTGTATCAAACTATTTGCTGCAAAACGACCCCAAACTCTTTCAATACATTCAATGTAGCGAAATATATGCGTTTTTGTCTTGCTTTAATCTTATCAACCATAAAGATTTCTTGTCTATCTAGTTAGAATTGCTGAAATATGAATATAAATACAAGATAATAGTACTGGACAATACAATTTCATTACGAGTGGTGAAAAGTCTGTCAAAATTGCAACCAAATGAGACAGAATATGACATGTTTTTAATTAATCAATATATGTTCTGATAAATAATAAACTCAGGACTAGCAACTGGTAAATTTTGCTGCACAATCTGCTTTTTTGGATGGATTATCGCAATTTTTATCTGGTTGTGTATTTTCGAATTGCAATTTTGAATTGCATCGGCGAGGAAAAATTACGAAATTTCAGCCAAATCCACGAGGTTAAAAGTGAAACGTTACCTGCAGGCGGTTGAATCACGTTTTTAGACTTTTTATCACTTGTCTGAAATAGCAAAATACTATCCTGAAAACGCTTAACCGGAAGTTAAACGACCGATTTCATCGTCAGCATCATGCAGGCGCGGTAGAGCGATCAACGGTTTTGATTAAATATTCTTTTGTTATATTACTGAATTATAGACCAATTCTAATCCCGGCTGAATACAACAGTGTTTATTGTTCTGTGTTTAAACTTCAAACACCCTCCTTTGTCACGTTTACCCATCCCCTCAAGCTGTTGACATACTATCTTTATACTCTATGTCATTTGTTCTTTCCTATATCTTTCTTTCTATATTTTCCCCCATTCAATGGAAACCAATCATTGTCATTTGTCAATTACCAAAACATTTATGTTACATTATTCCCAGTCTGGGATGAGCGTGCATCGATTGATTTTCCTTAACTTGTGTTTAAGAATTTTGTTAAAGAAACAAATGGTTAAGAATACTTTGATTATGCATTTACAAAGGGGAATTGTTTCTAAATTATGAGAACTTGTAGCCAGACCATTTTGCCAAAGTTGATGATATGAATAATGACCAATGTTGTGGACTGTGTATTATATGTATAATATATATACATCTTATTTTTTTTTACATCGATTGTGTAGGAAGCTTGTTAAATTCACTCTCGATATATCTGCTTCCTAGGTAGTATCTTTAACAAATTCGAATTTAGATTGTAATAAACAAGACTGATAGTAAATCCAAAAGACCAGTAGCATTCTACAATTCGAATTGTCATAAAATCATAGTAATCATTAGCTCTTAACAAAAACTGTAATCACATTTGTTATATTCAAATAGGGTTTATAATTTCATCAAACAAATATATAACTTGCAATGTCATAAAGAACAATAGCCCAGATGGCGGATATCCCCTTCCATAAGGTAGTGGATACTATGCCAGTATGTATGCTCACGCCAATTAATGGGTTCTGTTGGCTAGTCGCGGCAATTTTCTCATATGTTTAAACGAACTATAGGCAAAAGTTATATATGATACTACGAGAAGACTAGTCATAATAGTTCGACGTATAGGTTACTTTCGTAGGACAATCTAGAACGTATACTCAGAGACATCTATGTCTCTGGTTACTCAGAGACATCTATGTCTCTGGTATACTGTATCAGAGACATAGATAACATGTTATGATCTATGTTTCTGACTGTATCAAGATATTTCCCGATTCGCGTAAAATCACTTTGGCTAAAGGGAAGGAATCCTGGTCCTCCTATTCTCTATATTCATTTGTTTTGCAGAGTTATTGTTCGTTACATTAAACATTACCTAGGGGACTGATGGGTGAATTCTATTTTCAAGTGACAACACATTCGCATGGCTAGATTTCATCAAACGTGTATAAAATATATACAAAAGGTGTGTCCAAAACATTGTTCGTGAACGATGCATCATTTTCTTCCGTGTAATGATATGTTTTATGAATTGTTCGAACTTCAATGCGTTGGCTGGTCGAAAAGGTTCTGATTAACATATTGTTCATGAATGAAAACAAAATGAAATAATTTGCCGTCCGTACGTGGTAGTATCTTGTTTTGACATGTTGATATTTTCGTTCGGACATATATTTCGTTGTTTTCCAAAGTGTTTTGTTTCAAAACGCAAGTCTCGTTAAGTATAACGAGTACTAATTCTACATTTAGCTTTGTTTACAGACTACGTCATCGCGTATTAATATTGTGGTCACAATGTCTAAGAGAGACCTGTCAAATTTACTAGAAATATTTCCTCTCGAAAATTGTTGGCTTCAATTTTCAGTACAAAACACCTGATTTATTGTCTCACGAAGGTTTAAAACCCGCAAAAAATGCAAGTTTGCAAAATTATAATTTTCAATCATATACGTATCTTAACTACTTTTCGGAAATTGGATTCATACCTGTAATGAAGGAGTGATTCGGTCTCTGGTGATGGAAGCTGGAAAATGATTCTGGGAAAATTTGTAGCCGAATTTCTAATCGAAATTTTCGTGCTACTAGGATGCTTTATACGCCCCTCGTGTAGTACAGGTATGTAGAAAGAGACGATCGGGATGGTGTTATTAATGTTGTCAATACAAAACAGGGACACATAAGCATAATTGATTTCAGGTATAAATACCAATTAAACAAACCAACATTTTTATCAATTATTTCACTAGACAGTACCTTTATAGATTTTTTAACAAATTGATTGGTTTTTAGATGTCTTGAGTTTAAACTATTTTAGGTCCTGACACAGAGAAAACACACGTGTATATATATATATGTTCTCTTTTTGATCTCTTAACTTATTAATTTTTCATCCTTTGTATTAGTCAAACCAATTTAATGCGGGGAAATATTAAGAACATTTTGCATCAGGCAAATTTTCAAACGATTCATTTAATGGAGGACGCTGCGATAAAACCGTTGGAAGACCGAAATTTTCATTACTACAGTAAAACAACAAATGACATTACTCACAGTTATGAATTAATCCCTTTTTAATCGATCCATACATGTAACCAATCTCTACCAGAGTAAATTGGTTCCCGCTATGCTCCCACATTTATCTCTGTGACGGGCTCAGAAAATAGTACCGCTTTTCCGGCGTGGTCACGTGACCGAAACTGACGGGTAGTAGAATACTGCATCTAGCGGCTTGCAAAAAGCGAGCTCCAAACTAACGCTCAGATCAAATTAAGAAGTCTCTTAAGTCGTATCACAATATAAAGATAGATAAGATAGGACAGTTGAAATAGAATAAAGACATTTATTTACATACAAAGCAGTTTACATTTGAAGTGTTTTGAACAACAGCTTATTGAGTAGAATTGAGGCGACGCTCCATACGACTCGAAACCCGCCCCCCTCGATCAAAACAAAGTGAATGACAGCTAGAAAATACATTCTCCAAGACAAATCAAACCTCCACGTAGTTTAACAAATGAGTCGTCAGTCAGAATGAAACGTTCTCAAGAAAATCCAATGAATCGAGAATATTGGTGACCTCAACAACAAATAGCACCAAATGTTACTCTTCATTTCAAGTTTAAGTCTTCCTTCAGTCAGTTCAGACATTGATTAAGTGGACATTGATCATACTCTTAGGCCTCAATAGACTTATTTGAAAGGACTATCTCACATGTGATTTTAACAATTTAAAATAAGAAGTTTTCTTTCCATAAAATGAAAATACAAATTTCTAAAGTGACAGAAGACTAGATTATTGACAGCTTTCCAATAGCATTCTTAACTGTTAAGAAAAGTTTATAAAGAACATTTACAGTGTATATTGTTGATAATGCAAACCGTTTAACCCTTTCCAAAACAACACATTTTTGACTGTTTCAAATCGAAAGAGTTTGCAGACGACATTTCAAAATGTAATGAAATTGAAAAATATTCTTCAGAAAGAGCAGAAAACCTTGTGGGAAAAGGAAAATTGCTTATTACGAGCAATTTATCCTTTACCCACAATGTTTTCTAAAGTCGTCCGCAACAAAGTGGTCAAATGTCATTATTCTTTGGGAAAGGATTAACCCTTTACCAAACTCTAAATTTTCGACTGTCCCAAATTGAAAGAGTTTGCAGGTGACATTTCAAAATGTGATGATATTGAAAATAATCTTCTGATAAGGCAGAAAACATTGCTTGAAAAGTAGACATTGCTCGATAAGAACAATTTCCACATTTCCCACAATGCTTCCAGAGTAGTCTGCAACAAAATGGTTAAATGTCTCTTATGTTTAGATTGTTGTTTAGAGAAACGCCAGTTTAAATGGTTTGGAATATCTGCAAAATAAATGATTTTTATCTTTTCTAAATAATTATGATTGGGTTAGAAAGCTGTCAATAATCTAGTCTTATATTACTTTATAAAATATGTTGTCATTTCAATTGTAAAAGACAATCTTTTCTTAAAAGTTAAAGATCCCAATCTGTGAGATTGTCCTTTTCATATCAAATCATTCATGTTTATTTCACCCAATACACAACTATCTGAGTTAGTTGCTTTAAAACCATTTTCTAACATCTGCTTTTGCTTTCAAATTAATAAAGTCACACATTTTACATGGAGGAATGGGTGAAACAGATGTCCAGATAAAAGGCATATTAAGCAATTATTGATTCTTTAAATCCTATGTTGTGGGTACTCATTTGAGACATTAGAACAAACAAATGAATCATAAACCAGATCTAACACATCAAACAGATCCAAGCGTTATTTTATTCAGATCAAACTCATCTTTTCATTACCTAGTTTTACTGATAAGAAAGTTCCTATCTTATCTCTCACCTACACCATATTCTTCAATCATGCTTTGATAATGCACATGGTGGACACTGTTTCTGTTTATTTGGTGATCCTCAGGTGAAACTGTATTTGGTTGAGTAATTTTGCTTTAGTTACTTTTCCATTTTATACAGCAAATGATATTTATGGTTGAAAGGCTTTCAACTTTTATGAACACTGTTCTGACATCATCTTTCTTGAAATATAATGAATGAAAACCATTATGTATCAACTAGACAATGTTTTAACAAACAACAGTTCAGCTTATTTGTTAATTCAATATTTCATCATCATATCATTAAACAGTAATATTCTCATGGTGAATACTTGTCTTTTAAAGATTTTGATTGTTGTATGCTGTAATGATAATCACACATGTACATTTTTGTCTTAAAAGATTATTCATAGAAAACATTTGAATTATAAAAGAATTAAACTCTTACAATCAGTCCTTTAAGTTCCTATTAACAAGCAACTGTTTGAATACTAAGTAGCAATTATAACCATATCTGGGGATGCTCCCTGCTTTCATCATTTAGTCACTTATTGTGAATTTGTTATAAGCATTTATGAAAGAAACTTAAGAAATAAACTGTTGTCATAATTGTTTTGGCATTGCTTAGCAGTTATAAAAACTATGATTAATTTTGATGCAAAGCATGAGTATTGTTCATTCAACTATAGCTGATATATGTATGTACAATTCAAAACATGTGAAGAAGTAAAGTGAAAATCTGAAACAAAAACTTAATTGTTAATCGTTAATTGTTTTCTTCATTTAACAAATATCTACAGAATATGTACCTTAGACCATCCTATACACTAAAAGAATCATATTACTGGCCACCTTTAACCCTATCAATTATCAATTCTTTCCATCATTTTTTTCATTAGAGAGGTTAATAATAACTAATTAAACATGCTCATCATACAGTTCATCCAAATATTCTGAAATTACATATGGTATAATTCATGATTTATTAAGTTATATAACAATGCTTCAAAAATGTGACCCATTTTCATGCTTGTGAAAGCATTTCGATTAAAGAAAAACCTGGTTATCATTAACAACTTACTGTTTCGTCCAAAAGATTTATGCAAAAGGCCCACTTTCTAATTGAGTCCCTCTTCTTATTACAAATTTATATCATGGTAATCAATGAAATTCTTTTTCTGCATTGAATGAATCAAATATGGAATGTTTTGTTAGTCTCTTGTCCCTTATTTAAGATTGTTGACATGGTAAAGTATGTGCATTCATTGGTTCAGAAAGAGGATTGTGAGAAAATATAAGGACATCTGAATTGATAGACTAAATGCTACGTTATGTTCAAATTACAATTAACAGAAGCATCGACCAATTCTCTCAGATATGAATAGTGAAAATTATCCAAATAGTAAGCAACTAAAGATAACATTCGTAACATTGAAAAGTGTAGAAATCAGTTTGATAAAGGGATTTGACAATCTGTCATTCATTTTTTAGTTTTATTCCAATGCTTTTCTCACTATTGTTGGAGGTTTTACCAAAATGCCCCAAAGTGCACTAAATCAAGCATAAATTTGCCTTGATCCATCGACTAGTTTTAAGATAACCGCGTCCTTACTCCCCCTCATCCTAGCCACCCCCCAGCCCTACCCCCCACGAAGAATAACAGCTGTGGCAGTTTTGTAGAGGGGAGAACCAAGGGTGTACAGCTTTCTTATTTCTTAAGAATCATTAATGGTTTGTCTATTCTTTTGCACAAAGTTTGAGCATACATACATCATAAAGTTAGCGGTAAACCATGTATTATATACAATAAAACACAAGCATAGTTAGAAAAAGGTACTTGCAGTTAATTCAACATAGGTCTTTCCTCTCATCTTTGTCTCTATGCTCATGCCTTTCCTGTGGCCCCACAAACCATGAACACATCATCCAAATATCCATTTTGTTTCAAACTCTGGAAGCCTATAACTTGTATCTTCTCTGCAACTCTTTTTTTATCTCATTCAGCTCTCATTTCATAGCATTTGAAGCTTATTTGTGGGTTATTTAGAAGTACCTTTTTAAAACCACCATCTCATCGATATCTTACATTCGTGGAAGTTTTCAGATCATCGATTTGGAGAGATCTGCGCCCGTTCAGATGATTAGAATGTGCCATTTAAGAAGCTTTTGTCTTATTCCAAAGACAATCCTATCACATATTTTGATATTAATCTTTGCAAGTGGCAAACTCTTTAAAAACAGTTGTAAAGTGAAGACATCGTTCCCAAATCCTATATCTTTTTTGTTTACATCACTGGTATCCAAACTGTGCGATAACCAAAATTTATTATACATCAAGCGGGAGACCAAAGATGTAAACATTCCGCGGATTGATTTTCAATAGCGTAAAAAGGCTTTAAAATAGTTCTGGCAAAAATCATTGAAATACATATTCAATTTCTACTGTATGGATAAACTAAAGGTAATTTTGACTTATTCTAATAGTGTTTTACTTAATTGTATGCATATAACAGTTTGGATCGCAATATTACAGAGTTTGCCACGATTCGTGGCAAAGATGGCGTGAGCCCGTTGCAGAGGTAGTATCCGGGGGACGATAACTCTGCATGGGAGATTGACATGTAACTTGTTGGTATTCCTCATGTAAGAACGGTTAAATTGACGCTAGGTGACAATTTTTCTGCTCCCATTAAACTTCCATTGCGCATGCGCACTGGGGGAGCACTGGAGTGTGAAAACCATAATTTAAAAGCGTTTTTTAATTGTTTAACAGCAATTGGTGCCATTATTTAGTGGTATGTAAGTTTCTTTTATATATCTTGTCTTATCAATTGACTTTGAATGGCCATTTTGTGCTTTAAATCCGAAAATCAGAATTTAGAAAGTCTGACACTATTTGGATAGTTTGGAATTTCGACATTAGATTGCCTCATCAGAAAATAAAAAAGCAATCTTCACATGGAATTATTTTGACTACCTTTGTATAGGCTAGTAATGAATTTCTCTCCAGGAAAATGTAGGCAACACAGAAAAGTGGCAATAATTACAGGTTAAACAACAAAGTTAATAAGCAAAAGGTCAAGCAAATAGTACAACAATCTTAATGAGACCAAATTGAACACACTTTGGTGGTAAACAACAACTGGTTTTATAATGTGATTTTAACCATGAAGTCTCAGGGTCTTCCCCAGCCCCGTAAAGCGCCGCGGCTCCGCTGCGCTTGACTTTCAAAATAAGCACTCCCGCGGCGCCTTAGCTGACTCCCGCGGCGCTCTAAATGTGTCCGCAGCGCTTTAAAGTGACCCCAAATGGAGTCAACGTCAATGGCAGTATAGTCTAGATAAACCGCCAGTCTATAAAGTAGTAACTAACAGCTGATAAAAAAGTCGATAGGCGTTTGCACACTCGGTTTATGCGACGTCGTCATAGGTACAGACATGAGCGTGTGTATTGGCGTTATGGCACGTGCTTTGTCCTAAAAGGAAAGATCTATGATGGGTGTTAAAAGATCGCACTTGGAGTGAGAAATAGACTACTTAATTGACATGGCTTCTGTCACTTTCTATGATACTATAGACGGGAGTTTTATGTGAAAACACCTGATTCAGACATCCATCTCCACATCGCCGATTTCCTTGGTTTGTCATGGTAAGTTATTAGACAAACTAATATGACGCCATCAGGAAATATTGAGAAAGTTTTGCATCCGGCAATATCTTTCTTCACATCGAATTATTTTGACCGGGTAAGTTATAAAATTCAGTTCCTCGGCAACTTAGTTTCACTATAAATATGCCCCAAACCGGTTTTGTAGTATCTGTATACATAAACTGCTGAGATGAAATGATCATCTGGTGGGCTCAGGCATAACGTAATTTTTCAAACGTCAAAATACTTGTTGAGCTCAATGTGACAAATACACCAAGTGAACCTGAGCAAGCTCCTCATTTCTGGAATTTCTTACGAACAATTTTATAATATGAGGACTGTGTTAAGTGCCTCTTGTATGCAAACATGTCTACAGGTATTGACACTGCAGCTATAGTCATGTTCACTTTGTTAAACAATGAACAAAACTCCAAGTGGTTAAGGTGAAGGAATTGTAACTTGGAGTTTTGGTTTGATCCTTCAGGCAAGACATGACAGAGCCCTAGTCTCGTACTGTGAATCCCAGGAAACCCGTATACAATACATAAAATACTGTTGACAGAGAGTCAAATGTTGCATACAAAATAATAATTTGTGACACCATGATTATCTATGAACTTGTATTTTTTTAATGAATAGACTAGTGAGAAATAATTTAACAAATTCCTAGTGATGCCCCATTGTAAAAGGCATTTCGGGTAGACATGCAGATTGCTATGTATTTGGCTAGTCATGACTATGTTACCTGACATGAAAAGACGCAAGCACAAAGAAGCAAAAAGACTTTGACCAGCCTCCAGACATAGGAATCCTGTATCAAAGTTCAAATAAGCTTGATCCTCCAAGCCGTATGGCTGCCTTTAGGAATCTTCAGTGGTTGATGAAGAAAACTCACTCAAACCATTAGTTGCATGCCACTTATGGATTTGTGTGAGTTGTTTAAAAAGAACATTTCTGTTTAAGTAAGGCTGTAATAATAGTACTGATGGAGAATTTTCACTTGCAAGCCATCAGATGATATTCGATAAAGGATAAAAACTGGCTGCAATACTCATGCAATACTTAAATAATATACATGTAGTATGGTGTTATGGTTCTTTAGAATTAACAACTGACATGAAGTAACACAGGATGTCAGAAAAAAAGTTTGTTATAAACTTTAACGAAGGAAAACATCTAGCTTGTCATGGAAACATTCTTAATTTTGTAAAATAGTTGGATGCTTCCATGATTGATCTAGTTTTTCATAATTTTGTTTTGCTTTGCACCTATGAAACACTATTTATTTTGATGTAGTCTTCTTGCAACCTTCACAGTACTCTGACATGAAGAATACGATAAATAATAAATCATGTTTGTGATTTAATTTATATGTCAACAAAGATCTATGCTGAATGGGGACAATGGTTCTCGAGAGCCCATACGCTCTTTGCTATGAGAATCACATTGGTACTCCATATTGACCAGATGGATACATGTCCTTGAATAAATCTATTAAATGTGAGGGGGAGGCTGTGACACCAATTGGACATATTTTGTTTAAATGGGATGTTGCTCAACACTTCTATATACTTCTGATTCAAGATGTGTCTGAAAGATAATAATAATAGAGGTTCACATTTTCATTTCAGACTGTTAAAGGGATTCAGCATGCATGTCCTCTAGACTTACAGAATTTCCAATTTAAAAAAGCTCAGGATGAATGGTTCAAAGCAAAACCAATGAGAAGTAGAGTATTCAAAATAGAAATGCACATTGAAGTACTGTATATGGAGTTTTGAAAATTTAATTTTGTAGACTATCACTCATTTTTTTTGTCTAGCAAATGTGTTGATTTAAATATATTATGGGACACTTTCTTTTGTCTTTTATTTTCACAACATACATTAAAACTCACCATTTTGGTACACATATATAAAAAAAATCGAAAAGGGAGGGGGATGAACCCCTCCCTTGACCCTCCCCCGTCCTCCCCAGCGCCTGAAAAAAATCCTGGGGAAGACCCTGAGTCTTCATGATAAGAGTTATGATTGTTTAAAGTTTTTATGAATTTTGTAAGGTTCTACTAGATGACAAGTGATTTGAAGAATAACAAAATATTTGTCAAGCGGCTGAACATTATCCTAAAGATAGTTAATCTCCATGTTTGTCTCAAATCTGGTCTCTCATTATATAGTTTCTTATGTCACTGATTGGAATGATTACTACATTTGCTTTAAAAAACAATTTTGGTTTTATTTGCATTTAAATTAGGTCCCACTCAATGATTTCTTAGCAGTGGTATGAAAACTTAAAAGCATTCAAGGGCTAAAAAAATCAACACTGGGTAAAATGAGTAATGATTAAACTATTAAACATCATGTAAAAACATAGCAAAACACCACATTAGCATGACTATATAACACCTGTGGTATTTATTATTGATGTTTCAAAGTGCTATTTTCACAAATTGTGTACAACACAAAATTCGACTACATTACATCTGAGCAAAGTCTAAAAATAGCAATGATTGCTCGGAAAAACAAGCAAAAATCCTGTCACTTATCCAACACAGCAAACGCAAATATTCAAAATTGAAAATTTCCCGATTTCATTGGTCCCTGACATTTTAGGAAATTTATCCTGGCAAATTTTGGCTGCCCTCATCTTATTCCTTTTTGTAAACAAACCTTATCATCTTTGCTCTTTTAACATCATCATATGAAAAGGTTACTGTATCAGCTACTCTTTGAAAAGGAATTAAATAAATTGCTATGTTAATTTTCATCTATTCTAATAAAACTTACACAATTCTAATGTAACTGAGTGCAAGTATTACTTAAATTTAATATTTCAGATAAGGCATTTCTACTCCTATATTTGAGTAGAAGTGTATGTGCTTACTAGACAAGGAAAAAAATGTAAAGCATACATCCTGCAGTACATGTGCAATCTTGAAATATTTTATACCATTGTAAGAAAGAGCAGTAGATAATAAGAGGAGAAATAAGTATCATAGTCACCAATTTGTAAGAAAAAGAAATCATGGAGGACAGTGGTCAAGGGGTAGAGCGTCGGCTTCTTGACATGAGGGTTGTGGGTTCAAATCCTATGAGTGGTGGGATCTGCCTTATAACCTTTCATTAATCCACATTTGGGGTGAGTACTCAGGAATCAGCATCGAGAGTGATAAATCTAAGTTGTAAGAATTTGTTTCACAATCAATGTAAACTAAATAAACTTAAACTAAAGAAATAGCAGTACAGTAGAATCTGTGTACAACAGCCAGTGAAGGGAAGTACCCAAAGTGGACGTTGTGCACAGACTGGCTGTTGTTCACAATATTAGACCTCCATTTTATATATCTCTTACAGGGTAGTTGTACCTTAAAAATGTACATGTAAAAATAAGCATCGTTTAAACCATTTATCCTTTGCAAATTAATCCACACTTCATCCTAAAAACCCCCCAAAACAACAATGTTAGATAAGATTAAAAAGACAAATCAAGAAAGGGTAAGTGATTCATTTTGAGTTTCCTATCATTGCCGATCATGTAACAAATTTACTCTTCAATTTTAGACATCATTTTAACATCCAACCATAAAACCATTGAAATTCATATTCACCGGAATCATTCGCAAATTTTAAATGTTTTTCAAACAGAAGAGGTCCGGACAAATTAATCTGCATAAAAAACATCTAAAAACCTTTTGTAACAACGTTCGACTATCTTTTCACAAGAATAGCTACATCCAAATTCGTCCATAACATTCTGTTTGCCTATAGCTACCCATTCTATCTGGATGCATCCATTACCAAACTCATGACCAATAACACGCGAAGAATATCCTGATTCTAACAAAAAAAACTCAAACTAGTTCCTCTTTGGAGATAATTTTGCCTTTTGTGCTGACATGATGGCGAAGAATGGGAGAAAAAAGAAAATCTGTATTGTTTCGGAGGCATTAATATGCTTTGTTTGTGAAACATATATTTAACCCTCCAAATTACTTATAAAACTTAATTCAGTAGCGCTACTTAAAAGGAAGAAAACACCGCCCATACTAGGAATACAATTTCTGCAAATATCTTGAGCCTACTAAGCATAAAAAAGATTCCCCCTATACTAGTGTGTGCAAACTATGACATATTATGTAATCTATTGACAAAGTGCACACATAGGTTTAGATCATCCCTCAGGTCACAGTTTGTGTACTAGTTAGGCCACGCATTATCAACTTTCTTTGTTTGCATGTGTTCACTTTTGTTAGAGTTGTGGAACTTTCGCGCCGCATGTAAAGTGGCCGTTATGCAGGTGTGATATACAGTACAAATAAACCAATTAGTGTGGCCGTTGGCTGCATTGCACAGACTCCCATTAGGTGCAGTGTATTTAAAGAAGGTTAATGCACAGGCGGGCCTGAGCTGGCCGTTGTTGACATATCGGCCGTTGTTCAGGTATGACTGCTCCCTCAGATTTTACTGTATATAATAAGAAGAAAACTAAGTATCATAGTCACCATTGTAAGAAAGTGTAGTATAAAATAAGTGGAGATCAAAGTATCATAGTCACCATCGTAAGAAAGTGTAGTATAAAATAAGTGGAGAACAAAGTATCATGGTCACCATTGTAAGAAAGTGTGGTATAAAAGAAATGGAGAACCAAGTATCAAAGTCACCATTGTAAGAAAGAGCAGTATATAATAAGAAGAGAACAAAGTATCATGGTCACCATTGTAAGAAAGAGCAGTATACAATAAGAAGAGAACAAAGTATCATGGTCACCATTGTAAGAAAGTGTAGCATAAAAGAAATGGAGAACTAAGTATCATGGTCACCATTGTAAGAAAGAGCAGTATACAATAAGAAGAGAACAAAGTATTATGGTCACCATTGTAAGAAAGTGTAGCATAAAAGAAATGAAGAACTAAGTATCAAAGTTACCATTGTAAGAAAGAGCAGTTACATAATAAGAAGAGAACACAGTATCATGGTCACCATTGTAAGAAAGAGCAGTTACATAATAATATAATAAGAAGAGAACAAAGTATCAAAGTATCATGGTCACCATTATGTAAGAAAGTGTTGCGGAAAGTAAGAGGAGAACCAAGTATCAAAGTCACTATAATATGAAAGTGTAGTATATAATAAGTGGAGAACTAAGTATCATAGTCACCATCATAAGAAAGAGCAGTATACAATAAGTGGAGAACTAAGCATCAAAGTCACCATTGTAAGAAAGAGCAGTATATAATAGGTGGAGAACTAAGCATCAACGTCACCATTGTAAGAAAGAGCAGTATATAATAAGTGGAGAACTAAGCATCAAAGTCACCATTGTAAGAAGAGCAGTATATAATAAGTGGAGAACACAGTATCATAGTCACAATCATAAGAAAGAGCAGTATACAATAAGAAGAGAACACAGTATCATGGTCACCATTGTAAGAAAGAGCAGTTACATAATAATATAATAAGAAGAGAACAAAGTATCAAAGTATCATGGTCACCATTATGTAAGAAAGTGTTGCGGAAAGTAAGAGGAGAACCAAGTATCAAAGTCACTATAATATGAAAGTGTAGTATATAATAAGTGGAGAACTAAGTATCATAGTCACCATCATAAGAAAGAGCAGTATACAATAAGTGGAGAACTAAGCATCAAAGTCACCATTGTAAGAAAGAGCAGTATATAATAGGTGGAGAACTAAGCATCAACGTCACCATTGTAAGAAAGAGCAGTATGTAATAGGTGGAGAACTAAGCATCAAAGTCACCATTGTAAAAAGAGCAGTATATAATAAGAGGAGAACTTAGTATCAAAGTCACCATTGTAAGAAAGTGCTATATAAAATAAGTGGAAAACTAAGTATTAAAGTCACTATAATAAGAAAGAACAGTATATAATAAGTGAAGAACTGAGTATAAAAGTCACCATTGTAAAAAAAAAATCTTCTCTTATTTTGTTTGTCATACCCTTAGCTACCTATATTTCCTCATTCATTACAAAATCAATCTTCAAACGAGGACTGAACTGTTTTATTCAAAAGATCCATACAGTAAAATTTTGAAATATTAAAACATATTTTATTAATGAAAGATTAACACCATTATTTACATTACAAACAATTTAGTTAAACAGATTGGAACTAAAGCTATGAGCTTGTAGAGTTTCTCCACCTATGGTAGTGCACTTTTTTAATTTGAACTAAGGGATGGGCTTCATCTATCATTTTCAGTTTATTTGTTTTGAATCTTGGTTCCATCTCTAAACACTTATAAATGTGGTCTGCAGAGGTTAGCTTAGAGTCTGTAATCGATTTCTATTCAACCTTTAATGTTGGAACACATTGGAAATTTCTTATCAAGGAAACTCTGACTATAGGTACCAACAAAACAGGACTTTGTAACTGTTTGGAATAAGAATTACCGCATCCTGAAAACTTTTAAAAGGACAAAAATCCCAACTTGAGCTCACCGTGACTGAAAGAACTACATGTACTCAGAAGGAAATTGTAACCTCTAGCCTAATACTGGTTAATCAAGGAAATCTGTTAGCTCTAGCTGAATACTGGTTAATCAAGGAAATCTGTTAGCTCTAGCTGAATACTGGTAAATCAAGGAAAACTGTTAGCTCTAGCTGAATACTGGTAAATCAAGGAAAACTGAAAGCTGGAAAGCTTTCGCATTATACTGGTAAATAGTGGAAGGCTGTAAGCGCTAGGCTAATACTGGTAAATTGAGCAAAGCTGTAAGCTCTAGCCTAATATTGGTAAATAGAGGAAAGCTGTAAGCTCTAGGCTAATACTGGTAAATCGAGGAAAGTTGTAAGCTCTAGCCTAATACTGGTAATTCAAGGAAAACTGTAGCTTAATACTGGTAAATTGAGGAAAACTGTAAGCTCTAAGCCTAATACTGGTAATTCAACGAAAGCTGTAAGCTCTAACCTAATACTGGTAAATAGTGGAAAGCTGTAAGCTCTAGCCTAAAACTTGTAAATAGTGAAAACCTGTAAGCTCAACCTAATACTGGTAAATAGTGGAAAGCTGAAAGCTCTAGCCTAAAACTTGTAAATAGTGAAAACTTGTAAGCTCTAGCCTAATACTGGTAAATAGTGGAAAGCTGTAAGCTCTAGCCTGATACTGGTAAATAGTCAAAACCTGTTAGCTCAAGCTTTATACTGGTAAATAGTGAAAAGCTGTAAGCTCTAGCCTAATACTGGTTAGTAGTGGAACGCTGTTAGCTCTAAGCCAAATACTGGTAAATAGTAGAAAGCTGTAAGCTCTAGGCTAATACACGTAAAACGAGGAAAGTTTTAAGCTCTAGCTTAATACTGGTAAATAGTGAAAAGCTGTAAGCTCTAGCCTAATACTGGTTAGTAGTGGAACGCTGTTAGCTCTAAGCCAAATACTGGTAAATAGTGAAAAGCTGTAAGCTCTAGCCTGATACTGGTTAATTGAGGAAAGCTGTAAGCTTTAGCCTAGTACTGGTAAATCAAGGAAAGCTGTAATCTCTAAGCTAATACTGGTAAATAGAGGAAAGCTGTAAGCTCAAGGCTAATTTTGGTAAATAGTGGAAAGCTGTAAGCTCTAGCCTATCACTAGTAAATAGTGGAAGGCTGTAAGCTCTAGGCTTATACCGGTAAAAAGAGGAAAGCTGTAAGCTCAAGGCTAAAACTGGTAAATAGTGGAAAGCTGTAAGTTCTAGCCTAATACTGGTAAATAGTTAAAAGGTGTAAGCCCTAGCCTGATACTGGGAAATCGAGGAAAGCTGTTAGCTCTAGCCTGATACTGGTAAATTGAAGAAAGCTGTAAGCTCTTGCCTAATACTGGTAAAAAGAGGAAAGCTGTAAGCTCAAGGCTAAAACTGGTAAATAGTGGAAAGCTGTAAGTTCTAGCCTAATACTGGTAAATAGTTAAAAGGTGTAAGCCCTAGCCTGATACTGGGAAATCGAGGAAAGCTGTTAGCTCTAGCCTGATACTGGTAAATTGAAGAAAGCTGTAAGCTCTTGCCTAATACTGGTAAATAGTGGAAAGCTTTAAGCTCAATGCTAATACTGGCAAATCGACAAAATCTTTAAGCTCTAGCCTAATACTGGTAAATTGACTAAAGCTGTAAGCTCTAAGCCTAATACTGGTAATTCAAGGAAAGCTGTAAGCTGCTCTAGCCTAATACTGGTAAATTGATGGAAACTGTAAGCTCTAGCCCAGTACTAGTAATTCGAGGAAAGCTGTAAGCTCTAGCCTATTACAGGTAAATAGTTGAAAGCTTTAAGCTCTAGGCTCATACTGGTAAATAGAGGAAAGCTGTAAGCTCAAGGCTAATACTGGTAAATAGTGGAAAGCTGTACGCTCAAGCTTTATACTGGTACATTGACGAAATCTGTAAGCTCTAGCTTAATACTGGTAAATCGAGGAAAACTGTAAGCTCTAGCCATATACTGGTTAATAGTGAAAAGCTATAAGCTCTTGCCTGATACTGGTATAAAGTGGAAAGCTGTAAGCTATACCATTATACAGGTAAATAGTGAAAAGCTGTAAGCTCTAGCCTAATACTGGTAAATAGTGGAAAGCTGTAAGCTCTACCCTTATACTGGTAAATAGTGAAAAGCTATAAGCTCTATCCTAATACTGGTAACTATTAAAAAGCTGTAAGCTCTAGGCTTATACAGGTTAATTGACAAAAACTTTTTAAGCTCTAGCCTTATACTTGTAAATCTATTAAAGCTGTAAGCTCTAGCCTAATACTGGTAAATAGTGAAAAGATGTAAGCTCTAGCCTAATACTGATAAATAGTGGAAAGCTGTAAGCTCTAACCTTATACTGGTAAATAGTGAAAATCTGTAAGTTCTAGCCTAATACTGGTAAAGAGTGAAAAGCTGTAAGCTCTAAGCCTAATACTACTGGTAATTAGTGAAAAACTGTAAGTTCTAGCCTTATACTGGTAAATAGTGAAAAGCTGTAAGCTCTAAGCCTAATACTGGTAAAAAGTGAAAAACTGTAAGTTCTAGCCTTATACTGGTAAATAGTGAAAAGCTGTAAGCTCTAGTCAGATACTGGTAAATTGAGGAAAGCTGTAAGCTCGAGGCTAATACTGGTAAAAAGTGAAAAACTAAGTTCTAGCCTTATACTGGTAGATAGTGAAAAGCTGTAAGCTCTAGTCAGATACTGGTAAATTGAGGAAAGCTGTAAGCTCGAGGCTAATACTGGTATATAGTGGAAAGCTGTAAGCTCTAGTCTAATTCTGGTAAATTGTGGAAAGCTGTAAGCTCTAGCCTAATACTGGTAAATCAAGGAAAGCTGAAAACTCTAGGCTAATACTGGTAAATTGTGGAAAGCTGTAAGCTCTAGCCTAATACTGGTAAATCAAGGAAAGCTGTAAGCTCTAGTCTAATACTGGTAAATTGTGGAAAGCTGTAAGCTCTAGCCTAATACTGGTAAATCAAGGAAAACTGTAAGCTCTAGGCTAATACTGGTAAATTAAGGAAAGCTGAAAACTCTAGGCTAATACTGATAAATCGACAAAAGTTTTCAGCTCTAGCCTAATGCTGGTAAATAGACCAAAGCACTAAGCTGTTAATTATAACTGAACAATTAATGTCATGTATATAAACTTCATATTAACAAAGAAATACAAAAAATTGATAATGTAACAGATACTGCTGTGGGAAAACAAAGAATCTTAGTTTTGATAAAATTCTTGTTTTGTCTAAATATTTTAAAATGTTGTCATATTGAAAGGTGTTCTTATAGTACTTTTCATCAGGAACAGAAAGGGTGTGAGCATGTTTTTTTAGAAAACGCCTTTATATTTTCAGACCTTGTATTTCGAGAAGATGCTGAATCCAAGGCTGAGGTTTTATCAGTTCTGTCAAACCTTCTTCTTCAAAGATTTCAACCTAAAAGCAACCAATCAAGCTATGCTGCTGATAATGAGTTAAGAAACTTAGAAATTAAGATAAACTTCAGCCCCAGGGTGGGTAGCCCTGGGGTAGTGCGATCAATTCAATGGCTTGATAAATTGGTGAAGGAAGGGGTGCGGTCCAGAAACCACAGAACGAAGAGGAACTCCCCAGGACAAAAATCAAAAGGACTGGATCTATCTCTGATGATACCTTCACAGTATATTGTAGTTGTGGTAAGTCCACTCACTTAAACAATCTTAATGATCTTTTAATGATTGATTTTACTCAATTGTAGAAAAATATTATTTAATCAACCATTAACCATGGAAGTTTCCAAATTAAAAGTCATTGGCGATTTCAAAGGAATATAAATGATGAGGTGAACATTTCTAGATTGAGAGGAAAGCATTGTGATTATTTTGAATAAAAAATGCTCATCATGTGCTTACCTTGAGCACTTTTTCATTTTGTAGGCATGAAGTTTTATTTATTTAAAGAAAGCACTGTCCTAATTTGTTCTTAAATGTGTCAGTTCTTTATATTCTGTTTAAATTGAGGTGTTAACTCCTTTAATGTGTCATATACCAAACACTAAAAGGTCATGTGTCACATCCTAAAAACTAAAGGGGCATGACGATTGTGTCACTTAACATTAAATAAGGGACAAGTGTCATATACTGAATACTTACGGGACAAGTGTCACATACTGAATACTTAAGGGACATGCTGCACATACTTAAATGCATACTATCGCTCAGAAAAACTGGGTAATATGAGTTATTAATTATGGTAGAATATGTTGAAACATACCGAAAAACCACAGGGTCATTACAATATAACGCCTGTACTATTTATTAACTATTTGTCAAAGTGCTATCTTCACAAATGTGGTGCCCACCAATTTAACTTCATTGTTTACATTTGAGTAACATCTAAAATAACAAGGAGCGCTCAGATTAATGAGTGGTTATCACATGGTTAGTAAAAACACAGGAAAGACATATAAAAAGTGTCATTAATTTAATATTAACAACGTGAACATTCAAAACGGAGAATTTATTGGGTTATATAAGTTCCCAACGTTTCACGGATGACTATTTTTTATTGCTATTTGTAAACAAACCTTATACTATTCACTCTTTTAATAGCATCATGTGAATGTGTAACACTCTTAATTCCTCTGTAAAAGGGAATTTAAAGCAGTATTAAAATAATTTTCAATTATTCTAGAACTTTCACAATTTAAGTGTTAATTAGCACAAGTATGGCTTTAATACTAAAGGAGCAACATGTGTCTTATACCAAACACTTAGGTGACATGTGACACAAACTAGAAACCAAGGGGACATGTGCCACATCATAAAAACTTAATGGGCACATGTCACATACTGAATACTCAAGGGGCAGTGATATGTGTCACATACTAAATACTCAAGGGGCAGTGATATGTGTCACATACTAAATACTCAAGGGGCAGTGATATGTGTCGCATACTGAAAACTCAAGGGGCAGTGATATGTGTCGCATACTGAAAACTCAAGGGGCAGTGATATGTGTCACATACTGAATATTCAAGGGGCAGTGATATGTGTCACATACTGAATACTCGAGGGGCAGTGATATGTGTAACATACTGAATATTCAGGGGCAGTGATATTTGTCACATACTAAATACTTAAGAGGCAGTGATATGTGCCACATACTGAATATTCAAGGGGCAGTGATATGTGTCGCATACTGAAAACTCAAGGGGCAGTGATATGTGTCACATACTGAATATTCAAGGGGCAGTGATATGTGTCACATACTGAAATACTCAAGGGGCAGTGATATGTGTCACATACTGATAAATACTGAATATTCAAGGGGCAGTGATATGTGTCACATACTGAATATTCAAGGGGCAGTGATATGTGTCACATACTGAATATTCAAGGGGCAGTGATATGTGTCACATACTGAATATTCAAGGGGCAGTGATATGTGTCGCATACTGAATATTCAAGGGGCAGTGATATGTGTCACATACTGAATACTCGAGGGGCAGTGATATGTGTAACATACTGAATATTCAGGGGCAGTGATATTTGTCACATACTAAATACTTAAGAGGCAGTGATATGTGCCACATACTGAATACTCAAGGGGCAGTGATGTGTCACATACTGAATATTCAAGGGGCAGTGATATGTGTCGCATACTAAATACTTAAGGGGCAGTGATATGTGTCACATACTGAAAACTCAAGGGGCAGTGATATGTGTCATACATAGGGGCAGTGATATGTGAATATTCAAGGGGCAGTGATATGTGTCACATACTGAATATTCAAGGGGCAGTGATATGTGTCACATACTGAATATTCAAGGGGCAGTGATATGTGTCGCATACTGAATATTCAAGGGGCAGTGATATGTGTCACATACTGAATATTCAAGGGGCAGTGATATGTGTCACATACTGAAAACTCAAGGGGCAGTGATATGTGTCACATACTGAAAACTCAAGGGGCAGTGATATGTGTCACATACTGAATATTCAAGGGGCAGTGATATGTGTCGCATACTGAAAACTCAAGGGGCAGTGATATGTGTCACATACTGAATACTCAAGGGGCAGTGATATGTGTCGCTGAATATTCAAGGGGCAGTGATATGTGTCGCATACTGAATATTCAAGGGGCAGTGATATGTGTCACATACTGAATATTCAAGGGGCAGTGATATGTGTCACATACTGAATATTCAAGGGGCAGTGATATGTGTCACATACTGAATACTCGAGGGGCAGTGATATGTGTAACATACTGAATATTCAGGGGCAGTGATATTTGTCACATACTAAATACTTAAGAGGCAGTGATATGTGCCACATACTGAATACTCAAGGGGCAGTGATATGTGCCACATACTGAATACTTAAGAGGCAGTGATATGTGCCACATACTGAATACTCAAGGGGCAGTGATATGTGTCACATAATAAATACTTAAGGGGCAGTTATATGTGTCACATACTGAAAACTCAAGGGGCAGTGATATGTGTCACATACTAAATACTTAAGGGGCAGTGATATGTGTCACATACTAAATACATAAGAAACATGTGTCTCCTACTGAATACTTGATTGTCATGTGGACTTTTTTCAATATTTAAGATGCATGTGTCCCTTTCTTTATACTTATGGGTTTTGCAGGGAAATGTTGGTTTTATCTTAAAGAGTTCAGAAACAGGTTTACCTTTCAAATTGATTGGACACTGCTAAAATTACCAATGAAACTAACAATTCAGAAATAAAATAAAATATGTTCAATGTTATGTCAAGTTAAAGGCTAACAATGGTTGATATTGTCACATTAAAAAGAATTGGGGGAGGGGAGGGGAGAGAGATTAATCAGAGGGTTTTGGATTTGGAGATTTCCTGATCCCTGCTTAAAGTCCCAGGATGTCATAACATTTTTTTTTTGGAACTTACGAAAGTAAAGGAATACACATTTATTTAATATCTCAGCAGAGAAAACAATTGAATACTAGCTAGATTTGGGCGCATTTTTTAATTTATAGAAATCCAGTGACAAGGCTACATGACCTAGATAAAGCTTGCATATATGTCAAGCTATAGAAACCTGGCCGGTGATACTCAGAAAACACTCTGAAAGCAAAAATCCACGTTCTTGCACTGAAATGGTTACATCGAACTAGCCTGAATAACATACGGTTGGCCATGTAGAACTTACACAGAAAGAACAATAGGGTATACGGGTAACTTACTAACATACAGTGGATGTAACATTCAGTTAGTGATACCGTCGGAGTTTTTCGCCTTGATCTACATTTATAGAGCGATTTCGGTTAAAATTATGAATATTTGTTTGGAGCATCGCTGAATACCATACGCCAAATCCACATTTCACATATATATTTCTGTTGTATGACATCTGGGAACTTTAAGGAGATAATGTCCTGTCCTAAATACTAAAGAGGCATTTTCCCTGATCTAAAATACGTAAGGGGCATCTAATGTCATCTGCTGCAAAGAAAATATGTATAATCTATACCGGAAAACCTACCTTCTGTGATGATTTGTGATTTATTGCATTTGAATTTATTGTGCTAATGTTTCACCTGTAACTGTTTGAAATATTGAATTGATTACATTAAAAAAAAATCAATTTTGCTGCTGCGATTTCTGGAAAATTCATTGCGCAGAAAAGTGTAACAGATGGTTTTTTGTCTCAAAGTGAGGATGAAATTTACTGATATTAAATCATTATTTGTGACGGTGCAAATGAAACCCAACATGCTACACTTTAGTTGTACATTAAATGTTAATTATGAAAGGTTTAACAACCACATTAGGAAGCACTAGACAAATTATTACCATGGTTTTTGATTGACAAATGCCGCTTACATATTAAGTTTATGACACAGGTTACTCTCAATATTACAGCAAGCACACACCATTTTTTTTCACTCAAATTACAATTGAAAAATGTTAGGATATTTAAAAGAGGTGACATATTAAATGCCCATGAAAGGAGATGAATGTTACATCAAACTTCATCATCTGAACAACTATTTGTCAGATTCTAATACTTAACATCGAAAAGCCCATCAGCACAAATTAAACGTGAAAGTCGTTGAGAAATAACCCAGATTATCCCATTTAATAATTCCTATAAACGATTAGGTGTATGAATGTTGTTAAACTTTTGTTATCTCCGACTTCCTTGGCTATATTTGTGTGATGTACCTTTATTTTGATGATATAGTTCACAACAACAAATTTTTAAACAAAGAAAACTATATGAGTTCAGTAACGTCGAGCATCTACAGTGACATTATTGTTTGGATTGTCTGATTCTTCGCCTTTGACCCGGTCACATGATATGCAAATATTTAAACGGACCAGTCAGAATTCGTTACCGGTCATTTCCAAATAAGGAAACCAGAATTTGCCAGAAAATTTTTGTTAAAAAGATTGATTGTTGATAAACATGACTGAATTGGAAACAACTATAATTCAAGCACGAAATAGCTTTTGTTAAAGGAGTTTATTAAATAGGGTCTCACAGCATTTATAAAATAATTTTCATCAATTTTATGAACATAACAAAAGAAATGCATATATTTTCAGTTATTAATTTGTACTCATATTATTTCATGGGCCTTTGAAGAAGTTTTTTAATTCCCACAGTCACAAACACAAGTTTGACTGTATTATTTGGGTTATATTTGCTTCTTTTGTTGTCCACTTTTGCTTTGGTTAAGATAAACCACAAATTGGTGTATGGAGGAATGAGTTTATCCTAACAAAATGAGAATTGTCTAGAAATACAAACTTTCAAATGAATTATGATTGAACATGTACATCACAGTCTCTACACAGAGATCATTTTGATAAACAAGCAACCATTTTTACAATGTTTGATTTATTAATGGCTTTCTGAAGATTTTAAAATCCATGACGCCCAAATAACTGAGAGTGTAAAGAGTCTGCAAATGACATTTAGGAAATTGTCCAATTAAGAGAATGTTTGTTCATCATGCAATCATTGAGTTTTGCTTGGTGCTTAATTAGTCCTTTTTCTTGTAACCAGAATTCCACTGGGAATGGGTAATATTTCTGTAACTCATAGATTTATATTCATTTGCTAATCAATAATTTGCACAATCCTTCACAAACATAATTATCTGGAAATGCACCTGCAGTACATGAAAAAAATAATGAAGAAAGAGTTATCTGACTGTGAGCAATTTCTCAATTTTTTCACAATGAATTTAAGTATGATGGTAAAATCACATATATGTGTGTGGTCCTTTCTATTGTATGTAGTTGTGTTAATTGCTTTTGCTATAGACCACTGTACTTGAGTCAAGGAGAGGGGTAGAGAGAAAGGCTCAAGGTTAAAACACTTCAGGGGAAATAGGAAATGTTCTTCCTTAGTTTTGAAACACTGTGAAGTAATGACTCTTGAATAACTTGCATAGGTTTGATAGTTCTATGCTGCTTTAAAGAGATTCCAATATGAATGTAAACTTTGTTATTGGCATCCGTTGAATCTTGTTTGACCATCTCAAAATAACAATTAGGTAAATACCAGTGCCAGTTGTATGAAAGGTCACCTGTAATATTGTTTTTTTTTTAATATCAGAGAAGGAGTGAATATAATTATCTACCTTGTAATGGTGTTATTTGTTCATGGTGCTCCTGGTCATAGATGACATTATATAGATAAGGTCAGATTACAGGTCATACTCTCAACACTATCTTCTCTTTCTTTTACCTTTCCATTAACTCTGACAACAGGGAAACATGCTCGGTGTAACCAATAGCTTCTTTTGTCACAGTAGTTTCTTTTCAGTTTACAAAAACATATTTCCCTTGATGTTATAAGTGCTACCTTTTGTTGCTTACAATTTGTACCTGCCACAAACTCACCCGGGGGATTGTGTTTATCCAGTTACCCATTATGAAAAATTGTGACTGGTTCAAATTCAAAGCATATGCTGACAGCAAAAAAAACCCTCACCAAACATGTAAAATATAACTTCATGTTATTTGGCAGAAACTATTGTGATTACGGGATGAACTAGTCTTTACAAGCTATTTATTACATTGTCACAGTGCATTCTGATTTCTGTATCAGATGCTTTAAAGTTAATTATTATGGAGTAAGTGGTTAATCAATGGGACAGAGAGCATTTTGTTTCAACTAACAAGCAATGTGATATTGATTACATGCCTGTTTTGTTATATTTGTATTGGCACATCCCTATTTGTTTGTTTTCCCCTTATTTATGAATGTTTTCCTCTACATGTGTTATTCTTTCTTGACAATGGAATTTTATAAGAGTTCCAAATTGGAAGCAATATGAGACAGTGATTATTAATCATTGTGGTAAATGAAGGCATTGTTTTAAGCCTTCTTATGTGCAATCTCTTCCTTTCCCACCTGATCCTCTCGGACTTCATTGATAAAGGTTTGTTTTAACTTAGCAGCAGACTATTTATGAAATGATTGTGTCAAGAAGAGAAATTCCATCTAGAAACTTGTTCCATTTGTCACTATGGCTTCCTGTAAAAAACATGATATCTTTCATATTTTGCAAAATTGTTCTGATGTCGCTTTCGATTAATACCAGTCTAAATTATCAATACCATAGAAAAGGTTCAACCTCCAGGGGCATGCCTTCAAAGTATAGTTATCTATTTATAAAGAATCCTTCATTGGTAAATTTGATCATTTTGGTATATTCATAACCATTTATTCACACAAAGTTTTATTTAGCTTCCCATATAAGTCATGTAGTTACACTTAGATCTATTAATGCAATGCTTTTTCCAACCTGTCATTTCTTATTGGTGTTAAGTCGTTCCTTATTGTCATTCCATCTGCAGCAGAAAATCATTTTGACAAAATGAGACATAGACCGTAGATGATGTTTTCCTTTGACCTTTTCTTCTCCTCAAGGAGCTCTTAATTACCTCATGTAAAATACTCTCTCAGAGGTTTGTGCTTTGGGAGTAATCAATGTTAATAATTTGTTATTCACAATACTTGTAACTAAACTGAAGACTGTTTTCAATTTCTTTACTTATATATTGCTAAAAGCCAGTGTTTTCTTTAGTTAATGGAAAGTAAGCATTCAAGCCTGTCTGTTCTTCTTTGGGAATTCCGGTTTATCAATAAATGGAGGAATTCTGTCTGGCCCGCCTTGCTGTCGACAAATGACATCTCAAAATAGTAACTACTGCAGAGTAGCAAAGGGAGTTAATCCTGCACAGACTTTGCATAATATAACAGGACTGGCTGAAAAAAGTCTGCCTCAGCACATTCGCCAAATGCAAAAGAAAGGAGCCAAATTTATGAAGTAGGAGCCAAATTCTGAAAAAATGGCTCCAATTAAAATTTCATAATTTTATTCACTTTACATGTGAGCCCAATGTAGAAAGTGAATGTATTCTTTATTTTCCTTATCAAATTAAGCAAGATTCAATATATTAATGTTTTCGCTGTTTCTTTTCCTCCTGGGTAGAACCATTTCGCTTAAGAGAAATGAAGAATGCACAGTGAATGTTTCTGAAGACCCATGTGACGACCTTACTCTAAGTTTATATCATTTTTTACAAAAGAAACCCTTATAAACAGTCTGCAATACCAGAGATTTTAATGTTCTCTATCTTTTCTGTACAGTTATGACCAGGTTGGGAAGCTGTCAATACTCTAGGTATATGTTACTTTAGAAATCTATGTTGATATTTTTATGGTTAAAATTAATTTATTTTGAAAAGTTAAAATCTCAATCTCCAAAGATTGACACATAAAGCTTGGCAAATTTTGTGCATTAATAATTTGATCAATTTCACTATATATCTTTGTTGCTGTTTCATTTAACAGAAACTTGGTGTGCCAGTAAACAAGTTGAACCAGACCAGCGTATTTCAACTAAGAGCAGCTTTCGCTGAGACTTTAGACTTGCCCCTTGAAAATGTGAACATCGACAAAATACGGGTAAATTACTGTCTTACTAGGCCCTTTATTTATATACTTGTTTGCACACTCTTTAAGGAGAAACTTTGTTAACAGGTGTATCAAAATAGGGATTGCCCTGGGAGGACTGTTTCTTCTTTCATCAAAATGTGACATAGTATTACTTCATAAGTTAAGCATACAGTTGCATTTAGTTTGAAACAGTCACAGATTCCCATATGACACACTAGCAAAGCTTAAAAGTATGGAAAGTTGAGATTAGAGAAATGCTTGCATCGGAAAGTTAGCAGTAAATACATTTTGGTAAAATGTGCTTCTTTACTACTTCATTATACTTGCTTGAAGGCATTTGCTATTGGCAACTAAATGTCCAAGTGATTATATGAAGCTGGTAACACAAGATTGACGTGAAAACATTTATAACTCTCCAAGGTTAAAACTTTTTGAAACCAGACAGATATTATCGTTTTGTATCAAAAAGAATCTTGAGCCAGTTTGAAACTTGGTTGTGTTGGGTCAAAGAAACAAGGTAATTTGATTAAATTCTTGAAAATCTTCCGAATAATCTGCTAATTTCTTTCACATGCCAATATTTTTTTAAGATTGGCCTGCATAATTGTCTAAATGAAATCTTGATTAAAACCTAGGTCAAATTCTTGGACATGTTTGAAACTATTTTGGACTGAACCCAGTGCCTTGGGTTAAAAACTAGGTCACCAGGTCAAATCAACAAAACATCTTTTTTCACCCTAAAGTCTGTTTTGGCCCATTGTCAGGAAAAATGGTTAAATGCATTCTTAAATAAGCTTCTCTAAATTGAAACTTGAAACGGGGTCCCACAATAAAAAAAATTGGACCTTTTTCCTCATACAGAACCAGAGTGAATGATATTGCTCTTATACAGCCTTCTTGTTTTATTTAGTTTATAATCCTGATGAGGGAATAAGTAGCCTTTTCTTTTTCTTCAGTACCATGGTAACGACATAGAGATGTTTTTCGTACAATCTAATGTCGAACCTTTGATGTTCTCTTTCGATGATCTCATCCTGTCACAAGATGTGGTTCAACCGGAGGTCATAGATGTTGTTAAAAGCCTGGTACCAGAATTAAACATCACATCTATCTACATGCAGGTGAGATAAATTACCTTACCTAGCATGGTTTTACTTATCCACAATATCAGTGAATTTCAAGGATTCAATGCAAGACTGAACCTTCAATCTTGAAATATTTTAGTTGTTGAATCACATTAAAAGACTCAAGGCAAACCAAAGTAAGTATAGAACACAAATAAATGCATAGAAGAGATTGCTTGCATATTATCGTTCTTTTCTCTTGAACAAATTACCCATAAGTAGTTAAGTCATGAAGCTGTCAAAACTCTTTCAAAGAAAGCTTTTTTATGATTTTTTTTTTTTTTTATTCTTATTCATGATATAAGTTTTATCTAATCTAGACTTGAAAGGTTACATTAATTTTGTTTTATGTTGATATATGTATTCAAAGGACTATATTCTGAATCATTTGCAACCTTGATGGCTATTCAATCAGGCCGCATCACATATATTGTATTTAACCCTTTCCCAAACAACAAATTTTCAACTATCCCAAATTGAAAGAGTTTGCAGACGACATTTCAAAATGTGATGAAATTGGAAAATAATCTTCTGATAGACCAGAAAACATTGTGGGAAAAGGAGAAATTGCTTGTTTCGAGCAATTTCTCCTTTTCCCACAATGTTTTCTAAAGCCGTCTGCAATAAAGTGGTCAAATGTCGTTATTGTTTGGTAATGGGTTAACATATTCCTGAGGGTCTCCTGGGAGATAAGCAGTTTTACTGTAAAAGCTAGATGAATTGTATTTTAAATGAAGCCTATTATTACTATCATTATCTTGAATCTTTAACCCCTTTACTCAATGGTACCTCACTTTAGTGTCTCTACTGCAAATCTCTTTAGAACCTACTATGGCAAAAAGAATACACTACTCCTTACGTGCGTCTGATTTTTTTTTGTCACAATGCTTTCTACCCAATATCAATAAGAATTGTTTGTCATCGTTAATGGCTTCAACTCCGACCAGTCAGAAGTTCCAATATAAAGGAATGGGTCCCAACAGTAGTTTTTAAAGTTTCCTTCAACAGACCAGTCCATTTCTGTGATGGTTCTAGAAACTTCTTTTTGTTAAAATGTTTGATAAATAAGTAAAAAATACCCGATAAGTGTTTTGTGTAAGGTTGATAAGAAAAATATTGAATGGCGTAATATGAAATGTACCTCATTACCAAAATGTATGTTGCTGGAATCCAAAAAAAAATTAATTATGATGAACATGGGGTCAAGCTATAACCAAGTATTGAAATTTCTGGTTAGATTATAGCAACCAATCTGTGCCCTCAATTGATAGCCAATTGTTTCACACAAAAATGATAATGGACAGGGGTCCTGTGTGGCCCAGTGGTTAAGTTAGTGAATATATAACCCAAGGGAACAGGTTTGAGCCTCATTGGCACCACTGGTTTTATTGGAATGTCTTATGGCAAAACACTTTAGAGCTATGGCTAATTCTTGTTGTTTCATTGTTTCAAGATGTTTCTTGAAATGTTGGAAACCATAACTGTATCTCTGGGGTAATTATTTATTATCATAGCCGAAGGTGTTAGTGCTCAAAATGAAAAACAAAATGATGTTGACACACTGTTTTCATAAGATTGGTGGTAATGTTCTCCCACTGAAGGACTTGTAAGAGCCAGCTCTAATACAGTGCTTTGTGTGCACCCATCAGCTCACTGTAATATTCATGTGAAACATCAATACAGCAACAGGTTCTGTATCATATATCCCTCTAAGCTATTGGACACCATATCCAATGGTGAGGTGGAGAGGTAGTAACTTGTACTCTTTCCTTGTTCCTCCTAGTCATTTCACTTGACAACATCAAACCCAATTAGGAAACTAAGGGACTTTTACCATAGAAACCTGATTAGATTAAAGACAACAATATTAATGAAATCACTGTCACAAAAAGGAGAATTTTCCTATAATATGTTTCTAGAGTGAAAGAAAGCCCATTAATACTACAGCACACATCAGTAGCTAGAACTGGTTATAGAATGATGTTTTAATCAGTGAGTCTTTGTAATGACATGTTACCTTGAATCACCACAGTGTTTGTTGGATAAGTTGAATGTCAAATGACAACAGTTTGTCCCCCATAACATAGTGATGAGAGTATGTGACTGACACAAAAGATGAATGATTGCAGCTCTTATGCATTAAGGGAGGGTGGAATTCTATAAGGGAAATCTCAAAGCTAAAACTAGAGAATGTTTCAGGAATCTGTATAAACTTATCAAATACATTTGAAGCGGAAAACTTCACAAACAAGAAATGGTAACCACTAAAAAATGACTCACTGTTTCCCGTTTAACATGAAAAAGAAGCTGTTACACTTGATATATATTTTTATTGTTATCTGCTTTTGCTGTCAGTATGAAATCCTTTTAGAAGTGAAGGTGGTAGATGATTCTTCTAGCACATTTTGAGGGGACATTACAGGACTATAAATAAGTCCTTTGTATATGACTTGCATTGAACCCTCAACTTGTTTTATAGCCTATATATGATTCTTTCAAAAGTAATTGTATGGTTGTTAACAACAAACAAATTATATTTTTCATTGTTTTGTGAAATGGTATATATGCAGCTAGGAATTCCTTTTTGTCACAACTGTATCTGTCTGCTGCAGGTGCATTTGAATAAGCATAGACAAACTAATTTGGTAGGAGTTGAATATTGACGGGATTTTCACACTTATAATGAGCATGAGAACATGAAATGTCTCAAAATAATATTGATCCGATAAAAACACAAACCCCATCACTCAAATGAATAACTGAAATAATGTTGACAAAATGTAAAACCCCAATCTGAAATTGAACATGTACTAGTCCCTCAATTCTTTCAGCACTTTGATTATAGCAGATTTGGTGATTTTTTGGAGGTCTTGCCTCATTAGACTTGAAAAGCATTAGAGTAAACTGACAGTGCTATCAATTATTCATTGTATGTTTTAGAAAGAATTCCAGTTTATCCAGTTTATTTGTTGTCCCACATATTATGTATATTTATATGGGAATACGGAATCATAAGCAACAGCTGAATTGGTAAAAGAACTATAAACCGTTGTGGCATTAGGGGATAGGGCTCTGGAGGATAAACTTCTCTCTTCGTGTCACTTGTGTCTTCCTTTTTCCTCACAGAGATGTGTTGAGATATGCAGTCAATTGGTTCTGTCACTTCATGGGTTGCACATGAAAAGCTTTTCTGTAAACAGCTGACTGCATGTTATGAGCATTTTCTTGTTTATGTCACAGTGGTTAATTAACCACTCTGCTGCAGCTGAATCAATATGCCATGTAATGGTTGATGCTTTTTGAAACAAATAGTTAGGATCTGTGGAATGTGGGTCTACCTTATCAATTCCTGGCACAATCACAACAATAGATTGTGTTGATATTGGATTCCCTTGTTTAACGTTTGTGGTGTTTGCTGTTCTTTATTGGCTCATTTGTACGAGTCTGGTTTGCATTAACCATAGAAAATCTCCTATAGAATGTATATTTAGTACAATACCATTACTGTGTTCCTCATGCAATCATTTTTAACATTTCTGCAGTATACAATACTTGGTTTCACTGGGGTAGAGGGAGGGAGAGATTGTTGGCTCCAGTGGCATTTTAAACAAGGAAACAAGCTAAGAATATTTTGACTAGACAATATTTATACAATTTCATTATAGCCTCAGAATCATTTATGCCCACGTCATACATCATCCATCCTAAAGTCTTATTACATCAAAGTGTAACCTGAGTGTGGGTGAGTGTATAAAGATATGTTTTGCAATTATCTTTATATGTGAAATATGTACCAAACAGCCATGGAAAATCATTGTTTTAAAATATAATTTCTATCCATGAATTATTTGTACAATTAAAAAAATCAAAGTAGACATATTCAACACATTTCAGCCATGTTTTTGTGATAATATAGAGAGTGATGCAATTCTAAAGTAATTATAACAATGATTTAGAGGTATGGTTTACAGTAATTATAACAATGATGTATAGGTATGGTTTACAGTAATTATAACAATGATGTAGAGGTATGGTTTACAGTAATTATAACAAAGATGTAGAGGTATGGTTTACAGTAATTATAACAATGATGTAGAGATATGGTTTACAGTAATTATAACAAAGATGTAGAGGTATGGTTTACAGTAATTATAACAATGATGTAGTCTAAGGTATGGTTTACAGTAATTATAACAATGATGTAGAGGTATGGTTTACAGTAATTATAACAATGATGTAGTCTAAGGTATGGTTTACAGTAATTATAACAATGATGTAGTCTAAGGTATGGTTTACAGTAATTATAACAATGATGTAGAGGTATGGTTTACAGTAATTATAACAATGATGTAGAGGTATGGTTTTTAAAGTAGTTTTGTTGGTTGTTTACTTGTTGTTCTTGTAAGCTGACCATAGTTATTTCTCATTTGTTATAGTGTTGATATTTTGCTTTAAATAGGTAGAGTGTGTTGTTCCGGATAAGCCTTTGTTAACTTAGATATGAATTATTTAGGAAAAGGTCTTCCTAAGTAACATTAATTGACAAATAAACTTAAACTCAATTCTCTTCAAGAAAAACAGTATAGGGAGTGATGAATGTATTGTAACAAATTTTAACAACAGTTAATGGTCAATTGGTATGTTATGCACGTGAGGTGATCAGACAGTGGAAATGGTTCTATCCTTAGCGTAACACAAGTATACGTGTACAATACTATCTGTATGTGATACTGTAGATACATGTACAGAATGTGTGCATCAATCAACATTCTAAATATCATTTGTCACAACTAAAGGTCACTGATTCTGATGTATTTCCACAAAAAGGGTTCAAAATCTGAAGATAGAAACTTGAAAGTCATTGTGTTCGCTGTGGATGAATTGTTGTTATTTCAGAATGAATTGGTCAGATGAGAAAATCTATTTTTGAAAACAATAGCCTCTGTCCTTCCAGATGAACCATTTTTTCCTAAATTGATTTGACTTTCTTTTGGGTATTACTTTCAAATTGGGTCCATTGAAACTGTATTGATCAGATATGACACAAGTCTTTAATCAATTTCCACAAATAGAAGTTTGTGCCTGGACAAACCTGAATACAACAACAGATGACAAAAAAGTATAAAAACATACAAAGGAACAATTAATATTTTTGAGTACATTATCAATAGATAATGGCTTTTACATTGACTTGACATTGGATGCAAACCTTTGTGAAAAAAGGAAATATTGCTCATTTATCATCATTACTATTTAAATGTTTTTTGGAAGGTCTTTTTTAAAAGTCTTCAGCATCAAATATATATATATATATACCCCTATTACCATTTAACCCATGTATCTTATAGGGCTGCAACAGATGGCTTTTCAAATTCATTGGCATTTAACCAGTACTTCCTTCCTGTCTTTTGGAGGTTTAATGCCTTCTGATGCTTGTTTGTACTCATCTGCTGTAATAGTAACATAAATTTTGTTCAAGTCTAACTGCTCAAATAAAACCCTTTGTAACATGTTTACAACTATACACTTAGTCTTCACTAGTCCACTTCAAATAACATACCAAGTCAAGAAGCTGACTTTGAGTGGTAAAGGATATCGTTTTTATCCATTTTCTCTCTAAAATGATTCATAATTTGTCCAGAATGAATCATATTAAATGTTGTAACAAAAAAAAAGGAATTTCTCTCACATCCAGGGATTTTTTCTTTGCCATTTTTATTTTCTTTTCTTTCTTTTTTTATCACATAGTAGTTTGTGTTCTTTTTGACTGTTTTCCTATGACAATGCAAGATTGGTCAAAGCCTACTGTATCTGATATATAAAGGTACATGGTAAGGGTTATAGGCTTGGAGAGTTAAGTTATGACGGATTTTCAACATGATGGTAACTATGTGCATTGTTGTTTTGAATTCTAAAATAAATACATATAGTTATTTTGGGGCTAACTTTTATTTTTTTCATACATTTTTGCTGTCAGAATTGAAGAGGAGGCTCTGTTGTAGTTTTTGTGCAAACAAAACTTATATCTCACTCTGATAATGTTCTTTCTGACATTCCAGACTTCATTAAGCTTTGGTTATCTGAAATGAGAACATCAAAAGTTTTTCCATTAAATACACTTTTTTTATCTTTCTGACACTTCCCTCCATAAAATTCACTGGACTGAAAAGGAATTTAACTGTGAGAAATATTCTGTTCTTTCTCGTCGTTTTCTACTCAATATATGAAATGAAAACGTCATTAACTTCTTTTGTCTACAAAAATTTCAATTTATACAAAAACCTTGATTGGTATTAAGAATTGCCATAAATTGTTACCCTTGGTGTGATTTGTCTTTGTCTTAAAATATTGATTATATTGGCAAACAGCATCACACTTTTGTCAAAACATTTATCAGTGTGTCCATGGTAGGCTTGTCAAAACATTTATCAGTGTGTCCATGGTAGGCTTGTCAAAACATTTATCAGTGTGCCCATGGTAGGCTTGTCAAAACATTTATCAGTGTGTCCATGGTAGGCTTGTCAAAACATTTATCAGTGTGTCCATGGTAGGCTTGTCAAAACATTTATCAGTGTGTCCATGGTAGGCTTGTCAAAACATTTATCAGTGTGTCCATGGTAGGCTTGTCAAAACATTTATCAGTGTGTCCATGGTAGGCTTGTCAAAACATTTATCAGTGTGTCCATGGTAGGCTTGTCAAAACATTTATCAGTGTGTCCATGGTAGGCTTGTCAAAACATTTATCAGTGTGTCCATGGTAGGCTTGTCAAAACATTTATCAGTGTGTCCATGGTAGGCTTGTCAAAACATTTATCAGTGTGTCCATGGTAGGCTTGTCAAAACATTTATCAGTGTGTCCATGGTAGGCTTGTCAAAACATTTATCAGTGTGTCCATGGTAGGCTTACCTTCATTTCTGTTTGCTTTAAAAAAAATTAAATGGCACATATTCAGTTTTGTGATGGTATACTCCCTAAATGCTGACTTAATTTAGTTAACCCCTGAACCAGATGGGTAAAAGAGTGCCTTTTAATGTTGTGGTAAATACTTTATTTTCATGTAATTGTTTTGTTTTTTAATGCACTTTTGAAGGTTAAGAATAAAAACTGTTATTCAGGGTTAAGTTAATGGGTAATGTTTGCTAAAACTGCAAATATTGCGGTTTTGATCAACATTACAATTACTGTTCATAATTGAAATACATGATTATTATCATTTAGTAGTTGGTGTTTTTTGATTAATTATGATGGTTTTTTGAAAGAATACATTTAAGCAGTTCAATTGTTAATTGACATAATAAATCATTATTTGATATTTTTCATTCTATCATTAGGGAATATTCATTTGATATCAAATTTTATAACATTTCATTAAAGTCAAGGATGGGAACCATACAGCTAGACTTAAAATTCATAGGTAGACCAGAAAGGGATACCTGGCTCTGTCATTTTGAGGATTTCCCCTGTTATCTATTAGAGAGAATTCTTTAGAAGTGAACCATAATAGGTTGTTGGGCATTCATGTCCTCCAACAACATCAAACCAACAGGTTTTTGTAATGAGAACAGAACCACTCCCCGCATTATGCCAATATTGAATCAAAGGAGTTTGTGTCATAATTCATAAATAACCTCTGGAAGAAAGAAAACCCATAACAAGTTTATAAAAGGTTGTGAAGATCTCAGTTGACAGCAATGGAGAAATTTGATTTATATTGACTTGAACCATCAATGACTTTGTCAAAACACTGGTTTGATGTAGACCACTTAGACAAGTTGTGATGAAACATGTATTTTATTCTTTTGTCAAGCTTATTTTTGGAAAGGAAATACAGGCTAATGCCCTCTTTGGCACCCATTAAATGATTTGGTGTGACAAAATAGACCCTTACATTTATATGATCTGTAAAACTCCCTGGTTGCATCACAATACCATTGAAAGATCAATTTTACTTTTACTCCATTAAAAAGAGAAAAAAAATCTGTATCATTGCCCCCATTATCTGGAGATGTACATAATAATACATGAATATATCGAGATCTATAGATAAATTTGTTACGTTTAACAGACACAAATGATATCAGAAAATGGTTTTAATCTTAACCAGTCTTTTATATTGGGAAAAGTGGATTTTTTGTCATTATTGTATTTATTGTTGCCTTTAAATTTGTAGCATACTAAGCCCATATGATTTTTTTTAAAAAAGCTATCATTATTATGCAACAACAGTCAGACATTTTGTTACTATATACTTTTGATTTGATAACAAGACTTAAGAAACAATTGAGGATAAAAGGAAATTGTTCATAATAAGAAACTTCTCTCTTTGCTACAAAAATGTGCAAAGAGAATATTTGTTCAGAACTAAATAGTTGTCTGTTGATGCCCTGTGCCCTGAATTAGGACAAGTTACAAGGTCCCATATCAAGGAAATGGTTAAAGAGTCTAATACCTATTAACCTTTTACCAAACACCAAATTTTCCACTGGCCAAAATTGAAAGAGTTTGCAGACAACATTTCAAAATGTGAAGAAATTGAAAAATAATCTTGTGATAGGACAGAAAACATTGTGGGAAAAGGTGAAATGGTTCAATAAGAGCAATTTTTCCTTTACCCACAATCTTTTCCAGAGTCATCAGCAACAAACTGGTTAAATGTCATAATTGTTTGGTAATTGGTTAATGAACTATTTCTTCTTTAAGCATGAAGTTGTGTTCACGTCCTACCCAGAACCCATCTGGACTCAGGTGTCATTTCGCTATGTGATTGGTGCCTGTGCTGCTGTAGTGTTTCTACTCACTGTCTCTCTGGTAAGTATTTCAACATACTACTCACTGTCTCTCTGGTAAGTATTTCAACATACTACTCACTGTCTCTCTGGTAAGTATTTCAACATACTACTCACTGTCTCTCTGGTAAGTATTTCAACATACTACTCACTGTCTCTCTGGTAAGTATTTCAACATACTACTCACTGTCTCTCTGGTAAGTATTTCAACATACTACTCACTGTCTCTCTGGTAAGTATTTCAACATACTACTCACTGTCTCTCTGGTAAGTATCTCAACATACTACTCACTGTCTCTCTGGTAAGTATTTCAACATACTACTCACTGTCTCTCTGGTAAGTATTTCAATATGCTACTCATCGTACCTCCACAGTAATCATCACCTGGTTTATATTACACGGGCTGTTGATTAGTCTTCTCAATGAAGTATGGGCCTGTTTGTTAAGAAGAAGATTTGGTTCCATGTTTGGATTGGTAATGTCCACCGTCGGGGCAACACAATCACATGCCACAAGGTCATTCCTAGCATTCCTAGAATATACTTTCCATCTGCAATTTTCGCCCTCATTTATACACATGCAAAAATTAACAAAAGAAAATGAATGTAAAAACCAGGAAAAAAGGATAACTTCTGTTATGGAAGAAACATTTTCATCCACTTTTGGTTTTAACTTCTATCAGGCACAAACCACACTTATTGGGATGGCTCAACCTGTGTAAATGATAGTAACCAGCTTAAGTCTCACATATTACACTGGTTGTGTGTAGCCTTTAAGAACCTTTGGAATTACTTTTTTGTTTGTATCCATGGCAGGAAAATTCACATGTCTGTGTTAAACAAATCGATAATGTCACCCAACAACATGGATTTGTTAATGATGAGGTACCATGCATCTACCTGTTGAACCATTATTCTTGATATATCTGAATATAGAGCAACAGCAGATTTCCACTACAAAGGATGAAGAATGAAATTTCCTTTGCATCACTGCAAACACAATTCTAACAAAAAAAGAAGTTGCTCACTGTTTCTTGAGTTGTCTGCCTCAAGGGACTAAAGAGTGTGTATCTGAAGGAAAATATATTGCAGCCAACAATTTGTCAGTTTGTCCTCGCATTCATTTGATCTTCCATCAGATAGAATTGTACATTTCTTATATACAATGGAAGAATTGTTGCCCTTTATTATTTTCATACTTTATTATTTTCATACTTTATTATTTTCATACTTTATTTGCTTTCATATAAATCACAAAATTCAGACATGAAATGGTATCATGTTTCAAATGTTAAATGTAGAACTCAAAGGACTAGCAGAAATATAATTTCCTTTTGGTTGTAATTGTTCTCATATGTTTTACCCATCAATAGATTGTTTGTTGCTGTAAAAAGAAGGAGAAGACATTGAAGGAGACAGACGATGAGATTCGCATGTCACAAACCATATTTTACCCATCCCTCAAGCCAGACACCAAGAACCCCTTGATGATCCAGCCAGAAAATGATCCCGTTTTTAACCCCTCGGGCTGTGTGACCCCGATACCCGCCCAGCCCTTACTCTCCTTTAAACGGAAGGGCCTGTTGGAGAGGTGAGTGGAGTGTAAATCTGAAGATACCTTCATACCATACGCTTAAAATTACACTTAATAACCTGTGAGACATAATAATTGATAAACATCATGGTACATTGTTACTATGCTGTTTTAATTACTCTTAGAGAACTCACATAATTTGATTAGGAATGAAGATATATCTGACCCATTACATTGATCAGTTAAACTACAAAGACTACTATAGAAAGGGGCATGTCCTGACTGATTTTAGGAACCAATAAAACCCAAGAAATTCTCAATTTTGAATGTTCATTTTGTTCAAATAGGATAAATGACAGTATTTTTATGTGTTTCACCAATCGGAACTACTCGGGTATTTCCGTGAGCTGTGAAATACACCTCGGATATAAGTGTAGGGTTACAATTTTTCGGGTAAATCGGCATCCGGCCATTTACACATTTTCTTAGCGTGCACGTTAAGTAGTTCAATCTGTATGGAAGTATTGGACATCCTTTTAAATCATTTTTTTTATCAGTAACTCATATCAAATGGCGAAATTGTTGTTGTGACATGTATAGTTGTTTCCTCAATCAAATTTAACGACTTTTAAGATTTCACATTTAAGATCTATTTTTAAAAACGAAAGTAAAGTGACGTCATTCTTGCGGGAAATAATATGGCGTCATCCCTATTATTTCAGAGGTGTTTTCATTTGATAAACCCGATGTGTTCAGATTGGTGTTTCACATGATTTTTCTTACCAAGTTATCGCCACTCATTAATATGAGCGCTTCTTGGTATTTTAGATGTTACTCAAATGTAAACAATGATTTAAACTTGGCACCAAATTTGTGAAAATAGCACTTTGAAAAATATATAACAAATAGTGTAGGCATTATATTGTCATGATCCTGTCATTTTCGCTATGTTTTAACATATTCTATCCTAATTTAAAACTCATATTAACCACTTTTACAGTTTTTCTGAGCGCTAGTATGCTTTTAAGTTGATGTGCCATTATGGATTTGGTTTTTCATGAAAAGTGGCTGCAAAAGAAACACTGATGATAATAAGGAAGGGTCTTCCTCAATCTTTACTGAGCCAGGCATAGGCATAAAAACTTAGTAACATGTTTTATATATCACTTAAAACAAAACTCTTTTTCAGACGTGGTTCAAGTGCATCATTGAAAATAAAACTCGGCCCTACAACTCTAGAAAGTTCAAGATGGGAAGGAGTGACTCCCCCTAAAGAATGGTAAGATTGTTTGATGTTATAGACTTCCACAATTTGCGAACATGTACGGAACCACATTTGAACATAGTATTTCAACTCTTTTTTACACATTGATTCATACGCGTAATTATCATTTTATTTTTCTTATTTGTTCTTCATGATTGTCATCAGCTGTTACTTCCTGTTTCTACAAAGAGGAATCCATCCATTTAATAGCTGTTTGTTTTTTTCACTTGTGTTCTTTGAAATTAAATTAAAAGTATTCTAGCCATATACATGCAAATAATTAGAATTTTACATGTTATCATTATTCTTTACTCATTAGGCACAAAGATAATGTATATAGTCAAATCATAGTGTAATTACCTTGTTAGCTCAGCTAAATTATATGACAGGGATACTGGTAATATCATAGCACATATTGCACAATCATTCTTTGAGTTTAAGACCAAGGTTAGCCAATAGTCTTTCTGATGTTGTCCCATTAGTAAAGCATCCATTACCATGGATTGACTATATTCACATGAGGGGACAGTTAGTGTATTAGAAAGAAATATGTGCATTACAGCTTATAAACTACTTGGAGCATGGGTTTGTACCTTGACCTCTACTTTATACTTTATGTGTTAAGGTCGCAAGTCATATTGACTTATATACCACCCTTATGGTTGTTTGACATCCAGTTTTTTACCTGTGAAATCAAGTAGGGGTTATTTTCCATATATTTGTCAATCCAGATTTTTAAAGCTGTTTACAGTGGCTACTGCAATGACACAAATGGCAGTCTGTTCCAGTCCGTTATTTTCCTCTGTGAAAAAAAGTTCTTCCGTTTGTCTTTTCTTACTGCTTTCTTCTTAAGCTTGAGTGAATGGCCATGAAGTTGTTCATTTTCACATTAATTGAAAAATATTTCATAGTCAAGATCTTCTTTGTTGTTCAACAATTAACATTTAACATTCAATCATGTCTCCTATGAATCTACGATGTGATAAGGTTGGTAATTTCAGAAATTTCAAACATTCTATATATGGCAAGTGTCTAATATCTTTTACAAGTTTTGTGGCACATCTTTGAGTTCTTTCAATGGATTCAATGTCTTTCTAAAATTTTGGATACCAGATAATATTACACTCTCCAATGTGTGGTGGAAAAAGTGTTTAGTATAGCTTTTTGATGGATTGTTCTGATACATGGAGGAAAGTATGCCACACTAATCCTGTAATATACTGGTTGAAATGGCTTTAACCCCATTCTAATCAAACTATTACTGTGTAGTTGAGGGTTTGCCCCAGGAAGTCATTCCTCACCTGTTAAAGGGAAGATTGTTTTACTTTCAGTACTGGAATGGAGTTTTTACTGACAGCAGGACATAGACTGAGCTGTCAGGATCTGAGGAAGTCTGTTAAAACCCCGAGAGCTATTCATCAGGAATTCTGGGTAAGGATGCTACTAGACTATTAAAAGTCTTAAACAAGATGATAAATATAACCAGATTTCTTTTCAGATTAAATCCTTTTGATAATGTTGTACAAAAGTAATGTCCAAATTAATCCATTCCCTGTTTTAGGTTATTTTGACAGGTCCAAATTAATCATAAAAGGAGAGACATGCAGCAAGTTAACCCCCAATTTCCCCCGGTGGGCGCAACATAGAATTATTTTTGGTGACAACACAGAATATTATCTAATGACAGACACAAGAGTTAGTGTCTTGTTCTTTAATGTTCAAGATTAGAACAGTCCTAATTTGTCAATACATGTTTTACAGCATGCTTGAAATCTGTGCCAACAGTATAAAATAATGTATTTCTTATTCGAATAAAAGTTCAGGTGTTTTAATGTGACATTTTGGTAACAATAATATAGTTTTGAAGCCGGTTGATATGATGGGACTTCATTTCACGTTTGTACTGAATGGATTTTAATGGGTTAATACTTAACATTTCCTTTATACTATTTACAATTAGAGCAAAACAATTTTTTAAGTTAAGAAAAGTTAAATCTTTTCTTGTTTAGGTTGATATTTAGAATAGACCATTGAAACTATTTACTAATCTCACATAGAAATAGCTACAAAAAAAATTCTTATTTATGAGCTCTCCAAAAGGTACCTGTGATTTCACAGGTCTGGTGTTGGCTGCATGCATCCACTTTCCTCTGCAAACTCTTTCTAATTGGGACTATGATTTTTTGTGTTTGGAAATCAAACAATAATCAAAGCGCTGAATGCGCTGAAGGACTAAGGTGTGTTTAAAGCAAGATGATGGAGGAAACATTTGAAAATTTCTTTTGGCAACATCTCGAGGAAAACAGCTGCTCCTTTTACCACCATTACTATAATTATTATTTCTGTGAACAGAGACCGAACGATAGTCTATTTTTCGAACATCTGGACATTTTATGATTTCCCATGAGGCAACAGTATAAAGGGATACAAACGAGATTTGTTTACATAATTAGAACAGTCTATCACTTGATGTCGCAATGAATAGAGCAAAACAAAGCGAGTAAATCCGGACTATATTTCTAGTTTCAAGAAGGTATTAGTCCGCACAGTGAAGGCGGATGTTTAATGAGTAATTGGGATCAGACCGCTGTATGTGTATCGATAAAGTACCGTCCCTCAAAAAGTGGTATGTAAATTCAATGGACTAAGGTGCTGACGCACCCTTAGTCCAAAAACATAGCAAGTATATGCTACCCATGCTCATGTTCAATCACAGAGATAACAAATGTATCCAAGCAGCTGTGAAAGCACTCATCAACCTGGAAATACTACTGAACAGTACTGTTGAGGAAATACCAGAGGTACGAATAGGTTCCCTGACAGCTAGGGTATGTCTGAAGTGAGTTAGAACACTGTATAACTCCGATCTGATGTAACCAACCAGCTGTTGTATTTCTAGGATGTACCTATGAACCACTCAGACAAGATAACAGTTGCTGGATCAGGCATGAAGAATCGATACAGAACAATTATACCAAGTGAGTACAATATGGCCACATATCACAGTCACCTAGGATGGTTGTCTGCAACACTTTGTTCATTACTTTTGTGCTCTACATGTATACTCTAATGAACAAATAATTAGAACTTGAAAGACTATCACACCTTACGAACTGAAAAAGTTACCGTGATATAGCGGTTATCCAGACAATTTTGTCCTCTTGAATATATCCTGATTTACAATATTATGAGACTACAAAGAAAACATTTGAGAACTGGTGTAACTATGGGAATAAATCTTAATTGATAGGTCATTCTTACTCTGGAGGCTAAATGTCCCACTTTTGAATTACCGTTAGATAATGACATTTCAGTGTATCCTACTGAGGGACAAACTGACAATGTTATTTATTACTTGTCAGCATGCGTTTGAGACATAGCTGCTAGTTGATTGGTATGGCCGTTATTACTTGACGACTTAGCTTGTGTTTTGATGGCCCTACTGAAATATAAACAAGGGATTAGTTAAAGCATTTATTATTGTCTTTTCCCTGATTTTTAGACACTGATTTCTGGACTATCAAGGATAAATATATAAGGAAAAAACTATTCCCTGCATGGCATTGTTTAAAGACCAAAGAGGTTCAAATTAAAAAGGCTTCACTGTGCATAGCTCAAAACTGAAAGAGTGTGGTACCAAATGCCAACTTCATGGAGTTGAGGAAATCATACGAGATATGTTTTGTGTATTCCAGGGTAATCTATAAGTTCAAGGGAATAGTGCTGCTACCCAAGGATACTTTATAATGATATGATAAGTCACTAACAGGGATCAATTCCTGAAGACTGTATCTCAATTCCTAGATGTTAACTACTAGATCATGAAGTACATTAACTATGCTAATACGGTACAACAATAATCATGGTAATCCTGTTACAGTGTTATTTTCTCTATATTTTTATCAGATGAGCTTACTCGTGTTGTATTACCAGACAGTGAGTGGGACCCCTTGTCATCCTACATCAATGCCAATTATATCAGGGTAAGGATTATACTGAAACATCTGCTCCTTTTCTGATTTGATGACTGGCATGAATTGAAAGTAACATGATAAATAAATAGTTTGGTACAGAAAAGGCCAATATTTCTTTGTAGAATTAAATAAAGATTGCAACAAAAAGAGAGACCGCTCCTCACAAACAAGGTTCTATATGTCCATGTACCTAAAGTTTCTTCCATTCCTCTCTGCATGCAAACTCTAATTAGGTTGAATACATCACTTTCTATTTCACTTTGGGAGGTCCAGAGTGGAAAAGTCAGCTATTTGTAAATGAAGGAAGATGAAATTTGTGAATTATTAGAAAAGGAGTCGGAAGGATTTTCTTCTTTTGGCTTCATCTTTTGTCACAGCTGTATTAATGTGGGTGCTTATTGAATGCTTTATTCACTCATCATGGATGATGTGAACTGTCCAAAATACAGCAGTCATCTGTTATAATGTGGGAAAATCTACTACCTTGTACTATCTGATTGACACCAATTGTTTAATGGAAAACTTGCTCTTAAATGTTTACAAACTCAGCTTATTGTGTAGGAACAATTTCAAAAGCTCTTTGGAGCACACATTAAGAACTGTTATTATTGTTTAATGTTTATATGTTGAATGTTACAAAAGGTCAAGATATACATTTGTCAGTCAAGAGAAGTTAGACAAGATCTTATGGACAAGATCTTGCGCTCTGTTACTATTACATGTACAGTGCCCATGATGATATAAATGTGCCATACTTTCAGGGTTATGAAGGTGAACCCAAGGCTTATATTGCGACCCAGGGCCCACTACCAGCATCCATTGTAGATTTCTGGCATATGGTCTGGAATCAGAAATCACCCATCATTGTCATGATCACAAAGTTAAAGGAGAAAAACAAGGTAGGAGATGGGAAATGTTACAAATATTCTCCTTTTGTTGTAATTTCTGTTTTTTAACCTTTTTGTATTCTGTGCAATGTGTGACAAGTCCATATTGCAAGCAGATGATGTTGATCAAGAATTGATAAACAATGTAGAGATGTTATGTTTAGTAGAAACCGTCATTCTATATTGAGGAGTTATCACTGTTTATTAAGAATGGTATTTTATTTTTCTGCTACAAGTTCATCCAATTGAATCATATTAAGGTAATGACTATCTTTATTCATTGTTCATTGATGTCTTTAGCTCACCTGAGGGAAACATGCTCAAGGTGTTCTTTGTTGATGCTTTATTGTCCTGTGTCCATCGTCTGGCCATCTGTTTGTCTTTGTCTGATCAACTTCCATTCCTGTCTATGAATGCGGGTGATGGAGACCATTGATCACTTTGAGACCCGTATTTTCCATGCTTTTCTTCTATCTGTCCAGACATTTCAAGAACAATGATAAAAAGGAGACTTATGACCTATAATTGTTCAATGGTCATCCACTTATATATGTTACCAACCCATACCCTGCTGAGAAATAGCAGGTAGCAGGGCTCGCTGTCATAAGGACTTTCTTGTTTTTATTGCTGTTGAATGGTATTTTAATGCCTTTTCAGTTGTTCAGGGCTTCATGAGTAATCTTTTGGTACAAGGCTAGATAAAAGTCTCTTACCTACGGATACTTTGTAAACAGTTATTGTCATCACGAATCTCAGATCAAAATGGCAACTTTCAATTTTGTACGAATAGTGCAATTAATATTAATAGTGGTCAAATTCAAAATTGACAATCAAATGATGTATATATTTGTGTATATTTCAAAGATCAACCCAGTTTTATTGTATATCCAGGTGAAATGTGAAAATTACCTGCCTGAAGATAATTGTACATCAACATTTGGTGATATAGATGTGAAGGTGGAGAAACTTTTATGCAAGAACGGATATACTATGAGAAACCTTCATCTCAAGGTAAGCTTGATAGAAGACAATACAGGTGCTTGTTGTGTACCAATATTATGTAGGGTCATGCAGGGATAAAACACATGGTCTGTTATTTTTCTATATGACTAGAAAAGAGAGAATTGCACTTAGTTTTTGCAATTTAAAATTAAAGGAGTATTGGATATTTCCTATATTCTATATTCTATAGATTTCTTAGAGTGTTAACAAGACAGGGTTTGATGCAGATACTTCAAACAATGTAGTTCTAGCTTAATTGATAGGACTTCTGCCGGCCAAATTGATAGGAATTCTGATGACCAAATTGATAGGAATTCTGATGGCCAAATTGATAGGAATTCTGCTAGCCAAATTGATAGGAATTCTGATGGCCAAATTGATAGGAATTCTGATGGCCAAATTGATAGGAATTCTGATGACCCAATTGATAGGACTTCTGCCGACCAAATTGATAGGAATTCTGCTAGCCAAATTGATAGGAATTCTGATGGCCAAATTGATAGGAATTCTGATGGACAAATTGATAGGAATTCTGATGACCAGATTGATAGAAATTCTGCTAGCCAAATTGATAGGAATTCTGATGGCCAGATTGATAGGAATTCTGCTAGCCAAATTGATAAGAATTCTGCCAGCCAAATTGATAGGAATTCTGATGCCAAATTGATAGGAATTCTGATGGCCAAATTGATAAGAATTCTGCTAGCCAAATTGATAGTAATTCTGATGGCCAGATTGATAGGAATTCTGATGGCCAAATTGATAAGAATTCTGCTAGCCAAATTGATAGGAATTCTGATGACCAGATTGATAAGAATTCTGCCGACCAAATTGATAGGAATTCTGCTAGCCAAATTGATAGGAATTCTGATGACCAGATTGATAAGAATTCTGCCGACCAAATTGATAGGAATTCTGCTAGCCAAATTGATAAGAATTCTGATGGACAAATTGATAGGAATTCTGATGACCAGATTGATAGGAATTCTGATGACCAAATTGATAGGAATTCTGCTAGCCAAATTGATAGGAATTCTGATGGACAAATTGATAGGAATTCTGATGACCAGATTGATAGAAATTCTGCTAGCCAAATTGATAGGAATTCTGATGGCCAGATTGATAGGAATTCTGCTAGCCAAATTGATAAGAATTCTGATGGCCAGATTGATAAGAATTCTGCTAGCCAAATTGATAGGAATTCTGCTAGCCAAATTGATAGGAATTCTGATGACCAAATTGATAGGAATTCTGATGACCAGATTGATAGGAATTCTGATGGCCAGATTGATAAGAATTCTGCTAGCCAAATTGATAGGAATTCTGCTAGCCAAATTGATAGGAATTCTGATGACCAAATTGATAGGAATTCTGATGACCAGATTGATAGGAATTCTGATGGCCAAATTGATAAGAATTCTGCTAGCCAAATTGATAGGAATTCTGATGACCAAATTGATAGGAATTCTGATGACCAAATTGATAGGAATTCTGATGACCAAATTGATAGGAATTCTGATGGCCAGATTGATAGGAATTCTGATGGCCAGATTGATAGAAATTCTGCTAGCCAAATTGATAGGAATTCTGATGGCCAGATTGATAAGAATTCTGCTAGCCAAATTGATAGGAATTCTGCTAGCCAAATTGATAGGAATTCTGATGACCAAATTGATAGGAATTCTGATGACCAGATTGATAGGAATTCTGCTAGCCAAATTGATAGGAATTCTGATGGACAAATTGATAGGAATTCTGATGACCAGATTGATAGAAATTCTGCTAGCCAAATTGATAGGAATTCTGATGGCCAGATTGATAGGAATTCTGCTAGCCAAATTGATAAGAATTCTGCCAGCCAAATTGATAGGAATTCTGATGCCAAATTGATAGGAATTCTGCTAGCCAAATTGATAGTAATTCTGATGGCCAGATTGATAGGAATTATGATGACCAAATTGAGAGGAAATTTTGCCAGCCAAATTGATAGGAATTCTGATGGCCAGATTGATAAGAATTCTGATGACCAAATTGATAGGAATTCTGCTAGCCAAATTGATAGGAATTCTGATGGCCAGATTGATAGGAATTGTAATGGCCAGATTTGGCACAAGGACTGGTTAAGTTCTAGGAAGCAGAATCGAGAGTGATTAATCTAAGTTCCCAGAACTGGTTTCACAATCAATGTAAGATAGATAAGTTAAAGTTTAATTTGTTATTTTCTTTAAAGTTGCAAAAAAATGCTTTCTCTGGGATATACGTAATTGCATAAATAAGACTTGTATAAATCTATGATTAAGAACATATTTGAAAAGACTATTGGATGTTTAGTTTCTATATCTCATATGAAGGAATAAGTTGTGTATTACATGTATTTTTGTTGCAGTGTAAAGGTGAATCCCAGCATGTAGTCCACTTCTGGTATACAGCTTGGCCCGACCACAAGCCGCCTGAATCTCCCACTAGTATACTCCAACTTGTTAAAGATGTTGAACAGAGACGTTTTGCAGAAAACAGTCCCTTAGTCAAGGGACCAGTCATTGTACATTGCAGGTAAGGCAGAGCTGAATCAGGAGCCAATTTCCCACTTTTATAAGTACTGTCATTGATCAGTTATATAAGCAACATAATGAAGCTGATGTTTGTCAAGCCATACTCTTAAAATTGATTTTGACAGCATTTATAAAGTTGAATGATTCCTCTCTTCTTTAATGATGTGCAGTTATAGTTTTATTGTTGCTTATATTTCAGCATTGGAAAATTTGTCTGTATATTTTTGCTGGTAAAGTCATTGGCTTCTTTGTTTGATGTGCAGGTATCGTTTTCTTATTGTGGCCTAGTGGTAGGACGTCTGAATTTAAAATAAAAGGTCAATCTGCTACATATAGGACATGTGGGAAATAGAATGTGAACAACTGAGGTTAAATAAATATTGACTTATTCTAGCAAGGCTATTTGTCTTCCTACAAATGTTTTTTATATGATGAACAAATGAGTCAATGGATGACCATGAAGGTTTACATCAATAAACTTGTAGTCATCGAAAAACAGTATATAAAGTATACCGGTATATGGATTCAATGGACTAGTAAGCTAACACGTTCATTCCTGAAGTAGTTTTATTATTGATATCTCTGCTGTTTTTCAGTGCTGGTAAATGTGTATGTTTTTTTTATCTTTACAGTGCTGGTATTGGCAGGACAGGATGCTTCATAGCAATCAGTATTGGTATGAGGCAGTTGTTTGAGGAACATTCTGTTGACATACTGACCACCCTTTGTAGTATGAGAATTGACAGGTAAACAGACTTTCAAAATTGTTTCTCTTATAGGTCAATATATATGTACTTAATTAGAACTTATTTGTTTGATAAGGTATACGGTTGATCCCTAAATTCTTATTTCATTACAATGCTGGCAATGTTTACAAAGGAATCCATTGATGATAAAATGATAACTCTCCAAATTGCATTTGTTTTTCTGTTATCTTTTCAAAACCACTGTGCCTTAAATTGCCTTAATTTGAGTTAACCTAGTCCCTATATGTTGTAATAAAAGAGGACTTTTTCATCCTGAGTGACATCTTAAATAGATTTCTTTACAGTGTGCAGATGTTTATCATTTTAAGACATTTTCAAGTTATCTTAGAAGACTTATATTATAAATTTGTATCATTAAACAGCTTTAACTTGGTTTTTTTGAGATCTTCATTTTTTATTCAATAGAAGAATGGGTTAAATCATACATCTCTTTTATTATAAATATATTATTTAAAGAAAATTTAGTAAAAAATATGAATTTCTAGAGCTTTCCAGCCATGTATAAATCCGAAAAAACTTGGCATGAATAAGAAAATACTACCAAACTGAAATTTCTGGACTTCGTACACTGTATATTGACAAGTTGTTACTTATGTGCCTAATAAATTGCAGCCTATTATAAGGGTATCTACACTATGGACTGGTCAGTATTCTATAACTGTGATTTGTGTCTATTTCCAGGGGTGGTATGGTACAAACCCATGAGCAGTACGAGTTTATCCACCATGCCTTGTGTCAATATGAGAAAGAACTTGAATCAGAAACACCAATTACCATAGTTCCAGATTGATCAAAATACATGTCTTTCTATTGGACAATATTCTAGTCACATGATATCCAGGGATAGGTGTGCTTGTTTTGTATATCAGTTGTGATTATCAAAATAGGTTTGTGTGAAATGTGAAATGTTTGAGCAATATGTATAAGCTGTGTTCAAAGAGATCAAAACTAGAAGAGAAATAGTATTTATAATAAGATGAAAGGTGCCTTTACCTATAAAGCCATTACCAGTTTGTAAGTTGTTGAAATTTAAAGCATCAGAAGTCAGTTAAAATAAGAAATGACTGAAAATTATTTTGAATGCAAAATAAGGGAAAACGTTAATGTAAAAGAGAAACTGTTCAGAACAATGTAGCCTTTTACCTCTTTGTTGTCTCATGTCCCTCTATGCCTAAATCAAGAGTACAGTTACCCAGTTTGTGGAATTTCTGCAGAAATGATTTGCACATTCCTTGCTTATTTCCAATCCACAATTTCATGGTCCTTCAAATTCAGTTTTAACTATTTCTATACGTCATAAAACAATAGGGGAAGCAGCTGTTGTAACCTTTTTTTTAACAGTTTAACAAAATGGTATTTACAAGTTTTCTGTTGCAAGTACTTGATAGTGTATGGCTTTTGCATTCAGCAAAGGATTTACAGAGAAATTGTGTAGTTCTATCCCAATGAAAATTGAATTCAAGAATACAATCAATTCCATCTTTAACAAGTTAATGGAATGGTATAACACGGTTAGCTGGGAACCTCCAAGAGTTTTTCCATAAAACCTCTCCATTTTGATTCTAGTAATAGAGATATTTATATATGTGCTAGACCTTTGTTTCATTTTACCTTGCCACCCATTTGCCACCTGCTGTTAGTTGCATGATAGTTACAAAGGGTCAAGGGGAGACAGTGTACATGTATTCTACTTTAGAGATTATTCCTGTGGGTGTGGATCGACTGACCACTTGTTTTGTCAGACAGAGAGCGGCTTGTTTAAGGTACCTTTTATCAAATGGTAGTTCATGATAGATATACTGGGTTTTGATATGTAACACTTTGTCAAACATTATTTACTTTATGTCATCCCCAATCGTGGAATGTTTGTCATTGGTAGTAAAAGTCAAATGCAATGTTTAGATGTTTTTCTCCTTGAAAGAAGATAAGTCCTGGTAGAGAACCGGTAACAGACAATCAAATTAACCATAATGTTTAAGTTTCTCATACAGAGAGTTTTCTCCTCTCAAAACAGTTATTTATTATAATGTTTAATCATCACCAAGGCTTACTTTCTATTTGAACAACTAGTCAGTCAAATTGCCTTTGAGGGAATGTGTTAAAGCTATTTTGATTCTGCATGTCATTCTGAAGAGATACCTGTTAATATCCAAAGGGTTACATACTATTGATGCATCTATCTGTATGTGAATGGTCTTGTTCAATTACATTAAAAGTTTGGTTTAGAGATGGGATTTAAAGTTAAAAGCATTATGAGATATCTCCTGAATTATAAGCAAATTACAGGTAATAATATTGTAATTGATATGAAATTGGAAGAGACTTCTATAATAGAAAATATTGTTAAAAGTTTGTCCCTGCCTCAGCTGTGTAAAATCATTGTATTGGTTGTTAGTGAAAGGCTTTCAACTGAATACAATATATGTTGACCCATTCTCTCATAGAGAAACCTGTAAATGGTTCAAATTGATAACATCAACAGCCTAGAATTCAAAGTAAGAGGAATAACTTCATACTTAGAGGTTATAATGCACCTATAGCAGATAAAAGATTAGAATAGCGCCTGTGTCAAAAGAAGGAATTGCTTGCAACAAGCAACTTCATCATCTGTCTTAATGGCATCTCCCTACTCTCAGATAGAAGATCTGTTTCCTTCAGTTATTTGCTATCTTCATCTGTTGAAGATTTTAATTTTGAGCCAGTCACATACTTTGCATGTATAACCAGATATAAATTACTTGTGTCTTTGATTACTCTTTTTTGGGGGCATCTGTAGCCAAAGATTTAAGAAACATCATCAACAAAGGCACTATCAATTTCTTCTATCACAACTGTCTGGGTTTGTTATTATTTAATTCTATGTTTTTGCCAATTTATTCTCTATCATTTCTTGGTACTTATGTTGTCTAATTTTCACATATCATTGTTTTGGGTGAACCTGCCATTTCTTTTGTAAATAACTACCATTCTATTTTTCTATTTTGATTCAGATGTTATCATTTCTGTGGGCTCAGCTCCTTACCAAACAAAAAGATTCAAGTTTGTCCAAAAATGAAAATTGTTATTGTGTTAAAAAAGTTAAAGATGTTTCTGTCAGAAAGGTCAGAAAATGTTGATGGAAAGCAGAGATAGCTTTAATAACCACCTTTTCCCACAATATCTTCTGTACAAACCATAAATTATTTGATATGTTTTCTTCACAATAGTTTTTATAACTTGTGGTAAAAATTAGGATATGTGAGGTAAACAGTTTCAGAATTGCTTTCAATCTAATGAACCTGTTTCTTAAGGTTTCGTTAGATTTATCATATAATTAGCAAGTAAGAATTATAATACATATATCATTTTCAATTTTGCAATTGCCTGATACAAGTAAATACAATTGTGTAGTAATAAAGTAATTACTTATATCAGGTAATTTATGATTATCTCAAACTGAAAACCAACAGACATGTACATATTTATATAGGAATCGATGAGATTTTTTATTGTCCAAAACATCTTTTTTGGTGATGTTAGATTATCATCAGAATTGTGAATCAATGTAGGAGTGTGAAGTTATATTCTATTTGTACTGATAGTTTGTTTTGAATTTGTATTCTTGTTTTGAAAGGACTATCTCACAGATTGAGATTGTGATCTTCTTAAAACAAATTGTATTTTATGTATAAAATGACACCACAGATAATTTGATAAAACTTGGAAAGTAATACACTTAACAACCTCCTTCATAACATTGTGTTGATGGTATGGCACACATGTATTAAACTGTTTAAACAGTTGGTTTTGTAAACAATGATCTTTTTTTATCACCCATGTTAATTCAAGATACCATCATTGCATGGGTCTAACATACATTTGATTGTCCATTTGAATATATATTATTTCTATCATGTGAAATGACCAAATGGGTAGGCGTTTGCAATCAAAAGTACTGAATTGTACTTACATGGCATGGCATGATCTGTAAGACCTCCTTTTAAGACAATCTAGGATGAAATAACAGGTTATTTCAGAGGACTTGACAGGAAGGGCAGCTTTATAAAGCCACCTTTTGTTGGCATTGGTACCAAGTTTCATTTGAACGATTTCTTTCGTGAAAAGACTTGTTAAAGTAAAGGGCCTGATATCAATTTACGGGAAACTTACTTAAGCATTCAATTATCAAGATCCTTTGGTCAGCCTGTTGATAGTTTCCTTCCGTTGTAGAATGATATGGTTAAACTTCTATCTGCACATTCATTATATGTTAGAACATTTTAGAGAATGTCTAATTGTTTTATACATGTATCAGCTTGACTGACTGTTCTAATAGGAGGAATTTCTCATATTGAATAATCGTTCAAAAATTGTTTTATACATGTATCAGATTGACTGACTGTTCTAATAGGAGGAATTTCTCATATTGAATAATCGTTCAAAAATTGTTTTATACATGTATCAGATTGACTGACTGTTCTAATAGGAGGAATTTCTCATATTGAATAATCGTTTCAAAAATTGTTTTATACATGTATCAGCTTGACTGACTGTTCTAATAGGAGGAATTTCTCATATTGAATAATCGTTCAAAAATTGTTTTATACATGTATCAGCTTGACTGACTGTTCTAATAGGAGGAATTTCTCATATTGAATAATCGTTCAAAAATTGTTTTATACATGTATCAGCTTGACTGACTGTTCTAATAGGAGGAATTTCTCATATTGAATAATCGTTTCAAAAACAGGTGTAAAAGCTGTCAAAATGTACCATGAACTTAACTGGTCGTTGGAAACCCTTTCAATTTAAGATGATCAAATATTTGTTGTGGGAGAAAGATCATTTTTATCTGCATCAACTGATTTCATGAATAATTTGTGGCTTTCCTTCCTTTCAATTCCAGCCAGTCACAAACTCAAATATAAACATTAGGATTAGGAAATGACTCCAACTTACGTAGAAGTGACTAAGACTGGCATTATTTTCCAAAATGTTTTCTCCTTGATCTCAAGCTTTTAAAGTTATCTAACCATAGTTTACAAGTGTCACTGAAGATATGTTCAATTTACACCAATTCATTACTTATCATAATCATAAATCTGTACAGACATGATTGTTTCATGATTTGGTCTACATTTATCCTAGCATTTAAGTGCAATAAAATTGTTACTAGGGTCCTGTTTTTGGTTTTTGTTTTGGTTACTGTTTCTCAGTTATTTATTGTAGTATAGAATATGTCCATGAATATCTACAACATATGATATTGTAAGAGAAAAACAAGAATGTAAACACAGAGACACTGTATTGTTGGATTCAAGCTTATCTTTGAGAATATCATAACAACAACCTTTGTCAAGAACAACCCCCTGCCCTATACCCCCCCCACCCCCCGTGTCCATTTCATGGTGGATCTTCCAATCTGTTCAGGGCTCTACATGCACGTCATCAGTAACGACAGTAGACCTTGAGCCAGACAGGGCCCTGTTCCCCTCCCCCAGGGGAAAATTTGAAGGTTATGTTTTTATTGAAACTCTAGCTATAGGGCATAAGCATACGAAAGTTTGCAAAATTCCGTTGGGGCTTTGCTAGGTAGAACCGCAATGCAAAACTGATAAGCCCCTAGCAGAACCAGCGGTCATGAGTTGAACAAACTTGGTAGAGGACCTGTATATGATGCGACACACTAAATATCAAATCTCTAGGTCTTATGGATCAAGAGAAGTTTTTTTTTTAAGATTTTCTCATATGGGCTTTATGTTACTGATAAGCCCATTTTCAAAGTCCCATAACTCCGTAAAGCCTAGACAGAACTTTGCAATAGTTCGTCTACTTATGTCCCATAGCTAGAGGGTCAAGAAAAACATAACCTTCAAAATTCCCCCTGAGGGGGGGCCCTTTCTGGCTCATGGTCTAATATGGAGTAAAAGGTCACGTGAAAAAGGATGTGTAAACTATAAATTCTCGGTTACTTGACTTGTGCCTTCCTTTATTTACCATCGGACCCCCCACCAACCACCCACACCCATATTTTATTTATTCAATGACAGTAAGCCTTTCTCTTTTTGAATGTTAATTTTAATTTTCTTCTTATAAAAGAAGTCCTAGGAATATACGGATCCTTCTGTAATCGGCTCGACATAAATTCAATAAAAGTTTAAACAATACAACATTCATGATGAGGCTAGTCCGTCCACGGCGGAATCGGCTTTCGCCAAGGTTAAACATACGGTTGTCGAGATGAAAACGGAGAACATAAAAAATACGAAGAGCACTAGGTCGAGTGCGTTCATGACCTCCATCCAGGACATGGGAGAATCTGTGTTTTCAGCTGTCGCATCCTCGTCTCCACATTTTATATCGATCTTCTCCACTTTGGAGGTGCTTTCCTTGCCTTGTGGTTGTTCTTGAACCTTTTGGTTTCGGCGACACAGTTTTCCTTTCCCGACACGCGCCAGGAACACGAAACATCTGGGGATTTTGGTATCGTCGCCGAAGTTACACACTCGAACCATAATCAACGCAACCGAGGTGATCACTGTACTCTGTACCGTGAGCAGCACGACATACACGGAAAATATCGAAGTGGAATCGGAGTTTTCCGGCAGCGTCTCGGAGATGATCGTCATGAATACGGCGAATGCGAGGAAGATGGTGACGGCGTATCCCGCCTTTTCGCCACTCTCCGACGGTATGGCGAACACCATGACGTTCAGTATAGCTAGCATCACGATGGGCAGTAACATGTTGAGGATGATATACATGGGCTTCCGTCTGAGTTGGAGATTGAACTTGATGGAAGCCTCGCCGGACTCCCACTCTACACTCCAGCTGGTATCGGCGATATCCCAGGCGGAGTTGGGCCGGTACTGGTCGAGATCGATACCTTTAGAACCTCCGTGCATCACAACCTTGACATGGAAAAGAGGGTGTGGTTATACATATTGTTATTAACTGTGGTACCCGGATATCAACATATGACAGTTGTTCAAACTGGGAAGAAAAAACAGTAGATGGCTTTTAATTATGAAATATAAATTCAAAGAAGAGCTCGCAAAAAGATGAATTTCTCGTTCAAAGCCGATCGTATAGCTCTCTATGGACGCCGTTGGCTCCACATAATTCCATGTGACTATTTTTCATTTACAGCAAACCTGTATATAGTGAGTGCTATATGGTACCGTATACAGGTTGTGTCGTAATACAGATTTCATAAAGGTGACTTATAGGTCAACTCGGCCAGGTGTGCTGTATGTATGCATGTATGTATTTTAACTCTGTTGATACATGTCACGTTAATAGAAATATCTTATAGTACAGGACACAGATACAGAATAATTTTGAAAAGTTTGAATCTTGATTGCACACAGCCCTCACTGGGAGTAAGATGGCATGGTTCTTTAGAATACCTGAAAAATAGATAGTATCTTGTTTTCTTAACGAGAATCTACATAATTATTATGACACTCTTTTCCTTACTTGTAATCCTAGCACGAAAAATAAGATTGGCACATGCAAAACGTTAGGTCCCAGAAGTTATAAGATTGGCACATGCAAAACGTTTGGTCCCAGAAGTTAGTTTGCCCTTTCCAGACCGTGCTTGCCTGCCGAATCAATAGACTACCATAGTCTTGTAACTAGCGAGTCGTGACGCTTCATGTTTATGACCTTACCTGGGTTTTCGTGTAGCTCCAGGCCACAAACTGTAGATAGCATGTTTGTGTATCGAAGGGAAAGTTCTTTACATCAATAGAGCATGTCGACTGAAAAACCTGCAAGTAAAAGGACAATTGTTAACCTAGACGTTACCTTTCCATACAGAAGGAAATAACAAAGTGCGTGTTCTCATTCAGCTAATGGTTCGCTGTCCGAACCATATGCTGTTTGTAACTGACCATAATATTCTCCCTGAAAATAGTCCTAATCGACCCAGCATATGAAATGTTTTTGTTGAACAAGCGAGTTTCCCATACTAGTTGAGCCTCAGAGTGAATGAAATGTATTCCTTTTAGATCCGGGTATAGAAGGGAACTGACTAGTTTAAAAGAGCGACAAACATAATGCTAGAGTCCCTATAAAACGCCCACATCTACAACAAAACGAGACTTACTGTTGTACATCGGTGTATTTCTATACCTGCATAAATCAGTACTTGTTAACGATATTTTAATCATAAAATGACGGACAGTGCATCTTTACATGCATTCTTACACCCCGAAAATGCGATATATAGAAAGCTGTCAATTGTGTGCTTTTCTGTCTGCCTTCTGACACCTATCGTCTACTGTAACACAATCAGATCTGGTTGTGGTTTTCGTGTGTTTGACGAAAACTGAATTCAGTTTTATCAAAGTGTGTACCAGTTCGAATCGCCATTTCGTCCTGATCCCAGCCAAGACTGGTTAACCAAACACATAGCTGTCCTCATTACACAGTGAGTAATGGCAGGAAGACATTGTTTCTCCTTGATATAATACACCCGGGCAAGAAACCACAACCTCCCACACGAGTAGTGGGGAAGGGTGTCCACATACACAGACCAACCACATGCACTTGGAAAGGGGTGGTTGCCAAGTCAGTAGGCATAGTATATAAAGGTTACCCAGAACACATGTCATGAATAAATAAACAGTCTAGCACTGAAACTGAAGAATTGTTGAAATGAAATAAAACTCAATACAACGGCTAGAGACGTAACCTAGAAATGTGACAATAAAACAGAAGAGAAATTACCCTGAAAGATGACCATAAAACAGAAAAAGACGTTAACTGGAAAGGTGTCCGTAAAACAGAAAAAGAAGTTACCTGTAAAGGTGACCGTAAAACAGAAAAAGAAGTTACCTGTAAAGGTGACCGTAAAACAGAAAGAGAAGTTACCTGGAAAGGTGACGATAAAATAGAAAGGGGAATTACCTGGAAAGGTGACCATCAAACAGAAAAAGAAGTTACCTGGAAAGGTGACCGTAAAACAGAAAAAAAAGTACCTGGAAAGGTGACCATACAACAGAACGAGAAGTTACCTGGAAAGGTGACCATGCAACAGAAAGAGAATTTACCTGGAAAGGTGACCATGAAACAGAAAGAGAAGTTACCTAGAAAGGTGACATTAAAACAGAAAAAGAAGTTACCTGGAAAGGTGACCGTAAAACAGAAAGAGAAGTTACCTGGAAAGGTGACCTTAAAACAGAAAGAGAAGTTACCTGGAAAGGTGACCATACAACAGAACGAGAAGTTACCTGGAAAGGTGACCATGCAACAGAACGAGAAGTTACCTGGAAAGGTGACCGTAAAACAGAAAGAGAAGTTACCTGGAAAGGTGACCATACAACAGAAAGAGAAGTTACCTGGAAAGGTGACCTTAAAACAGAAAGAGAAGTTACCTGGAAAGGTGACCATACAACAGAACGAGAAGTTACCTGGAAAGGTGACCATGCAACAGAAAGAGAATTTACCTGGAAAGGTGACCATAAAACAGAAAGAGAAGTTACCTGGAAAGGTGACCTTAAAACAGAACGAGAAGTTACCTTGAAAGGTGACCTTAAAACAGAACGAGAAGTTACCTGGAAAGATGACCATAAAACAGAAAGAGAAGTTACCTGGAAAGGTGACCTTAAAACAGAAAGAGAAATTACCTGGAAAGGTGACCATACAATATTGCCTTCGTTGTCGACCTGCACGTTCAGTGCAGACGCACCGAGTTCCTTGTACTCTTTAAACGAGTTCTTGAGGGCAACATCAGGCTTCCATACATCGTTCTGTGGTATATATTGATAATAGTGATAAACATCATAATAATAATAGAGATAAACACAATAATAATACTATCGATAAACATAATAATAGTGATAAACACAATATTAGTAATAGTGATAAACACAATATTAATAATAGTGATAAACACAATATTAATAATAGTGATAAACACAATATTAATAATAGTGATAAACACAATAATAATAATAGTGATAAACACAAAAATAACGATTGTGATAAACACAATAATAACGATAGTGATTAACACAATAATAACGATAGTGATAAACACAATAATAACGATGATAACAACAACGACTATGATGATGATAATGATATTAATAGAAATATTGAAAAATGGTTAAAATATATCAATAATTTATGTTCAAAAATGAGACCTACGGAAAGGGATAAATTCCTATCCGTCCAAGTTCAGTACTGTTATTGTACACCCATATTATGAATGTACTCAGTCACTAATCATAGTGCCTGATATGGCTAATGAAAACATCTACATGTAAATATGCATTCTGTCTAAACTGCATTAATTCCAGTGTGTTACTTATTGCACCAAGGACCATCAACATGAAGTTATCGCTAGATGCACGCACATAGTCAACATACAAGTTATTATCTATTGAGTATACACGGTTAAGGAATTCATATTTCAAACTTCTCGTGACAGTGCATTCATTAGAAAGATGATTAGTTCTGTCACAGGTTAACCGATTGCACAAATCACAAAGCAATGGGTCGCCAATATGCATAGTTTGTTACCCACAACTTAGCAATAAACGCTATTTTAAGAGGAGCTATACCTGTACCATAATTCGTCTTTTTCTATCTGGTCGACAACATTGTTTACATAACGCCTCCATAAAGATTTATTAGGAAGGATACAGTGTCCATTCATATATAAGTTGAGTAGAAAGTCCAGATTATACTTAATCAGCATGTCACATATATCGGGTATATACCCATACTTAAGTTTAGTTGATTTATAAATGAATTGAATTATTTTCTAAGAATATGTTTGCATTCCGATGACCTATCAAGTCTAAGTATTTTAAATAAAAACATAAGCTTTTTCTTTTCAATCAATGCTGTAATCTGATTCAAACATGTCGGATCTGACACGGATGTGAAAACATTGTAGCCTATTATTCCTACAATCCAATGTTGTGGTTGATTTAGATTAGAATTATCAATGGCGATGATGATGATGATGATGATGACGACGACGACGATGATGATGATGATGATGATGATGCTAATGATGATGGTGGTGATGTTGATTCTCTGATATACCCTTATTACCTGCGGCCAAAAAGCGACGTCTATGCCGTTGTAATTGCTCACATCCCACACTAAATGTTCATCTTTCCACTCAATTAAGAGATAGCCGGTAGTCTTGAGTGTTTCGGCAACTTCATCTAAATCATTCACCGCCAGAAGGTAGAAACTTGTGTACACATCTATCGTATAAAACAGTGTATGATTTTCTCCATCAAATACGAGCAATGCAGTTTAAACCACCTACTATAACAACACAAAGGAAGACACTGAACTTTTGGTCGGAGCACTTATATATGACCGCCTATCTGCCCGCAAGTTTAAATCACAGTGGTGGATATGAATATGCACAGGTCTTAATTAAAAACGAAATAGTTCCATCAAACACCCTTCTGTTTAAGTGAGATAAAAGTGCATGGTGCCTGATTTGATAGAAAGTTTCCTTTTAAGTCCATGTTTACACACTAGTAGCAGCCTCCACGTCGTGATATGCATTTCTGTATCATAGATTCAATGATTGTACTACATATTAAGTCCTTGCATTCAAACAGAGATATGGATAACATATCTACGTCTCTCATTCAAACAGAGGCATACTAGTAGATAACATATCTACGTCTCTCATTCAAACAGAGACATACTAGAAGATAACATATCTACGTCTCTCATTCAAACAGAGACACACTAGTAGATAACATATCTACGTCTCTCATTCAAACAGAGACATACTAGTAGATAACATATCTACGTCTCTCATTCAAACAGAGACATACTAGTAGATAACATATCTATGTCTCTCATTCAAACAGAGACACAGATAACATATCTTGGTATCTGATTCAAACAACAGCTAATGATATTCACCATTATTTTGAAAAGGGTATCTTATGTCAATCAATCAAAATCATTTGACGCAAATCAGAAAATACTGGATATTTTGTGAGTGGCAATATTTCCCGTTTAGATTGCCAATCACACTATATACGTTGAACTATTTGACTAAGTAGAAATCTAGGCCTATATTTTTTTGTATTTGTCTTGTATTCCTATAAAACATAATATACTTTTGCTTCACCCTGTGATGTTGGGAGTACGCCTTTATCATAAATGAAGTCAGTTTTGGTAATATCTCCTCCATGTTAAGTTAAAAGAGCTCAACACACAGACAATCCGTTACTTTCGTAACTAAAACGCCATCAATCATCGTTAAAAAATTTTTACGGAATAAATAGTTAAAAGAAAAGCGCGCATCATGTTGAGCTCTATCTATTTATAAAACTTAACTGATCTGCAAGAAAAGTTAAATCATCTAAGCGCTTATTGTTCTCAGAATGTGAGAAATCCCGGCAACTTATCATATCTTGTTCTCAGAATGTGTAATATCTAATCAATGATCATATCTTTTTTTCAGAATATGGAATATCCCAGCAAATGATCATATCTTTTTTCAGAATATGGAATATCCTAAGCAATGATCATATTGTGTTATCAGAATGTGGAATATCCTAGCCAATGATCAAATCCTGTTTTCAGAAAAAGGAATATTCCACCAAAGGATCATATATTGTTATAAGAATGTCGAATATCCTATCCAATGATCATATCGTGTTTTCAAAATGTGGAATATCCCAGCCAATGGTCATCTCTTGTTTTCAGAATATGGAATATCCCAGCCAAAGGTCATATCTTGTTTTCAGAATATGGAATATTCTTGTAAATGGTCATATCGTGTTTTCAAAAGATGAAATATCCTAGCCAATGATCATATCGTGTTTTCATAATAAGGAATATTCAAGTCAATGGGCATATCGTGTTTTCAGAATATGGAATAATCCGGTCAATATTCATATTTTGTTTTCATAATATCCTAGTCAATGATCATAAAGTGTTTTCAGAATGTGGAATATCAAAGTTGATGGTCATATCCTGTTTCCAAAAAATGGAATACATTATCCAATGGTCATATCTTGTTTTCAGAATATGGAATATCCTAGCCAATGATCATATCTTGTTTTAAGAATGTTGAATATCCTTGTCAATGATCATATCGTGTTTTCATAATGTGAAATATCCTTGCCAAAGATCATATCGTGTTTTAGACGATGGAATATCCTAGCCAATGGTCATATAGTGTTTTCAAAATATGGAATATATTAGCCAATGGTCAAATCTTGTTTTCAAAATGTGGAATATCCTAGCAAATGATCATATCGTGTTTTCAGAATGTGGAATATCCTAGCCAATGATCATATCGTGTTTACAGAATGTGGAATATCCTAGTCAATGGGTATATCGTGTTTTCAGAATAAGGAATATTCCACCAAAGGATAATATATTGTTATAAGAATTTCGAATATCCTATCCAATGATCATAAAGCGTTTTCAAAATGTGGAATATAGTAGCCAATGGTCATATCTTGTTTTCAAAATATGGAATATATTAGCCAATGGTCATATTTTGTTTTCAAAAAATGGAATGTATTAGCCAATGGTCTTATCATGTTTTCAGAATGTGGAATATCCCAGTCAATGATCATATCTTGTTTTCAGAATGTGGAACATCCTTGCCAATGGGCATGTCGTGTTTTCAGAATATTGAATATCCTAACCAATGATCAAATCGTGTTTTCAGAATAAGGAATATTCGAGCACATGATCTTATCTTGTTATAAGAATGTCGAATATCCTAGCCAATGATCATATCGTGTTTTTAAAATGTAGAATATCCCAGCAAATGGTCATATCTTGTTTTCAGAATGTGGAATATCATTGTCAATGGGCATGTCGTGTTTTCAGAATATCGAATATCCTAGCCAATGATCAAATCGTGTTTTTAGAATAAGGAATATTCGAGCACATTATCTTATCTTGTTATAAGAATGTCGAATATCCTAGCCAATGATCATATCGTGTTTTTAAAATGTGGAATATCCAAGCAAATGGTCAAATCTTATTTTCAGAATATGGAATAACCTTGTTTAAGGTCGTATCTTGTTTCAGAATGTGGAATATCCATGCCGATGATCATACCGTGTATTCAGAATAAGGAATATCCTAGCCAATGATCATACCGTGTTTTCAGAATATGGAATATTCTAGCCAATGATCATATCTTGATTTCAGAATGTTGAATATCCTTGTCAATGATCATATCGTGTTTTCATAATGTGAAATATCCTAGCCAAAGATCATATCTTGTTTTCAGACCATGAAGTATATTAGTCAATGGTCATATCTTGTTTTCAAAATGTGGAATATCCTAGCAAATGATCATATCGTGTTGTCAGAATGTGGAATATCCTAGTCAATGGGCATATCGTGTTTTCAGAATAAGGAATGTTCTACCAAAGGATCATACATTGTTATAAGAATTTCGAATATCCTATCCACTGATCATAAAGCGTTTTCAAAATGTGAAATATATTTGCCAATGGTCATATCTTGTTTTCAAAATATGGAATATATTAGCAAATGGTCATATCGTGTTTTCAGAATGTGGAATATCCCAGTCAATGATCGTATCTTGTTTTCAGAATGTGGAATATCCTAGTCAATGAGCATATCGTGTTTTCAGAATATGGAATATCCTAGCAAATGATCATATCGTGTTTTCAGAATAAGGAATATTCCAGCAAATGATCATATCTTGTTATAAGAATTTCGAATATCCTATCCAATGATCATAATGTGTTTTCAAAATGTGGAATATCCCAGGCAATGATTAAACGTAATGTTTCTAAAGCATTATCTCTTTCCCGCAAGTACTTTCATCCTCCTAAATGGCGCATCAAGAGAGTTGATACTCTTCTAGAAATGCCACGCGGAGGGGAATCTTATCATATACACCAAAGGTATATTCATTCGGAATACAATTTGAATTATTGATCGTTAAAACAGTGCAAGCCACAAAATATAACGACTTCATTTGAGTTTTCTGTTCTCATTTACACGGGGAAATGTTTATGTCCTTAATTGGAGTTTGTGTCCTCATTATATCGACAAGGCTGAATCATCATCATTTGGAGCTTAATTTTTTTGTGTCTTCACTTTGGAAAGAATGAATAATGTCTTGACTTGGACAGGACTGTCGATCATTATTAGGAACGTGTGTCTTTATTTAGACACGAATGTATGTTCTCATTACGAACGTGTGTCTGTGTTAGACAAGGATGTATGATGTCCTCAGTAGAAACATGTGTCTATTTAGACACGACTGTATAATATCCTCATGACGAACGTGTGTCTGTATTTGGAGCGTGTGTTTGAGGTTCGAACAGAACAACTGTGGTGATTGCTTGTATTTAGACAAAAATGTATAAAGGCCTTATTAGGAACGTGTGTCTATTTTTTAACAAGAGTATATAATGTCCATATTTGGCGCCTGTTTTTGAGGTTCAAACAAGTTCGGTGATTGCTTCCATTTAACAATGTTGGCGATAAAGATAGTATTCGAACAGTAACACCGTTTCAAGTTGAAAAATTAATACTGATATCAATTCAATGTATATGTCTATGTATTTGGACTTCACAGTGATTTAACTGAACAGTTGTTTAAACGGTGTCTACCCGTACACAGACAAAGTAACGACTATACCTATAGGATCAGTTTGGGCCAGTACAGGTCTGACCGTCTTATCATATCCGTTAGTTGTAAAGAGGGTGGTCCTGAGGTTTTTAGCATCTGTTGAAGACTGACCGATCACTCGAATCGGACATTGAAGGAGTAGGGCGGGGAGTATGGACAGATACAAGTGTAAACGTCTCGCTGTTAACTTCATTATGTCCACCTGAAACAAAAAACCTTGAGATAATTATCGTAGAAAACAAGTCGTTTTTCTTTACTACATTGTATTTGGTTTTCTCAAAAGCACACGGCGACATAAATTAGACAGTTTTATCGAGAATTAGCGGAATGTATTGTTATGACTTGATAGGAAAGTAGTACAATTGGCTCATAATGCAAGAAAATATTTAACCCTTAAACATTGGGGATTCCTTAGAGCTTATATGTATCTTGGTTGAGAAACTGTTACGATATCACATGTCAATTATCATTGTAGTAAAAGTGTGACATTAAGCGTTATTTTCTCCTCCTGTGACAATGATCTCGTAGCCACTTTATATATATATATATTTATATAATACAGTCTGTTTTTGCTTACAGTTTGAACACATCACAAATCGCAAACAAGGGAATAGCTGAAACTACATCTCAAAATGCCCAGCGGTTCTTGCCAGAGTCGTATTGGCGAATGTTGAAAGCACCAGTTGATTGTTGACATATGAGAAAAATCGAAAGTCAAAATAAAATGTCAATGAACAAATGAACAATACAATGTTCTATAATCGTATGAAATCAGATTATAAGTAGCTATTGAAAGCACGATTAATTCAGAAAGCGTCTCTATATCTAAATACATACAGTCCTTATGCAGTAGATCTCACAAACCGATGTAACGCTTTTGTAATTTAAGACATATCAATTCACTGTATATAACATTGTATACAGGCACTCAGAACTACAAACTATAGGTTTGCTTCAAGTGGTTATCCTTTGGTGCGTACCATTTCAATAATACTGCTGATGTACAGTTTTAAAGATATCTTTAAGAAATCAAACGCATTTGAGGCTGAAAAAGAGAATAGAGAAAAAAGTTTATATAGATGAATTTTGTTAAAAAATGACGAAAGTAAATAAAATATTTCAAATGGTAATCAATCGTACAAGTTCAACACAGTTATTCGACAATAAAAGAATTAATTCGTCCTATGGTCTTACCTGATACGAAAAGTCCACATTTCTTAAAGTACTGTACTTGTTAATCCGAAGGAGTATAGTAAGATGTGTTTATAGTCGCATTCAAAAGGATTTTACTAACCTGTGACACAAGAAAACCGGCCCGATATACCGCCCCGATATACCGCCAGCTCGTCTGTTTAACCCTTTACCAAACAATAGAGACATTTGACCAGTTTGTTGCAGACGACTCTGAAAAACATTGTGGGAAAAGGGGAAATTGCTCTTTACGAGCAATTTCTCCTTTTCCCACAATATTTTTCTCTATCAGAAGATTATTTTCCAATTTCATTACATTTTGAAATGTCGTCTGCAAACTCTTTTAATTTAGGACAGTCGATTTACAAAATGAAATCAACGAACAGTGTTATCTATTTCAAATTAATTGCCTCCCTATAATTATGGATTTTGCATTGCAATTAAAATCACATGAATGAAGTTGGCAAATAAAAATTCCAATCCATGGAACAATTTTGTAATATGAAACTTGATTTTTTAATGGCACTTGTTTGCTAAATCTTTCATTTTGTTATTCTGAAAATGTTTCAAAATGGCGGATCATCGGTATTCTACCTTAACAAAATTTGGCAAACCATTCTGTCGAAAGGAAAATATCTCGTGCTGAGTCAATTCGCCTGCGGCATAACTTTTTTAGACGTTTGTGTTGTGTGTCGGGCACGATAAAACTATTGTGTGTGGGGGAAAGTAAAACTATTTGATATACGACGAATTTCTAAAACTACCAGTGTGTTGTTGTGTCTTCGCACAACAAATGGAGCTGATCGATTTTGAAAGGAGTGTTTGTCAGTTTTAAAGACGTTATTCAAGAAATGGACAGTATTGATATTTTGATGATTTATTATGAAAAACAGTAGCAGACGATAATTGTAAAGAAGGGGCAAAAACCAAATTGTGGTAAACAATTCAGACACCGTACGTTATTGTCATGTATATGTAATGCCCTTTTGTCACAGTAACTTCTTCAAAAGACTATCTCAGAGACGGTGTTCTTTGAGTAACAAACATTTCAAATACGACTTAAACAATTCTCGTCACTTAGCAAATGGCCATTTTCAGTTTCTTCATATTAAAGAAGAATTAAGTTGTAAAGTAGTGTTAGCGTCCTTCAGTGCGTTGATGGAAAAGAAACAATGACGTATCATTACTTTGTTTAAAAGACGGCAATGTGTTGGTTTCTGTCGTACCTTGTTAATGTCAGGTGATTAGAGTGTATATTCCATTTCGTAGAATGGGCAACTGATTTCATATCGCAAAAATAAAAGATCAACATTTATAATATAAACCGTTTAAACGGTTTACTTATTTGAAGGTTGAATGCCCAATACCTTTAATTTTGTTTAAAGATGGTGTAAATAATCTAATTTAATAACATCCTAGGTCTATGATGTCATTTCACATTTAGAAATCATTTCATTTCAAAATCATCAAAATCACAATCTTTAAAAGTCATTTAAAATTCACTTACAGTCTTGTATAGAAGGAACTCTATTCACTACATTGAGACAAATCTACACATATTAACGTAACATCGCTAGACGAGATATCTACATCGTCTGATAGAACAATAGAAAATCTGCAAATGAGCTTTAGTCAAATGAGTTCTCGTAATGCGTAGTGACGTCACAGAAGACAAACTTTTCACATTTAGCAGTAAGTCTCACGGGACGATTCTTAATTGGACATGTTATCTCGGGTTGCAGTAAACTGTAAATAAATACAAAACAATATAAACAAGACCGTCGTTCTCTGAAGCGAAAAGAGAAATAATCGGGCATTGTTCTAACCTAGCGGTCTCCAATAATACGAGGATACGTGAGTAAGAAGGAGAACCATTAAAATTGGATCCCTTTTTATCAGTGTTCCTATAACTTTAACTCATCTCCTGTTTATGACCAAGTTCAGCGGCGAAACACCAAATTGGACCTACCAAACTATTCGCTTTGGTAAATCGTTGAACGTTTACACGTCACAGTTTTCAACACTGGATTATGTGATTAAAGGTGAACGATGGATCTTATGTGATTAGTGAACGATTGTGTTTGTCTAACGTATGTTATCGTTTTCAAGTGTTGTTTTCCTTTCATTGGCACTAGTAAAATTAAAAAAAGAAAAGTGTAAACAATTCTAAAAATCGTAAAGTGTGATGTTGAACATCTTAAGCCCTCTTGTCTTATATTTACAAAACCATGGCTATTTTAAGAGGACAAACGTCTACTAAAGGCTATAGATACTGATAACAAGACTGTCCATATACTCGACTTCTCTTTACACCACTCTAACTAACGAAGAAGTGCCCCTGGAAGCAGCAATGTACATGAATTCGACTGGACGGCACTGAATGAGCGATCGAGCGCGCCCGCTTGAACCATGTCTCTTGTCATGTGACCGCGGCTTTATTGGTTTAACACTAGCACTATGTATTGTATGAATAGGCTATTTAGGTCTTCCAATTACAAGATTAGGCTTAAAAACCCAATACATAAACACTCTCTTTCTTATACTAGTCATCTTGAAAGAAATCAAAGATACCATTCAACAAAATGAGAAATTGTTCTGGGTTATCCTTTTTCTTTTGTCACATTAGTCTTCATGGTTCAGAATGAAATAACACCTGTAACCGCTCAGTATTGTCGCCTGCTTGTTTCTGTAATTACGCCCCGATTATAGGATGTTCTATGGAGGAACAGCTAACCCATTTAAGTTCGTACAACAATTGTATTTTGAATCGACTATTCACAATTCTATATCTTTCGACTATTCATCTTTCTTTATCCTATTACAATAGTGATCAATACAATAGCAGAAATAGAAAAACTACCTACCACGCCGTGTAAACATGTGCTGGATCACGACGCATCAACTTTATGACGTAAAGCGCTTACAAAATGCACAAACGAAGAGATCCATGAAGCATTTTAATTCATCAATATATCATGATAGTAGATGACATTGATGAACAATGGAATTGTTTTTGTCGCAGTGTTTTCAACAAGTCGTATCTATAGTGTGAAGATACCGAGAAAGGTTGACGTGAAGAATCTACGATTCGTTCACACGGATCAGTCAGTACCGACCCTGCAAGCCCCGTCGTGGGTTAGCTTTTCGCTGAATACATTAACTTTGCTTTCAGCAGGCATCTTCCATACATTACTTTAAAGGGCACACACTGTAGAATTATCGTCCTTATATGACATAGTTGGTATTTAAGTGTAATCCTCTTGTGATACATCTGCTTTAAACGTTCAACAAAAGTTCACGTGCTAGACATCTAACACCCGTCAGTGTAGGGTTGACGGGTCAATACCCGGCCGGGTCACCTTTCCCTACTGTACTGGACAAGAGCTTGTTTAGATCATAGGGTCATTCCTATTATGCTTGAAAATGTTAAAACGTACGTATTGTTGCAGAAAATAAGACGGGGAACGCATGATTGACTATCAACAAGGTATGTGTGTCATGCTGGAAAGAACGATCGGTTTTCAGCAGGCCAGATTTGAACGCTGAATATCCATACTGGTTCCGGGGTTCGATGCCCCGCAGAGACGGGATCCGGTCTCTCACAACCGGGCCAAAGGAGTGTCGATGACAACTTGCAGACAGATGTTTAGTGGTTGATCAAAACCAGCGATGGAACAACTAGACAATTACCTCGAGAGACATTCACCACGAGACCTTTCAATGATCTCGACTCAAAATCCCTCCGTTTATTGTTTTGATGAATGCCTCACTTACTGTTTGTTAGACGTAATACAAAATTCAAACATGATTTGCAACAACTAATCAGCGACACGAACTATACAATGGTATCAGGAGGTAGTATAGATGTCCAAAGGTGTTTTGGACGGTTTGGATCACATTACGATGACCTAATGCCATTCCTTGTATAACTTCTCTCACTGGTCCATATCGAAAATGACAAAAACATAGTATAAAGAAGCAAACTTCTATTTGGAATGTTGGGTTCAAACCATTGTAGCAGAAAAAATGCTCCTAAGCTTCTTTTCCTTTTGTCAAATTTATTTCTTATGCAATTGTTACAAGCTGCTCTTTCATCTATGATGATTTTTGTAACATCTTCACACACTATTACTTCTTTCGCACGTTTTTTTTTTTGGGCAGTTGTCAAAATGAATCTTCTTTTGTGTTTCTCCTATTGACTATAGCCAACACAAAGGCTGTATTATGACGACATCGTGACACCGACAAAGGAACGGGGACTTACTAAATAATAAGCTAAACATCAAATACCTTATGAATACAATTCAAATCTTTATTGAAAACATTTGAACAACACACAGACAAACTAAATTTTGATGAGAAATGACGTCACAAAATTTCAACTGCAAGTTGTTCCACAACCATGCAGGCTTCAAAAGTCCAATTTATCCAGTTCTCTATTTACCAATGTGCGTAAGAGCAATCCAGCTACCATCTTTAAACCGAGTTTTATATAAAAAAAAACCAACAACACTGAAATACACAAAAGCTTGTGTCACCCATTTCTCCAATGCCGAGACAGGTTAGAGCAGCTTACAAAAAATAGATTGAAAATGGTCTTTTTGCCAAATGGATTGTTTAAATCACGTAATCTTTTAACATTTGTTACTCACAGAACACAATCTGTGAGCTCGTCTCTTGAAAGAAGGGTGCATGTTTTATCGAAATGTTTACAAATATTCATCATAAGCAATTTCTTCTTTTGTCACAGTATTTTTTAAAAGTTTATGCTGATGCAGCTTCAAATAGGTTTATATGCAAGAGTAGATAAAAAATCTTACTAAAGAGACCACCCTCCAGTCAGTCAAGCCACAAGATCATTCACTGATTGATAAGCCTGGAGTTTGCTTCCATGCCCTGGGCTTCTATGTCTACATGTTAGTTGAACCCTTTACCAAACGCCAAATTTTCGACTGTCCAAAATTGAAAGAGTTTGCAGACGACATTTCAAAATATGATGAAATTGCACAATAATTTTTAAATAGGGCAGAAAACATTGTGGGAAACAGAAAAATTGCTCGTTAAGAGCAATTTCTCCTTTTCCCACAATGTTTTCCAGAGTCGTATGCAACAAAGTGGTTACATGTCATCATTGTTTGGTAATTAACATGGTTTTTTTTTAAACAATGTAAATATAAATTGTAGGGATCTCCTAGTCCATGGCAGTGCCTCTACTCTGGCTTAATGAGAGAGCCCAGGAGGGCAGTCATCACTAACTGGGATTTCAAGCCTTTAGTAAACCTTCACCACACATATTGAACACTTTCACTGCATATTCTGTCTTTACAGTATCAGCTCCTTAATGAGTCAGGGTCCCTTGGTTACCTGAAAACTTTCAAGTCATTACTCGTTCCTAACCCACCCATGCCACATGAAACATTGTCCATTAAGCTCTTTATATGAACCAAAGACCAGTGTTACAGAATCCTGTCCCCAGTCCCATAGTCATGTCATTTTCACACATCGTTGTTTTCCAAGCCAATAATATAACTCCATTCCTCTGAAAAGATAAAATAAAAACATTACACAAACATGATGAGCTGCCAACAACTCATGTTACACTATCCAAAATAAATGCATGTTATGTGATAGAACAGGCATGGTCATTGTGATAAAGGTATTCATATTAACTTCTATCACAAAACCTTTGCTTTCTATGTATCATTTTGTGATGCATTAACTTATTCCCTGTTCAAAATGATTCTATAAAAGCACACACACATTGTTTATCACTATACCTTAACAGTGACAAGATCATAAACACATTGAAATGGTTGTTGTTTGCCTTCCTCCTTCCCATGGATAGTAACTCTGACTTCTAAAGCTCAAATCGTTCGTTGTGTCTAATAATCATGAACTTAATCATTTCTTTGGAGATCATTAATAAACAATAGTGATCGTGTCAGATAGCAGCTTTGAAATAACACTTGAACTGGTGAGGACACCAATAACCATGGATAAGTACATGTAACACCATAACTACACATGAGGACGGATGGAAAGTGTGCAAAACTTAACACCTTAAGCAGGCAACTGATTGAGTCTTTAAAACAAATCACATTTTGTATTGGCTTCATAAAATAATACAAAAATAAATAGCCAAACCATGAAAGAGAAATGGGCCTTTTTGTCACAATGGTAAAAACCATATTACAAGATAGAGATGTCAAGTTTAAAATCGTTGTCTATTGATGCCTTCACTTTGAATTGGTCACTAAGATACTAAGCACAATGGGTAGCTTACCCCTCTCATGTTACAGGGGGTCTAGGTTCAATGGGCCGCCTCAGACAATATTCTTTCCTGTGTTCAATAAGTCAATGCAACACAACTTATTTCATTCTCAGTCATTTGTGTTCATGTGGGAAAGCAGTCAGAACAATGTACATTCCTCATGATAAATACCAGAAGGGATAGGTATACTGCCTGCTGTAGTATGACTGTAAAACTGTTGAATAAAGCTAAGCTTTAACATACTTTATTGTTAAACAATGTTTTACAATTGGATTTGGATGGAAGCCAAAATGTTACTGAAAATAGCTTGGATTCCAACCCAATACATCTTATTCAATGGAATGAGTTAACCCTTTACCAAACGCCAAATTTTCGACTGTCCCAAATTGAGAGAGTTTGCAGACAACATTTCAAAATGTGAGGAAATTGAAAAAATTATCTTCTGATAGAGCAGAAAACATTAAGGGAAAAGGAGAAATTGCTTGTGAAGAGCATTTTCTCCTTATTCCACAATGTTTTCCAGAGTCTTCTGCAACAAACTGTTCAAATTTTGTTATTGTTTGGTAATGATATAAAAGAGAGAAGTTTACACCTACCTTCTGTGAGTGGCTGAACAGATAGTCTTGCTCTCGTGAACAACGCCAGGTTTTTCAGGGGTCCACCATTCTCTTTGTGATCTAAATAAATCTTCTTTAGCTCTACCAGGCTGATAAATCTTTTCATCATTCTGTCAAACTTCACATCAACCATATACCACCGCGGGTTTTCTTTTTTTGCAGAGCTGAAAGTAAAAGGTATCATTTCACATTTCCTACTACGTACACATTGTTGTAAATTCTGATTCACTTTTATAATTTACTCATGAGCGAATGATGCTCTAGTAACCATCTTTTCGATATAAAATTGATCAATTGATCAATGTGAGAAATTATGGCATTATCTCTCATAACTTTAATGTGGTTTTATCTTGTCTGGTGTAAATCATTCAGAACAACACAACAGCTGTAAGGTCAAACACATTTACTCACCTGTCATAGTGTGGATCTTTCTTATCAAACTGAGTGTGATCAACATAACTCTCCTTAACAACCTACAACATAGGGGATAGAATGAAATGTAACAATCCACTCAACATCCATATCGTTTCGAGCATAATTCAAGAAAACAACATGCAAAGTATATATGCTCGTATCAACAAGTGTCCCCTGCCAAAGTTTTTAGACATGTCACCTGAGTTTAGTCCAGTCATTTTTTTGGCACATTAGAAGGAGACAACAATGATGCACACCAATATTTGGAAAGACATAAAGAGAAATTGATCATATCACTGTTTCTTTGTTAGCTATTCATTTCGAATAGCAGAAGCCTTCTTTCATCAAGAAGTAAATCCATTGCTTTGTGTTCATTCATAGAAAAGGTTTGTAATGCACCAATATCATAGAGTACTCAAGACGAAATTGTTCACATGATTTTCGTATCTGTATCAACATAATTTAGTCAATTTAAATTTAGATCACACACAGAACTCTAGGTATAGAAAGGATTAATACTGAAGTTCTCTCTAGGAAATCACAGTTAGTCAAGATTCTGGTTTGTTTAAGATTTGTGTTGAATCACCAGTATTTAATTCATTTTGCGTTGCCTGACTCATAAGAGACGGAGAAAGACGCCATGCATTGTAGTAACACCCATGAGCTAGATTTGTTAGAGGGGTTCATCTGCATTCCATTTGTCAACTGGGACTTTACCTCTCATGAAAATACAAATTACAGGCTAAACTCAATTTGCAAGTTTTAGCAGAATGAATGAATGGTGTTTTAAGGGTCATAAACAGCTGAGGTCATTTAGAGCGCATTATGATGATATGGATAAACATATATTGAACTATTTACAGGCTAAAATATATTTGGTTTAAAAAAATTAAATAAGAATTTGCAGAGAATGAGTGATAATAAATAGAAAATGTGTAATGAGTATATGCTATTGAGTAAAAAGTTTGTAATGAGTTAATAATATTGATTTATGAATATTTTGAGAGTAAGGAATCATAATTTAAAGTAAATTCCAATTTCTTTGAGAAAGGAAAGTATTAATTCAATCCTCAAAAAGTACCTGAAAAGTGTAGACATTAAAATATTTTGCACGAGTTCTTTGAAAATCAATGCAATCAAGTAGAATTGCATGGAATGCATTCAGGTGCATCTTACTTAGCCAAGAGTCAGGAATGTGTAATGCGTGAATAACCAATTCGGATTTGTGCAATTATATCATTCATTCTTCATACCGACCTGTAAGAAGGGTACCATTCTCAGATGGTAGGCTTAATTAAAAACAATTCATCAAAAACATCATCATTCAATTTGGATTGCCAGATGGATGTGATTTATGTTAAAATAGAAGGTTTATTATTGATGTATGGTACTTCAAAATCTGAAATGGGAAGGTTAAAAGCTGATTTGGTGAATCTATGCGCATGTTCATTAACCATGATACCAGTGTAGCTTGGAAGCAAACAGAACACACGTCTGTTTGAAGACAAAATAGGAGAAAGTTATAAGCAGAGTCTTCTCCGGTGATAGGACTATTTTCCTTATATACAGAGTCTCTGTAATCTTTGGATCATAAAGTAGAATTAAGCATGCATAAAACTCAACTAAGTCAAATAAGCCTAGTCATCCATACAATGCAATCTTCAGAAGACAAATCATTGGATTGATATTTTTAGTTTACATTGAGAGGCAGTCGATCGGCAGACTAGTGAATTTTTATAGTTGTTCCCGTCTTGACCAGCCCTAATGGACGATGGAAGTGAGGGATCTCGCTCAATCCATGATGAGGCTCACATCACAATTACTCAAAATATTTTGACACAATGTAAAACAAGCAAAGTTGAATGATTTGGGAATTACTGTTTGTACCTGACACATGGCTGCAATCCCGGGTTCTTTAGTATTGCTGTGATAGAAGAACACCTTGTGACCCACTCTCATTTGGTCTCGCATGAAGTTCCTCGCCTATAAAACATCACAGACAAAACAAGAATAACAGAGAAGTAAAAAAGAATTCTATAGGGAGGGTATACAATGTATTCCCCTGATATCCAATAAAGTTGTTGAAAAGAAGAAGAAAAGGCCTTTTGTCAGCGTGAGAAGCAAATTGTCATTATCATCATACTTTACACATTTAAACTCTTTGATGTCCCAACCTAAAGAGTAACTTTAAACATCGGACGGAATGTGCTTAATTTGATCAGTTTTCGAGGAAAAGTGTGTCACATGTTCTTCTCAATCAAGCTTGCCTGTTTGGTTACAATTTCCTACTTAACCTGCGCCTTGGCCATTGTTTGACATGAGGATAACAATTAACGTATCAATGATGTGATTCTGGAGGTATTGTTAGGCGTGTAGAGTGTCATATCCTTCTATTATTCGGGCAGATTTTTTCATCCAATCCCAACCGGTCCAGTACAACCGAAATCGGTCCAAAACCGACAAAATGGGCATTTTTCTGATCCCTGGTATACATGTTTATATAATGCTTTTGTAGTAAATTAGCTCAAGGAAATCAGCATGTTTCCTCACAGCAATGTATTTCTTCATAATTTCTCAATTCAACGCGCCTTGAAAAAATTACTATTGAAACCCCATTGACAAAAGGCGTATTAAACCAAGAACATTTTGCATGCAGTACTCATGTTAAGATTAAATCTTAATACATGTGGTCAATTCTATAAGGAGAAATTCATTACAAAATAGGATTTAGAGAAGAGCTGATGTGAAGTATTCAGCAATGAAAATACTCCTCTTACCACCTCAATGTCCAGTTAAATGTACCTGATAATTACGCACTCCGTCCCAGCATGCTGTTTGATCAGGACAAGCTTTCAGGTCCTCAACACCAAACTGTAATAATTTAACAAACACATGCCATAAGTTTAACAAGGTTACATACACATGCCATAAGTTAAATAAGGTTACAAACACATGCCATAAGTTAAATAAGGTTACAAACCAAACGCATGCCATAAGTTAAATAAGGTTACAAACACAGGCCATAAGTTAAATAAGGTTACAAACACAGGCCATAAGTTAAATAAGGTTACAAACACATGCCATAAATTAAATAAGGTTACAAACACATGCCATAAGTTAAATAAGGTTACAAACACATGCCATAAGTTAAATAAGGTTACAAACACATGCCATAAGTTAAATGTACAAGTTCTGTATGAGAGCATGTTTCATACTTAGATATTTACATATTTCTTAAATTTTGGATCCATGTATAACTTATAACAATAAATAAATGTAACAGGACCTCATATGTTTATATGTACAAGTCAATAAAATTATATTCCTTATAAAAAGACTACAAAATACCAATCTTACCCCACTCACTGTTATTTGGTATTGTGAATGGTTTCATCTATAAGAAACACCACCATAGCTATATAAAATACCATGTCTATAATATAGTTATTAAACAACAAAGAAAGAAGTTCTTCCCTATCAGAAAATTACCCTTTTGTCACAAACAGAAGTGTTTTTTTTATCCTTTATATTAGCTAATATTTAGTCATTGCTTAAAATTGGACTAACCATGAAGAGGGACCATGTAAAGTTTTGTTTGGTAGATGTTTGTATGTCATTTTATTGTCATTTAATACAGGATATCATTCTTTTCTTGGTTTAAATAAAAGATAAATAAAAGTCATTTACAAGGGGACTTTGAAAAGCATTTTTATTTTCTCTTTTATCTATTTTCACGAACCAAATAAATAAACAACTAACAGCACAATCACATACAATCAATGGAACACGCTGTTGGCCACTCATTATGCTGTCTATTTCCCAATGTGTAAGGTTCTCAAATTTGCATGAACTGTTCACCAATGATGCTTCATAATAAAAGCAACAATAGAGAAACCTATTTATAGTAACAAAGGTAGTGTCACAATGTTTTCACATGTTGCCTGGCTATTTACCTTAACATCCACTCCATTTTCAAACCTGCTATCCGGTTCTGACTTCATTAGCCAACAGGTATATTGGGAAGCTGTTTGGGGCGGTTTGTCTGGTTTGGTATTAGTCATCCTGTTAGATTCATCCTTAAGATTTTTCTTTGAAACTGAAATATGACAAACAAGGCATGTATACTCATAGATCTGTTACATGTTACCCTAAGCAAATATTGAATAACAAACATCATAGGAAAACCAAAATATTTCAAAACTAAAGTTTTATAGCTGGATTATCTTTCTTCCAATAAGACCACTTCTCCTCAAAATGTCCTTAACCCATTACAAAACAATAGAGACTTGACCAGTTTGTTGCAGAAAACTCTGGAAATCATTGTGGGAAAAGGAAAAATTGCAATTTCTCCTTTTCCAACAATGTTTTCTGCCCTATCAGAAAAATAATTTCTATTTCATCACGTTTTGAAATGTCGTCTGCAAATTCTTTCAAAATGGGACAGTAAAAAATTTGGCGTTTGGTAAAGGTGACCATACAAATGATACTGTGAATATCTCAGTAAATGAGTGTGGAAACATTTACTTTTACACTGTAAAGGGTTAAAAACCAGCTAAAACGTCATATGGTCCACATTCAATTTATGTGGGCTGTGCTATTTTGACTGACGTGAGCACGATAAATGTCCAAACGATGAAAAAAGCTTCGTTCACGGATCATTGTTGAGACTAGGCTGTCATCACAATAGATTGTTCAAAATCAAAAGTTTGGTAGGACGGGGGGGTTCAAAGTGAAGTCTGTAGTTTTAAACATTATTTACCTTGAAATCATATCTAGTTCACTGTTGCTATTAAGATGTAACCGAGTCAAACATCAAACATACCTGTCTCAGCTCCACGTTTTCTTTTCGGCATATTTTGACAGCAGTTCCCGCGTTTATTGAACTTTCTATACGGTGCATGAATTAAACAATAGCGTGCTAAACACCCGTATGCGGACTGTTTTTTAAAGTGCCTCACCATATTAAAATGTTTTGTGATGGCAAAGCATAAAAATGCCATGACCGCCGAGAACTTAAACATAGTGCGAGAGAAAATGTTGTGACTGTCAAGCATTGCACGGAAGAAAGTAGGTATTGTTGAAAAACTGAATGATAGAAAGTGTTGTTAAACTCTTAAAGATAGAAAATGTTATTATTAAACTCTGCGCAGTCAAAGTGTTATTACATACTGAATGAAAGAATGTGAAAGGCAAAAAGAGTGACTTTTATTGCATCGAATCAATTCAATTACATGGATATTGAAGGAAAACAGTTTCTCTGCAGACTTTGTTTTATCGCTTACGATGAACAAAACAAACCTTATCATTTTCACTCTGTTAAAAGCATCATATGAATGTGTTATCGTCTCATTTACTCTGTAAAAAGGAATTTTAAGTACTTTTTAAGTTAATTGTCAATTGTTCTAGAACATTCACAATTTAAGTGTTGTTGTGCGCAAGCATGGCTTGAAATGAATATTCGTACATCGCATTCAAATTTCTATGCTAGGTTCCAAGTTCCGTTTATTATGGAATCAAGCATTAATATTTGAATGCAGAAAGCGTTAACATTTCGAGTTTTGAAAGATGCTCTAAAACCACCATAGAGCAAAACAGAATACCTTGTAGGCTAGAAATATGTTTATGTTCATAAAAAAAAATAAAAAAAAAGTGTTATTAGGCTGTGGCCTGTCGGTGGTATGATTTTCCGTCCTTGTATGTTTTGAAGTAAAGTATTATTGGAATTACATTCCCATTGATGAAGAGTACTTTTGTTAATTTCATAAACATACAAAAATGACCATAAGGTTGTATCATATAGGCTTCTTACTAGAACTAGAACTTGGGTTAAGTTGAACACCAGAAAATTGACCTATCATGTAGACGTAAAAAGACAGTGGTCAACGTCGTTTGTTCCGCCTTGTGATAAAGCTGACATTAGACATATCCAAAACTTGCGTATTATAGGAGTTTTAAAAATACTTAGATTTATATTTCAACCATTTAAGTGACTACATTTTCAGAATTTCATGGAAATATGTTTGAAAAACCAATCGCTTAGCAACAAACAGGTGTCTAAACACGACGAGTCTTATCAACAATGGCGTCCCTGGCGCAGATGTGGATTAATGAATTAACGATCAACACTTTTTGTAAACTCAGATTTATGTGAGGAAATCTCTTGGCCGATTGTCGAAACCTCTAACAACACAATACAAAAATATAAAATCAAACAGAGTAGTTTTCCGTTATTCAACCTGTGTGTGTTTTAGCACAACATCTGGCGTCATCACCGTACACATGACGTTGTTAGTACTTCCAAATTCGTTCTCGTCCTTGGAATAAAAACAAACACCGTAAAAGTGAATGTTCATGTTTTTTATATTATATATAAACAACAAGGTGAATATTTTCACTTTCGAATGATATACACAGTTAAGCGGTCTGCGATTAAGATGAAACCAAAACAAAATTGGAGATCATTAATTCAGGGTTCTTAAAACTTTGATACGAATCCATGGACATATTCCCGACATGACAAGGATACTTACGCTTCTTTCTTTTGAGTTTCGTGGGGCAAAACATCTCAAATAACTCTGGTCAAGTTTTTTCTTCTTCGATTTTGAGTGACCGGGCATTTTGACTTTCTCCGTCTGTAAACGGTTCGCGGACTTTTACTTAAATGTCTTAATTAGCAGAATGTAGTTGCTTATAGTTGCTTATAGTTGTTTTCCAGCCCAGGTTCTGGTAAGATCCTCTTTCCTGGACACTAGGCCCTACTTGGTTTATATTTATGAGTTTTATTTTGTGACTGCCGGCATTGGAGTTAGTTTCACTATCGGGCCGGTATTCATAGACTATTGCTTGATTTTCCCAATACTTGTCTTATCAAGTCTGTTTTTGAAAGCGCTTACTGATGGTGCGTTTACTACTGTTTCTGTGAGATTGTTCCATATTTTAGACACATTTACACTGAAATGATGCTTTCTTACAACTAGACGTGATCTTTGCATGAAGAGCTTTGTGGTGTTTCCTCTGTTACCGTCTCTAACAGGGAAAGGTAGAACGTGTTTAACAACACTGAATGGTAGAAAACGTTGTTAAACACCGAATGTTAGAAAGAGTTGTTAAATACTGAATGGTAGAAAGTGCTGTTAAACAATGTGTGGTCGAAAATAGGGTTAACCATTGCACAGTAAAACGTGTTGCTAAACACTGTGTGTTAAAAAGTGTTGTTAAACAATAAATTGCTAAATATGCTGTTAAACAAAGAACCGTAGAAAGTGCTGTTTAACACTGGGCCATTTAAAGTGTTGTTAAACACTGAACGTTAACAAGTGTTGTTAAACAACAAATGGTAAAATGTGTCGTTAAACACTGAGCCGTAGAAAGAGTCGTTAAAAACTGAACAGTACAATGGTTAACCCTGAATGATTGAAACTGTTGTTAAACACTGAATGGTAGAAAGTGTTGTTAAACTCTGAACAGTAGAAAGAGTTATTAAATACTGAATGGTAGAAAGTGTTGTTAAACACTATGTGGTCGAAAGTGTTGTTAAACAGTGTATAGTAGAAAGTGTTGTTAAAAATGGTATAGTAGAAAGTGTTGTTAAACAGTGTATAGTAGAAAGTGTTGTTAAAAAGGGTATAGTAAAAAGTGTTGTTATACAGTGTATAGTAGAAAGTGTTGTTAAACACTTTGTGGTGGAAAGTGTTGTTAAACAGCGTATAGTAAAAAGTGTTGTTAAATAGTGTATAGTAGAAATTGTTGTTAAATAGTGTATAGTAGAAAGTGTTGTTAAACAGTGTATAGTAGAAAGTGTTGTTAAACAGTGTATAGTAGAAAGTGTTGTTAAATAGTGTATAGTAAAAAGTGTTGTTAAACAGTGTATAGTAGAAATTGTTGTTAAATAGTGTATAGTAAAAAGTGTTGTTATACAGTGCATAGAATAAAGTGTTGTTTGACACTGAACCGTAGAAGGTGTTGCTTAACACAGAACCATAAAACGTGTTGTTAAATATTTAATAGCAGAAACTGCTGTTAACACAGAATGGATAAAGTGTTGCTAAACAATGCACAGTAAAAGCGTTGGTAAACACTGAGCGGTAGATTGTTGTTAAACACGGAATAGTAGAAAGTGTTGTTAAACACTGAATGGTAGAATGCGTCGATAAGCACTTAATGGTAGAAAGTTTTACTAAACAATGCAAAGCAAAAGCGTTGTCAAACACTGAAAGATAGAAAGTGTCGTTAAAGACATATCGGTAGAAAGTGTTGTTAAACACTGGACGCTAAATAGTGTTGATAAACACTGTATGTTAGGAAGTGTTGTTAAACACGTAATGGGAGAAAGTGTTGTTAAACACTAGCTTACACACGAATTGTTGTTAAACACGTAATGGGAGAAAGTGTTGTTAAACACGTAATGGGAGAAAGTGTTGTTAAACACTAGCTTACACACGAATTGTTGTTAAACACGTAATGGGAGAAAGTGTTGTTAAACACTAGCTTACACACGAAGTGTTGTTAAACACGTAATGGGAGAAAGTGTTGTTAATTAGCTTACACACGAATTGTAGTTAAACACGTAATGGGAGAAAGTATTGTTAAACACTAGCTTACACACGAAGTGTTGTTAAACACGTAATGGGAGAAAGTGTTGTTAATTAGCTTACACACGAAGTGTTGTTAAACACGTAATGGGAGAAAGTGTTGTTAAACACTAGCTTACACACGAAGTGTTGTTAAACACGTAATGGGAGAAAGTGTTGTTAATTAGCTTACACACGAAGTGTTGTTAAACACGTAATGGGAGAAAGTGTTGTTAATTAGCTTACACACGAATTGTTGTTAAACACGTAATGGGAGAAAGTGTTGTTAAACACTAGCTTACACACGAAGTGTTGTTAAACACGTAATGGGAGAAAGTGTTGTTAAACACTAGCTTACACACGAATTGTTGTTAAACACGTAATGGGAGAAAGTGTTGTTAATCAGCTTACACACGAAGTGTTGTTAAACACGTAATGGGAGAAAGTGTTGTTAAACACTAGCTTACACACGAAGTGTTGTTAAACACGTAATGGGAGAAAGTGTTGTTAATTAGCTTACACACGAAGTGTTGTTAAACACGGAATGGGAGAAAGTGTTGTTAAACACTAGCTTACACACGAAGTGTTGCAAATGTTTCTGTTCCCGTTTCAAGACGATTGACTTATGTAGGACAGAGAGATAACCGATCCTTTATGTCATCTTCACATACTTCATTCACTTTATTGAGGCTAACGGACTCTTTTCCATTCCAATCATAATTACCTCCCACAATAATATAGATATCACAAAAAAATCAAATACAACAGTTGATTGATATCAATCTTTAGAATTGGAAAATGGTTCTAACAGGGACATTTTATTCTGTCCACATGTCGTAAAGCCTTTCTTGGTTCTTCCATTCCTTCATCAAACACTTGGACGGTGCTGCAGAAGTCAATAGCAACCAATGTGAATTTAGAATAAACTGCTCACTTTTCATAACAGTTTCCTCCAAATCGCACAACATTCTATTTCTTTTTGTTATGCTTTCTTTTGATAAGTGTTACTGTTCTAGATTTGGACAAGTCACACTTACCATATGGTGTAATGGGTTCAGCGTATCAATCCTGTATATCTCACCCGACTATTCAGTGTTTGAACTAGCCTGAGATACACGAAGGGATCTTAATCGTCCAAGGTAAAGTTTTCTCCTCATAACACTTACAAAACCCCATAACAAAGGGAAAACTGATCTCGAAAAACCTTCCTTTTCTTACAGTACTTTTATCGTTTTATAATGGAAAACAAAATGTTGCTTTGTATATTTTTTTCGCTTTGAAAACTTATTTGATATCATTTGCTGTTGGTAACTTTGGAAATGGTCGACACACTTGCACATATTTTCACGATTGGACAAATCTGGGTGTCAAAGTTTTGGAAAAGCCAAATGAAATGTTTCTGTGTTATAGCTGAATTACTTGCGATTTCTATATGCATATATACATATCGCCTTTTACACTGAGGTTGTTGTTTCTAATTGTTTTAACGTCGTGTACGTGTAGCAGCCCTGTGTGGACGCCGACAATCTTACTATTCACTTTGCCCAGTAGCTGAAGACAGGTGACGGTAAACATTTTGATAATGTAACAGAAGTAATCCATGAAAACCAAATTATAGTTGAAATAGTTGTGTGGAGTTTGACTAAGAGGAGCGAATTCTTCCTGTATCATATACCGTTCAAATATCGTCTGCTGACCCATACTCCATCATAACCACGTCGAATCCGGTGCTCGTGATGTAAACTGTTCTTTCAAGAACTAATTGAAAAGGAACGGACGCAATTTTGGTCGACAAACACCTCTTGTCAAAATCAAATATTACACACACAATATTACAATTGTTGTCAAGTTGCACACTTAAAGGTCATGTTTCCCGATAAACAAAATTTTCTTTAATTATGGTTTTTGAATTAGGTTATGGTTTCGTTATGACGGAGGTAATGATTTTTTTCTCATACAGAAGCGAAAAATGTTGTTTTTGACTACTTTTATTCACCTTTATCGATTTTTGTGAATGACTTATCTCCCTTGTTGTGACGTCATTTGTGCTTCAAAGTCATATGAACTGTCAGTAAGAAGAATCTAGTTCTCAGTAACGACGGTGTTTTTGCACAAATTTCGGACATTTTAAGTGTTGAATTGTGTTTTGGGAAACGTAAATTGGATATTGAATATGGTATTTTGACAGGTCTTCTGGTGTTATTCTGCTTTTGGTCGCAGGGATGCGAGTTTCTCCCGTTTTCCGACGAACGTAAAAGCTGCAAAAAGTTTCGATAAGTAAACTGGACCGTGTTTACTTTACAAATAAGCAAAAGATATATTCCCCAAACAAGAACAGTAGGCTGTGTTACTTTCACTTCGAAGACGGCAAGTTTACGCATTGTTAACCGTTTCCAGAGAATTGATTTTATTGATCTTTAAATGATCGGACTCAACTTAAAGTAATTTATACAGGTGAAGACGCTTCAAATTCATTCTAGTTATTGAGTAACCGGTTATATTTCCCTTATTTGAAACACACCGACAACTTCACTTTACCTTGATGTATTGGTTTCAAGACTGTCAATGCAAACCAGACAAAGCTAATCTCACTTTCAAACACCAATCAAGCTATAAAGCATACAATCATGTGTGAAGACATGGGTGTAGGACAATTCCCCACTAGGACGATTCCCCACTAGGACAATTACCCACAGGACAATTTCCCACTAGGACGATTACCCACTAGGACAATTGCCCACTGGGACAATTACCCACTATTTGATATAAAACATATATTCAAATAAATTCTTTTTTTTTTATTTATAACATAGCTTTTGCGTTATTTACGTTATCTGTAATAATTAACAATGAAAATAAGAGTGGAAAATTATCAAAGTAGAGATTTGAAGCATTGTTCCTTTTTTGTCTGCAAACATATATACTAATAAAAGAATTGTACAGAATTGTCAAGTTAATATCAATGACCAATTCATTGGACTGTTGATTACAAATTTTAACCTAATATGAAATACTTTACTTTGCATATATTGAAGATTCTAATTGAAAAACTCTTTCTATTTTTTTTATGAAACTGATTTTTAAATGCTTACATATTTCAAGTAGATGGAATGTGGGGTCTAGTGGGATAAATATAAGGAAGCATAGGGATAATAAAACAATTTTAAAAGAATAAGAAATGAAGAATTAATATGGAAAAATCCAACACAGACCGAAAAACATGTACATTATTGATATATCAAATATCAATTTAAGACCTCGTTAGCAAGGTGTAGCTAAAGGATGATTAAAGGTGTGGAGCAAAGCAATCGTTTATTCAATCCAAATCCAAAATTAGAAAGCTTACCAAAATATGAATTAATCAATAAATCTGTTTTCAATTGCCTGAATCAATAAATGGGTTGATAATTATTGAAAGGATAACTGAATTGCAATTCATTCTTTTCTACATTTACATTATGCACACATAATATGCTTAAATCCATGATGACTGATTTTTGATAAGTTTTAGTTTATTGCCTCAATAGTAAAGATGCATGAACATATTTTATTACTATTATTTATTAAAAGTGGGAAATTGTCCTCATTCTCATTACAAAAAGATTTGTAAATGGACCAATCTTTTGACCTTTTTTCAACCATGTGTTATTTGTTTGGCTATTGTAATATAAATAAACTTTCATATGTAAATTGAAGAAAATGGTTTGAAAAAACATTTCAATACTTCTTTTATTCAGATTCTTGAAAAAAAAATGTTTTATGACCATTTCATTTAACCAGTGGGGAATTGTCCTATTTGACACAAATGTGGGGTATTGTCCAGTGGGTAATTGTCCAGTGGGTAATTGTCCTGTGGGTTATTGTCCTAGTGGGTTATTGTCCTAGTGGGGAATTGTCTGTACCCCTGAAGACATTGGTGTGACGCGTGAATGTGTACATTGTATTTCGGAATGACCCCAAATATCTATCAAAAGTCGTTGTTTTATTACCCAATGTACCAAGTTGCTAATGATAATTTAAGTCTGAAGTCCTTTTGTTACGCTATTTCCCACATGATCTCAGGTAAAGGAAAATATTTTTCAAAATTAACGTTGTGGTGAACTGATGTTCGTGATTAAAACAATTCCTGACTGTTAGTTGGGGGTATTAGCGCCTCGTGTTGTCTTGCTAGATCTTTATATAGAATTTGCACTGTGTAAATGTAGATAAATTCAAGAAAAGGATAAATCACGTTGATTACACCTTTTTTTGAAAGTTAATTTCCTTGAATGACTCTCTTACTCGCCAAGCTAGTTTTGTTTGGAACAGATTAACTATGCTACATACTTAGTTAAGAATACTAAATTAGGCTGCTTTACGATTATATTACGTAAGAATTCAAAGGGTTGCAAGAATATGTTAATTTCATCCAACATCATAAGTTATTGTATTGCCATGTCTTGTTCTTATTTGCAAAACTTGTTTTATGTTTTAACATAATCGTAGAAACGTTGCCATTGTACATAAATGAGACAAAATGAAAAATGTACGTTGATTGCTATGATAACAAACCGATTAAAACAAGCAAGTTTCTTTTATCTGCCGTAGTCTTTGAATGAAAATTCAAAATAATGAATATTTGACATCCACAAACTGTCTCTGAACTCATCAACGCAAATGATAATGGGTTCGATCATAACTTAAGCGTCTGCTTTTCGGAATTATTTAAATCACACACCTATTTTTTTTGCCATTGGTAATATTGGTTTAAATGACGTATGTTACACTGAAATGCAGGTTTTCAAACATGATTATTACAAATTTATATTGATAATTTAGTAACAAGATCACTAAATATATAATTTACACATTTGAGCATAATCTCTTTGTTTACAATTTAATTGATTATAGTCAGTTTACCTCACATACATAACATAACATAACATAACATAAATTTTATTGGCATTAAACATTACATATTTATAGCTGTACAATTTTACATACAATTTTATATACAAATGGTGAAACATAAGAAAAGGAAAATAATTTACCAAGACGAACAGTCTAAGTATAGATAAGGATCTGTATGAATAAATAGATTTAATAAATAGCTTAACATCTAATCTATATTGGAAATATTTCTAAATTTAAATGCACTAATAATATATTTAGCGACACTAAGGATGGTGCGTTGTGATATCGAGTTCATGATATTTTCAAACTTTTGTAAAGTTGGCCATCTACAAAAATATGGTTTAAAGTGGCGACATCTTATTTCGCGATAATGCGGACAAACTAATAAAAAATGATATGAATCTTCAATTGCTCCCATATTACACTGTGTGCATAGGCGATTAGTTCGATCTTGGTTCTGATATCTTCCAGTTTCGATTCCAAGGTTATAAGAGTACAGTCGAAATTTCGAAAGTGCTACTATAAATTTAGAATCGATGTCGCATGTAAGATACTTATCCATCTTAAATTCGTGCTTGAATAAACAATATGAAGAGAGTCGTCCTGAGTTATTAATATTAGTATACCATGTTTGTTTAAATATATCCAGTATTCGCTCCTTTATCAAAGAGAAATTAATGTTTATTAGACTTTGTGTTGTCCATACATTTGAAAACCTATACTTTCTAAGAGTGTTTTAATGTGATGTGCCCAATTTAATCCGTTATATGAAAGTCCGGAATTTGCATCATCTGCTAGTGTTCTATATATACTTACAAGGAGTGGATTGCAGGATTTAAGGATATGTAACCAGTATTTTAACATTATTAATTTTCTGGATAGTTTCATCGAGTATCGACCAAGTTAACATAAACAGTGTGTTAAGCATATTCAAGGAATGCCCCGCTCAACTTCTACAACTGTTGCGTTAGCTTGTATGGGAATGATGCCTATAGAAAGTTTTATAGATAAAAGAAAATTGATATTGTTCGGGCAACTATGCAGGTTGAATACCGTTATGCGTATAAAGAATATGTTTAATTACCGATTACATGCTTTTATGAATAAACCTAGCACAGTTCGCGGTTTTATGCCAGATATCAATCGAATCTTGGGAAAATATAGGCTGACATCGACATTAAATGAATACATGTCAACATCTGTTTTTCCAAGTAAACATTCATGGACGAAAACAATCAATCAATCATTAAAAACATTCACAGAACATTTTATATTTGATAATATAAATAGAAGTCCGAGTTTATCAGGTTTTAAAATCATGTACGGTAATTTCATGCCATGTCACATCTGGTATTTCTGCAGAGTGTATAGAAGCTATCTGAAATACTGCTTTACGGCTGTAGAGATAGTTTCTAGATTATTCTCAAGAAAATACGACACTCTGTGTCCAAACTGCAGGCTAGGGACCAATTGTATAGCCTCGCATTTGTTAATGTATTGCTCTAAAACAGACCATATTCGTGACGAATTCTGGCAAAAGTTATTTTGCTTATTGGGTGATAACCAATATGAAATGCTATTGGGTAAGATGCCAAATGATCAAATCATAGAAATATTGTCAGGATTTATTTCATTTCAGTTAGATGAAGCCTGTAGCGTAACTTGTTTTAAGATGTGTTTGAAATACATGCATTTACTGTGTCATAACATAACATCTGTATATGTCCATTAAACTTGGTAGCACGTACTTATCAGCCCACATACACTTAACGTTGGTAAGTGTATGTTGGCTGATTCGTTACTGTTTTAATGAAAGTTACCATGTTTTCATGTTGCGGCATTCTTAGAATCAGGGTAAATGCCTCATTATAAGATTATGAGTGCGAATGGGTGGGTGCTTGTACAAGCAATTCCAAAATGTTTTACCACGCAATCACTCCAAATGGACTACTTTTTCTTCACGAAAAGGTTTCCAGAATGGAATTACACAAAACAATAACTCTTTTTATGCAGTATTCCTTATATTTCGTTTCGATAAGGGTGCGCTAGAAATTACCAACATTTTTGCATGCAACACTCATACTAAATACACGCACCCGGCCACACACACACATACACACACACACACACACCCCCACACACACACTCACACACACACACACACACACACACACACACACACACACACACACACACACACACACACCCACACACACACACACGCGCGCGCACCCCCACACACATAGACACACACTTACATGTTTAAGCACCACTCATTAGCACGCAGTAAGCATTTGTAAATATTGTATATACATGCATGCGTTTTCACCATGAAAGTGGTAAGCGTATTTAGTTCTGTTTTGTGTTTCTATATGAGATAATCTGTGTATGTTAATAACTCTTCATGTATGGAGGAATAAAAGAATTACTTACTTACTTGCTTACTTACTGCATTGTAATTTAGTATTGAACCCACTAAACTATCAAATAAACGACATTTTTCAGGGACTGAAAGTTCAAGTTGATTAAAAACAATGAAAAGATTATGAAGTGCGTGTGTTGATTGCTGTGCGATGCGTATTTGTGATCTATGCCAGGATCCATTTTTGATTAAATGCGTACCTAAATATTTGGACGAGTTGACTTGTTCTAGGAGTGTATCATTCAATTTAAGATCACAAGTCGTATGCCGCCCTCGTTCAAATACCATGACTTTAGTCTTATTAGAATTAATTGTTAATCCCCATAATGAACAATAAGACTGTATATCATTTAGCATGCTTTGTAATGTAGCTGCTGATTGAGCAAATAATACAGCATCATCAGCAAACAGTAACAAGAATATCTTTAGCTCATTTACTGTAAAGATTCCATCTAATTCCGTGTTGATGCAATTCAAGATATCATTTGTAAAGAAGAGATAGAGCAAACTAGAGCTCGGGTCTCCCTGTTTGAGACCGATATGTGAAGAAAATGATTGAGATAACTTGCCACTGTAACGAACACTCTGTTTTACCACACTATACATTGACTTAACAGCTGTTACGAATTTTGAGTTAAGTCCATAGTTAATTAATTTTTGCCACAAAAACTGTCTATTTATACGAACAAAACATTTTTCAAAATCTATAAATACACAGTATAGTTTTTGTTTAGAATTGAGTGTTTTAGCAATAATCGAATGTAATAAAAATATGCAATCTTTTGTGGATTTTCCTTTTTGGAAACCAAACTGATTATCGATGTAAAACTCATTTTCATCGGCCCATTTTGTTAATCTGTTCATTAATACTTGTGAATATATTTTAGCTAAAACATTTATAAGCGTTACTCCTCTATAGTTTTTAGGTTCGTCACAGTTGCCACCCTTAAATATGGGGGCAATAATACCTTCACCCATGATAACGGGTACTCTCCATTTTTAAATATACGATTAAAAAAACTAAGTATAAAGTTAGAAGTATATTCAAATGAGTATTTGAATATTTCGGCAGTAAGCTCATCAAGTCCGCTGCTTTTGTTATTGTTTTGTGTAAAAATAGCATTTTTGAGTTCATCGATTGTTATTTCTTGGTCAAGCATTTCGTCATGTATATATTCTGTATTTTGATTTTCATCAGCTGTTTCATTTTGGATGCTACCATATAAATGTTGGAAATGTGTACATAAATCATCAATAGTTAAAGTTTCTGACGTATGGGTATGCTTTTTGTATTGTTTTTTAACTGTTGACCAAAACTGTTTAGAATTGTTCATCGCCATGTCTGTAAGTAACACTTTTTGTTTCGTTTTATGTTTTTGCTTTTCGTTCTTTTTCACTCTGCAATAATTTGTTTTTGCAGCCAAAAATGCATCTTTATTTTCAGCGCTTTTATTTTTCAAGTACTTATTTCTAGTTCTATTGAATTCTTTGCGAGCAGAATAACATGCAGAGTTAAACCATTCATTTGAAGTTTTATTACCACGATATCTGCAATTACTATGTGGCCGTTCGAAAGTCTGAACTGCTGCGTTATGTAATATTTGTACAAAATCGTTTAAAATAGTATCTACATTGTGTGTTGTAGAATCGATATCTGTTATTAACTGCGATGAAGCATTTTCATTATCTTGTACCATTGACTGATAACTAGCTACTTTTGATGTATCCCATTTCATATATAACTTAACTTTTTGAATTAGGTTATGGTTTCGTTATGACGGAGGTAATGATTTTTTTCTCATACAGAAGCGAAAAATGTTGTTTTTGACTACTTTTATTCACCTTTATCGATTTTTGTGAATGACTTATCTCCCTTGTTGTGACGTCATTTGTGCTTCAAAGTCATATGAACTGTCAGTAAGAAGAATCTAGTTCTCAGTAACGACGGTGTTTTTGCACAAATTTCGGACATTTTAAGTGTTGAATTGTGTTTTGGGAAACGTAAATTGGATATTGAATATGGTATTTTGACAGGTCTTCTGGTGTTATTCTGCTTTTGGTCGCAGGGATGCGAGTTTCTCCCGTTTTCCGACGAACGTAAAAGCTGCAAAAAGTTTCGATAAGTAAACTGGACCGTGTTTACTTTACAAATAAGCAAAAGATATATTCCCCAAACAAGAACAGTAGGCTGTGTTACTTTCACTTCGAAGACGGCAAGTTTACGCATTGTTAACCGTTTCCAGAGAATTGATTTTATTGATCTTTAAATGATCGGACTCAACTTAAAGTAATTTATACAGGTGAAGACGCTTCAAATTCATTCTAGTTATTGAGTAACCGGTTATATTTCCCTTATTTGAAACACACCGACAACTTCACTTTACCTTGATGTATTGGTTTCAAGACTGTCAATGCAAACCAGACAAAGCTAATCTCACTTTCAAACACCAATCAAGCTATAAAGCATACAATCATGTGTGAAGACATGGGTGTAGGACAATTCCCCACTAGGACGATTCCCCACTAGGACAATTACCCACAGGACAATTTCCCACTAGGACGATTACCCACTAGGACAATTGCCCACTGGGACAATTACCCACTATTTGATATAAAACATATATTCAAATAAATTCTTTTTTTTTTATTTATAACATAGCTTTTGCGTTATTTACGTTATCTGTAATAATTAACAATGAAAATAAGAGTGGAAAATTATCAAAGTAGAGATTTGAAGCATTGTTCCTTTTTTGTCTGCAAACATATATACTAATAAAAGAATTGTACAGAATTGTCAAGTTAATATCAATGACCAATTCATTGGACTGTTGATTACAAATTTTAACCTAATATGAAATACTTTACTTTGCATATATTGAAGATTCTAATTGAAAAACTCTTTCTATTTTTTTTATGAAACTGATTTTTAAATGCTTACATATTTCAAGTAGATGGAATGTGGGGTCTAGTGGGATAAATATAAGGAAGCATAGGGATAATAAAACAATTTTAAAAGAATAAGAAATGAAGAATTAATATGGAAAAATCCAACACAGACCGAAAAACATGTACATTATTGATATATCAAATATCAATTTAAGACCTCGTTAGCAAGGTGTAGCTAAAGGATGATTAAAGGTGTGGAGCAAAGCAATCGTTTATTCAATCCAAATCCAAAATTAGAAAGCTTACCAAAATATGAATTAATCAATAAATCTGTTTTCAATTGCCTGAATCAATAAATGGGTTGATAATTATTGAAAGGATAACTGAATTGCAATTCATTCTTTTCTACATTTACATTATGCACACATAATATGCTTAAATCCATGATGACTGATTTTTGATAAGTTTTAGTTTATTGCCTCAATAGTAAAGATGCATGAACATATTTTATTACTATTATTTATTAAAAGTGGGAAATTGTCCTCATTCTCATTACAAAAAGATTTGTAAATGGACCAATCTTTTGACCTTTTTTCAACCATGTGTTATTTGTTTGGCTATTGTAATATAAATAAACTTTCATATGTAAATTGAAGAAAATGGTTTGAAAAAACATTTCAATACTTCTTTTATTCAGATTCTTGAAAAAAAAATGTTTTATGACCATTTCATTTAACCAGTGGGGAATTGTCCTATTTGACACAAATGTGGGGTATTGTCCAGTGGGTAATTGTCCAGTGGGTAATTGTCCTGTGGGTTATTGTCCTAGTGGGTTATTGTCCTAGTGGGGAATTGTCTGTACCCCTGAAGACATTGGTGTGACGCGTGAATGTGTACATTGTATTTCGGAATGACCCCAAATATCTATCAAAAGTCGTTGTTTTATTACCCAATGTACCAAGTTGCTAATGATAATTTAAGTCTGAAGTCCTTTTGTTACGCTATTTCCCACATGATCTCAGGTAAAGGAAAATATTTTTCAAAATTAACGTTGTGGTGAACTGATGTTCGTGATTAAAACAATTCCTGACTGTTAGTTGGGGGTATTAGCGCCTCGTGTTGTCTTGCTAGATCTTTATATAGAATTTGCACTGTGTAAATGTAGATAAATTCAAGAAAAGGATAAATCACGTTGATTACACCTTTTTTTGAAAGTTAATTTCCTTGAATGACTCTCTTACTCGCCAAGCTAGTTTTGTTTGGAACAGATTAACTATGCTACATACTTAGTTAAGAATACTAAATTAGGCTGCTTTACGATTATATTACGTAAGAATTCAAAGGGTTGCAAGAATATGTTAATTTCATCCAACATCATAAGTTATTGTATTGCCATGTCTTGTTCTTATTTGCAAAACTTGTTTTATGTTTTAACATAATCGTAGAAACGTTGCCATTGTACATAAATGAGACAAAATGAAAAATGTACGTTGATTGCTATGATAACAAACCGATTAAAACAAGCAAGTTTCTTTTATCTGCCGTAGTCTTTGAATGAAAATTCAAAATAATGAATATTTGACATCCGCAAACTGTCTCTGAACTCATCAACGCAAATGATAATGGGTTCGATCATAACTTAAGCGTCTGCTTTTCGGAATTATTTAAATCACACACCTATTTTTTTTGCCATTGGTAATATTGGTTTAAATGACGTATGTTACACTGAAATGCAGGTTTTCAAACATGATTATTACAAATTTATATTGATAATTTAGTAACAAGATCACTAAATATATAATTTACACATTTGAGCATAATCTCTTTGTTTACAATTTAATTGATTATAGTCAGTTTACCTCACATACATAACATAACATAACATAACATAAATTTTATTGGCATTAAACATTACATATTTATAGCTGTACAATTTTACATACAATTTTATATACAAATGGTGAAACATAAGAAAAGGAAAATAATTTACCAAGACGAACAGTCTAAGTATAGATAAGGATCTGTATGAATAAATAGATTTAATAAATAGCTTAACATCTAATCTATATTGGAAATATTTCTAAATTCAAATGCACTAATAATATATTTAGCGACACTAAGGATGGTGCGTTGTGATATCGAGTTCATGATATTTTCAAACTTTTGTAAAGTTGGCCATCTACAAAAATATGGTTTAAAGTGGCGACATCTTATTTCGCGATAATGCGGACAAACTAATAAAAAATGATATGAATCTTCAATTGCTCCCATATTACACTGTGTACATAGGCGATTAGTTCGATCTTGGTTCTGATATCTTCCAGTTTCGATTCCAAGGTTATAAGAGTACAGTCGAAATTTCGAAAGTGCTACTATAAATTTAGAATCGATGTCGCATGTAAGATACTTATCCATCTTAAATTCGTGCTTGAATAAACAATATGAAGAGAGTCGTCCTGAGTTATTAATATTAGTATACCATGTTTGTTTAAATATATCCAGTATTCGCTCCTTTATCAAAGAGAAATTAATGTTTATTAGACTTTGTGTTGTCCATACATTTGAAAACCTATACTTTCTAAGAGTGTTTTAATGTGATGTGCCCAATTTAATCCGTTATATGAAAGTCCGGAATTTGCATCATCTGCTAGTGTTCTATATATACTTACAAGGAGTGGATTGCAGGATTTAAGGATATGTAACCAGTATTTTAACATTATTAATTTTCTGGATAGTTTCATCGAGTATCGACCAAGTTAACATAAACAGTGTGTTAAGCATATTCAAGGAATGCCCCGCTCAACTTCTACAACTGTTGCGTTAGCTTGTATGGGAATGATGCCTATAGAAAGTTTTATAGATAAAAGAAAATTGATATTGTTCGGGCAACTATGCAGGTTGAATACCGTTATGCGTATAAAGAATATGTTTAATTACCGATTACATGCTTTTATGAATAAACCTAGCACAGTTCGCGGTTTTATGCCAGATATCAATCGAATCTTGGGAAAATATAGGCTGACATCGACATTAAATGAATACATGTCAACATCTGTTTTTCCAAGTAAACATTCATGGACGAAAACAATCAATCAATCATTAAAAACATTCACAGAACATTTTATATTTGATAATATAAATAGAAGTCCGAGTTTATCAGGTTTTAAAATCATGTACGGTAATTTCATGCCATGTCACATCTGGTATTTCTGCAGAGTGTATAGAAGCTATCTGAAATACTGCTTTACGGCTGTAGAGATAGTTTCTAGATTATTCTCAAGAAAATACGACACTCTGTGTCCAAACTGCAGGCTAGGGACCAATTGTATAGCCTCGCATTTGTTAATTTATTGCTCTAAAACAGACCATATTCGTGACGAATTCTGGCAAAAGTTATTTTGCTTATTGGGTGATAACCAATATGAAATGCTATTGGGTAAGATGCCAAATGATCAAATCATAGAAATATTGTCAGGATTTATTTCATTTCAGTTAGATGAAGCCTGTAGAGTAACTTGTTTTAAGATGTGTTTGAAATACATGCATTTACTGTGTCATAACATAACATCTGTATATGTCCATTAAACTTGGTAGCACGTACTTATCAGCCCACATACACTTAACGTTGGTAAGTGTATGTTGGCTGATTCGTTACAGTTTCAATGAAAGTTACCATGTTTTCATGTTGCGGCATTCTTAGAATCAGGGTAAATGCCTCATTATAAGATTATGAGTGCGAATGGGTGGGTGCTTGTACAAGCAATTCCAAAATGTTTTACCACGCAATCACTCCAAATGGACTACTTTTTCTTCACGAAAAGGTTTCCAGAATGGAATTACACAAAACAATAACTCTTTTAATGCAGTATTCCTTATATTTCGTTTCGATAAGGGTGCGCTAGAAATTACCAACATTTTTGCATGCAACACTCATACTAAATACACGCACCCGGCCACACACACACATACACACACACACACACACCCCCACACACACACTCACACACACACACACACACACACACACACACACACACACACACACACACACACACACACCCACACACACACACACGCGCGCGCACCCCCACACACATAGACACACACTTACATGTTTAAGCACCACTCATTAGCACGCAGTAAGCATTTGTAAATATTGTATATACATGCATGCGTTTTCACCATGAAAGTGGTAAGCGTATTTAGTTCTGTTTTGTGTTTCTATATGAGATAATCTGTGTATGTTAATAACTCTTCATGTATGGAGGAATAAAAGAATTACTTACTTACTTGCTTACTTACTGCATTGTAATTTAGTATTGAACCCACTAAACTATCAAATAAACGACATTTTTCAGGGACTGAAAGTTCAAGTTGGTTTAAAACAATGAAAAGATTATGAAGTGCGTGGGTTGATTGCTGTGCGATGCGTATTTGTGATCTATGCCAGGATCCATTTTTGATTAAATGCGTACCTAAATATTTGAACGAGTTGACTTGTTCTAGGAGTGTATCATTCAATTTAAGATCACAAGTCGTATGCCGCCCTCGTTCAAATACCATGACTTTAGTCTTATTAGAATTAATTGTTAATCCCCATAATGAACAATAAGACTGTATATCATTTAGCATGCTTTGTAATGTAGCTGCTGATTGAGCAAATAATACAGCATCATCAGCAAACAGTAACAAGAATATCTTTAGCTCATTTACTGTAAAGATTCCATCTAATTCCGTGTTGATGCAATTCAAGATATCATTTGTAAAGAAGAGATAGAGCAAACTAGAGCTCGGGTCTCCCTGTTTGAGACCGATATGTGAAGAAAATGATTGAGATAACTTGCCATTGTAACGAACACTCTGTTTTACCACACTATACATTGACTTAACAGCTGTTACAAATTTTGAGCTAAGTCCATAGTTAATTAATTTTTGCCACAAAAACTGTCTATTTATACGAACAAAACATTTTTCAAAATCTATAAATACACAGTATAGTTTTTGTTTAGAATTGAGTGTTTTAGCAATAATCGAATGTAATAAAAATATGCAATCTTTTGTGGATTTTCCTTTTTGGAAACCAAACTGATTATCGATGTAAAACTCATTTTCATCGGCCCATTTTGTTAATCTGTTCATTAATACTTGTGAATATATTTTAGCTAAAACATTTATAAGCCTTACTCCTCTATAGTTTTTAGGTTCGTCACAGTTGCCACCCTTAAATATGGGGGCAATAATACCTTCACCCCATGATAACGGGTACTCTCCATTTTTAAATATACGATTAAAAAAAACTAAGTATAAAGTTAGAAGTATATTCAAATGAGTATTTGAATATTTCGGCAGTAAGCTCATCAAGTCCGCTGCTTTTGTTATTGTTTTGTGTAAAAATAGCATTTTTGAGTTCATCGATTGTTATTTCTTGGTCAAGCATTTCGTCATGTATATATTCTGTATTTTGATTTTCATCAGCTGTTTCATTTTGGATGCTACCATATAAATGTTGGAAATGTGTACATAAATCATCAATAGTTAAAGTTTCTGACGTATGGGTATGCTTTTTGTATTGTTTTTTAACTGTTGACCAAAACTGTTTAGAATTGTTCATCGCCATGTCTGTAAGTAACACTTTTTGTTTCGTTTTATGTTTTTGCTTTTCGTTCTTTTTCACTCTGCAATAATTTGTTTTTGCAGCCAAAAATGCATCTTTATTTTCAGCGCTTTTATTTTTCAAGTACTTATTTCTAGTTCTATTGAATTCTTTGCGAGCAGAATAACATGCAGAGTTAAACCATTCATTTGAAGTTTTATTACCACGATATCTGCAATTACTATGTGGCCGTTCGAAAGTCTGAACTGCTGCGTTATGTAATATTTGTACAAAATCGTTTAAAATAGTATCTACATTGTGTGTTGTAGAATCGATATCTGTTATTAACTGCGATGAAGCATTTTCATTATCTTGTACCATTGACTGATAACTAGCTACTTTTGATGTATCCCATTTCATATATAACTTACTATTTAAACTATATGCATGTGATGTGTTGTTCTTAAATATATTAACCTTAAGAGAAAACGATAAACTACAATGATCAGAAAATTCTGTAAGATTGTTTATGTTGAAATGAGCAATATTACAGAATTCTTCATTGTTCAGTAATAAATAATCAACAGTGCTAGACCCATTATGTGAATGAAAAGTATTATCTCCGTGAACGTCGTTATGTAAACGACCATTTCCGATACATAAACCCGTGCTTTTACAAAGATCGATCAAGCGCCGACCGTGCGTATCTGTCACGTGATCAGAGTTCGCACGTGACACTAGCTCAATATTTGTATCGTCATTCTCATTCAATAAATCGTCGTCACGGTCCAATGAATCGCACAAATTTGACGTTCTTGCGTTCATATCACCTACTATATAAACTTTGCCAAAAGCCTTATACCTTTCTATGTCTGATTCTATTTGATCAAAAAAGTCAAATTCATTTCTAACAGAAATCTTTGAATTACTTGGTAGAATATAAGTATTACATAACATAGCATCTTCATTAGATTTAAAGAGACGTTTTGACAATTTAATCCACATTAAACCCGCTTGTTGTTTTTCAATAATTGAAACATGAGATCTTAGAATTTCTTTATAGTAAATTGATAAACCACCGCTATAGCGACCTTTCGTAGTATTTGCTGACTTATTTCCAAAAATGTGCTCTGATAAATAACCCTTAATTTCCAAATTGATATGAGTGTCTTTATTTAACCAAGTTTCTTGGAATAAAATGATATCGTAGTTATTCAACATTTCAATAAAGTCTAAATCGGCTAACTTCCTATTAAGTCCATGTATATTCCAAGATAGGAGCCTCAACTGTTCCGTCTGACTTTCCTAGCGGGTAGATGGCAGCATGTATGGTGGAGGATCGGACACTTCACCGTCAATGTACACTTTGGTCAGTCTTCCGTTAAAGGGTCACTCAACAAACATCGGACATTACAAGGATTACGGGTCGTGATGCAAATTAACACCAATCTGCCACATTTGCACAGTATGTTTCAAGTCTCAAGTCCTTTATTATTTAGGCGAAAGATAGCCTCTGGCGTTAATCTCTTAAATATCTCTGTTGTTAATTAACAGGTCTGACACGTTCTGCTATTCCAGACATGAAATAACAAGCGGCAAATCTCACACTTTCAATGCGCGGCAATTAAATTTATCTAAAAAATCCATTGTTAAGATATAACCAATTAAGACCAAACTCTCACAGGATGTTTGGATTGATAAGGTGTCAGGACATATTTATCTCTCAATGTGACTTACGTCTGATACTTTGTCGTTATGATATTCAAAGGAGTGAACATGTTGTTTTTTCTATTAGAATAGTTTGACACTTCAATAAGTATATTATAATCAGTATTCACCAAAACGGTATTAACTCTATGTTTTCAACAAAAAAACGTTTTAACATCAAAATCAAGTTTTGTCAAATTGATATCTAAATTCCAAAATCATAAAAAATGAATTCAAATATGTTTATTCAAGGTTGTTAGTAAAATAAACTATGACGATTTTTTTGTTTTAGCTGTTAATTATTAAAACTGTCCGAAAATTAAATGCTCAATATGTCAAGGCTACTTACACGAGAGAAAACGAACATAAATGTAAAGTGAATATGAAGAACAATTCTTAAGTCAAAACAGTTGATCTAGAAAGACGACATCGGAATCAATTTCGAAATCAAAGACCTCTTACTGGGGTTGGAGTTACTGGAAAGTTGCCGGATGATTTTAACAAATACTCTTGAATGTGCCAGTGTTTAGTTTTGAAATTTGGATGTGTGGTGAAAATGTGAGTTAAAGGATAACCTTCGTAACACAAGTAAGTTGGGTTATAATAAGGTTTGTTTGTTCGCAATTTATGATCTTCTCCCGTTTCATTTCATGTATTGATAAGACAATGCGGGGTGAATTCGACAGTTAATAGTTATACGATGTACGGTTTTAAGACAATTCGTTTATTCAGATCTATGTCTATGTTTACTACTCAATTAAAACCTTAATGCTAACACACGATCATTGACGAAAAAGTACTCGTGTTTTTTTCCAACAAATATTAATAAAAATAGCTATTTTCACAAATATCGTCAAAATTTCAAGCCGATTCTTACATATGAAAACATTTACAAATCCTTTCAAATTTACGCGTTACGTCACTTACTTTTTTTTTCCAGAAGAATATTACTATAATATGAAACATATTCAATAAAGAAAATGCACTGTCAATCCAAACATTGACTTTAGGATTGCTATTTTGAGGAAAATCGTCCCAATTTCAAGCAGTTCCTTTCATATGAACGTATTGGCATATCCTTGTAAATTCACGCGTTAAGTCACTAATTTTTTTTTTCAAATGGATATTCTTATAATATGAAAAATTTCCAGTATAGAAAATTCACTGTCAATCCAAACAATGACTTAAGAATTATTTATTTCAAGGAAAATCGTCCAAATTTCAAGCCGTTCCTTTCATATGAACAGGTTTTCAAAATGATTATGTGTCTGTGCAAAGAATGTGAAAATAATTGATCTTATATCTTATAAAAATGAGTATTACCGTCGTCGCCACCTTCGATGTTAAATTTCTGGAAAGGTCAGGAGCATGCGCGTGTTCCACTTTGTTTCGTGAGTAATGACCTCCCCTCTCCGTCACACCAGCAGTACACTTCATGGTCTTATTTCTCACTGAACAAGTCCATCGCACAAATGATGGCTGTTTCTCCTGCAAGTTACAAGGTACAAGTATTTTATTGTACATACATTTACGATTTAAAACAATAGGAATGCTAGCACCATTGGTTGTTAAATATGTAAATGTCCTTAAATGTCATTGAGGACTCCACCATTTAAAATGTGCATATTATGATTACAGCATAGCTTAGTAAAAGATTTTCTGTATATATTATACCTTCACATTATATGAATGTCCGCTAGAATCGAACAAGAGGTCTTTTCCTTTCTGCGTACCTCCTTTGACCAACTCAAACGTCAATGGGACGTCAGGAACGATCTCATGGGTGGGTAGGGTGTCCAGGATAGACCTCTCGTGGATAATTTCAGGCTCCGCGAATGAGGTCTCAATCCGCATGGAAAGTTCTTGAAGAACAGGTTCAACGTCGTCTTCTGGATTTGGAATAATAGAACGGCATTCGGCGCATACAAATTCGATGTCTGACCCAGTACGAACCGCATTTCTGTAGACATCAACGCTGATTCCTGTAAAATGTACATTGATGACGATCTTGGTAAAAAAGACACATCGTTTGTTTTAAAAGTAGGGTTGTATGTAAGAGGACAAATATAGTGGGTATGATATATGACTTATTTACATGTCATTTCCCAAAGAAGTAATGTAATATAGTATTCTTAATTCTTAAAAAATACATTATATCGCGGATTATAGTAAGCACGTGCGTCCAATTAGAGAACGTCAACATTTTGGTTATATTTTAGAAATACACATCATAATTTAGCTTCTCATTATGTCAACATAGGCGTAGGAGCGTTTTCAACATTGGGGGGCCAACTTCAGACCGGTCTAAGAATAAGTGTTCCTAAACTTTTTAATGACTCTTCATGCATTTACAAATTCAATAACATTATGAGAATTAAAACAAAGCGTATGAAAATGTGTATCTTTAATAATAAAAAAAAAAAAAAAAAAGGGATATGCCAGGTCTCGATCTCACGCGGAAATCAAATGTATTGATTTAAACAAAAAGTAGCAGCGACCAGACTGTCACACCCACGGATTCATCTACCAATGAATGAGAATAACTTATTCTTCAAGCTTTAGCTAACAATTGAAGACAATATTGAGTCTGACTCCTTAGAACAAATTCTATTACACCGTTGTTTTTGTCAATCAAAACTTCCCGGGTATTTTTGTGAGATGAGTTTTCATTGGATAAACCCGATGTGTTCAGATTGTCATTTGCGATGATGACGTCAAAAAGATTTTGGTTATTGTTCGTTACAAAAGGCGAATTGGAATTAGATAAAGCACAAAAATACACATTTATTTTTATTCTGCTGTTAAATTTCGTTTCTTTTCTTTTTCTTTTCAAATATCTTCATTTGCCATTGTGAATATTGGGGGGGCCAAAGTATAGTCTGGCCCCCCCGGTCTGGATATTGGGGGGGCCGGGCCCCCCTGGCCCCCCCGGCTCCTACGCCTATGGTCAATAATACAATGTTCCTATATGCTAGAATATGGAAAAGTGAACTATATCGGAAAATAAAACATATAGCAGAAACAAAAAGCACTATCCGAAATGCACGTGCTCATTCTATGCAGGAGTAATAATGGGAACTCGCTGTGAACGTAGAAGTCGTGTATTTTAAAGCGACTTTACACTATCGAAACCCCTACTCAATCTCAATGAAGGGCTTCAAATTGTTTTGTCGTTTTAATGCAACCATCTAATTCATGCGTTAAAAATACAGACTACATCCTCCATGAAATGTCTATTAAAGCATGCATTTCTCCCAAATATAAAACTTACTACTTGCACATTTGATTCCCTTTAAGATGTGGCTATGTGTTATGTACATTTTGAAATAACTTCTATACGCAAATGACTTGAGCTTAAATGTCTAATGACTATTAAATTGGATATGTGAGTTTGACGTCTAATATAGTATCTCAAAGTCAGTTTTATAGAATGAGTGCAAATACGTTCACAGAGATGAAACCTGAATCATTCTGTTCAATGCTGTCTTTAAGATGCAGTTAAAATTGAGACTTACCTGAATTGCACGTGCGATGTTGCCATCGCTCGCAGTCGCACTGCATGGCGTGCTGCCTCCTCCTCACTTCCTTCTTACAAACGACACAGATGGGCTCCATCATACACACAATTAACATGTATCACAAAAATCTATAATATTTAGTCAAACTTTGTATCCAAAATACACTCTCCTTGATCTAAATGCTCACGCGATTTGATATTAAATGATTGGAAACGCAAAAAAACGTACCATTATATAGTACTGCATGTTTCTTACACATTGATATTAGTCGAAACCGACATTTATGATCATTAGAAAGTTTGACCTAATTGTAATTAATTAATTGAACATCAAATGTCGGCCAGTACACTGTCATCCTTTAATCTGGTTTCGTCACCTCGAATTAGCTTCGATTATGTAAACTAAGGACGTCCAATTACTGCGTGATAATTGGAGAGTTCATAGTTGGAGATTAACATAAAAATAAAACAATTTCGAATTACGATCTTTTATTTTCACATGTTTATACAAGTTAATATAGTATAAATATAATATAGATACATTATTTGAACAAAGAAAAGGAGTTTACATATCAAATAATTTGTTGGCTTGGCATAACAAAATAATTATGGGACGTTTTGACAAATATTTTTAATGAATGGGACGTTTTGACAAATATACTGGGACGTTTTGACAAATACTGGGACGTTCTAACAACGGGACGTTTTGACATTGGGACGTTCTGACTGTAAACCGTTTACACAATGACAAATCCATGCAAATTCACGGGTTAAGTTATTAATTTATCTTTTTTCAAATTGATATTCTTATAAAATGTATCATATTCAATAAAGAAAATGCGCTGTCAATCCAAACAATGACTTTAGGATCGTTTATTTGAAGAAAAACACCAATTCTAACCAGCGATCGCTCTTCACGTCCTTTACATGGCGCATTCAGTGGATCACGAGTGACGTCACAGCAAAGGGAAGTAAGTCATACGAACTTTTATGAACCGGTGCGCTATGACGGTGATTTATGACGTGATGCGTTATGCTAAAATGTTACAAATAATTTCAATGTGATTCTTTTTACTTCATATTTTAACTTTATGAAATAAACCCAACCTGTACATATATACGTTTATCATCACGTTGTAGAGGCAACACAGTCCTTGTTGAACAATGAGTTCTGAAGACAGGGCGGAGAAGCGTGACGGAGAACGGCTTGGTCTAGTCGAGCACGACGGCTGCTTCCAATTAAATGGTACTGAGTTCGAGAAGGTGAAGAACCTGGCATGTCGGGATTCGGATATCTGGGTGTGCAGTTTCCCGCGATCCGGTATGTTCAAATACTTTCATCAATACGCGATCTTATAAATAGTTCAAATGGAAAACAACAACAGGTGGTTCGAGTAGTTTTTGTTGTAGAGGAATTGCCCATTTTGGGCACTATTTCTCCTTTTGCCACATCTGTTTCTTATGTCGAATGCCAAAGTTCTGGCCAAAATGGTGTGAGTGATCTAAACGACTTCTTTTGTTACAATTGTTTATTGAATCTACTGGCAAAGGTATATATATGAGGAAAATGGTTAACGGTTTTAACTTGTAACCTAGATTTCAGCCTGTCAGCTCATTCGCACCTTATTCCTGAACCAGCCCGCACATGTCACAGATCAGCCCAACCGCCATGGACGTCTGCAGGAATCGTTATTGACTCCATTAGTTCCATCATGAGCATAGCTATCATTCCGCGTTGAAGGCATCAATCAACGGTAATTATATGACACGGTGACTTTCTGGAAAAGAGAGGAACCCACTGTGGTAATAGGATATGATGCAAAGTCCATGATTAATCCTTCAGGAAAATATTTAGATAAAGTTTATCAGATATTTATTGATTAAAGATTAGATAATCAAGCCCATATATGTCCTTCCAAAAGACCCGACACTGGTCTAGCAGATAAAACACGCATTTCTTTTCTATTAAAAAGGCACGACACTGACCCAACAGACCACGTATCTAGTTCGAACCCTGGACTTCGTTAAAGGTTCCACGGTAGACTTAGAAGACCGATTTCCTCTGTGTGAGCTGAAGGCAGCCTCCTACCCGATGTGGAGGTATATAAGACATATCTAACACATTTAACCTAGTAACATACAGAACAACTATTCTAATCGAATAAGTGTTAAAACTATGAGCGAAATGTCGATGGTTCGAGTCCATTCCTTATTATACCAAGTTTCATTCTGATGCAAATCTTATTAAGATCGTCTGTATCAGAAGGGTAATTGAATCATAAACTCAAACAGAGAGATCATCATACAGACCAGGGTCTATCTTTCTGAGTAGGATACCCGTACCCGTATTCACGTAGAGATAATCATGACAAGTTTGCCATGACCTCGTACAGACTACATGCTATTTGTCGAAGTTTTCGTACATGTATTCACGTAGAGATAATCGTGACAAGTTTGCCCTAACCTCGTACAGACTAGATGCTATTTGTCGAAGTTTTCGTACATGTATTCACGTAGAGATAATCATGACAAGTTTGCCCTTACCTCATACAGACTACATGCTATTTGTCGAAGTTTTCGTACATGTATTCACGTAGAGATAACATTATCACGCTCAGCATATCTTATTATTGTATGATTACCCATTAATTCATTCACTCACTCTCACACATTTTCTCTTTTTCACCCACTGACTTACCCACTGACTCACTCCCCCCTACACTCAAAGATTTGTGGGCGACATTTTTGCATCGATAAGTTGTCGACCGCTTGTGTTCAGGATCCCGGGTTTAACCCCCGCTAGAAGAGGTGAAATTTGGCGGGACTAGCCCACAAATCAGCGCGAGTACTGGTTTAGAATCCAGGAGGAGTCATTGAGAGTGAGTTTAATAAGATTCAAGCATCCGTCACAATCGATATAAAATAAATGAGTTTTACCCAACACCTCACACAGTCGTACTCACCGATTCACTCTCAAAACTATATTCTTTAGTTAATCGTTGTGCTCGTATTTAAATTGTTTATCTAGAACAAGGTATTTGAATTGCAGAGGTACGGAGTTTATTGACAACAAACCCGAGGACGAGCCCCGAATGATCAAGTCCCATCTACACTACCGCCACCTACCGACAGAACTTCAGAAAGGGAAGGGCAAGGTATAGATAGCATCGTCTTCAAAATCAAAACGACATGTAGGTTTTTTTGCGAACTGAAAGGTGCCTGTTCACAGGTGGAAACATTTGTAGGTAAAAATAAAATGTTGTTGAAAATCAGCTCTATTGAAAGCATAGTTATTTCAGGAAGCGTCTATTTATCTAAGTATGTAAAGGTTATATACAGTAAATCTCAAAAGCGATCTCATACACCCATAAAAGAATAAAAAAAAACGATCTACATTTGCTTTCAATGACTATTCTTTAGTGCGTAACGTAAACAGTGCGAATGTTGCGTAGCTTTAAAGAAATACAGTTTCAACTTCTAAACTTGCACACAGCTGTGAACAAGCAGTTTTAATAAAGATGATGTTTGTACAGAGATTACGCAAATGTTGTGAAGATACCACCCGGGGTGTTCAACATAGGATCAATTACCGACTGTCTGCAAGTCACGTGGGATATATCATGGTGTTCATTATAACCATCTCCGGTGGGAATCGAACCGGCCTTTTGATGTCACATGCTTCCTGTTTGTATCACAAAGCACACGTTACCAATTTCCTATGCATCGTTCGTTCTTCATATATTAAGAGAGGAATCGCAGCAGGAACTTTACTGTGGTGAAGATTGACAAGTTACACAAAATGTCCAAATTCTGTTTGTTTTGAGAGATCGTATTGCCGTTATGTACTGTTTATCCGTGCTATGTATTAGACTTAACGTCGATGTGTTACACTAAAGGTCGTTATACTTCAAATACGACATAGACCTAAGCAAATTGTCTCAATGGAAAGAAAATAAGAAAAGGAAAAAAAACATTTATCAATTTGCTTTCGAATTAGCGCAATCGAAATCGTCAATTAACTGAACAAATCACAAAAGATGTACATACACACACATAAAGACTCTTTTTTCAAAACGATGCATTGTATTTCAAGCGAGAGTTTTTAAAGTTGGTTATAAATACAATGCCTATGCATGTCTAGATGTATCGATATGACTGGGTCCATTACAGATCATCTATATAACGAGAAACCCCAAGGCGTCCGTCCCTTCGCTGTTTAAGGTGCTGAGTTATATAAAGAATCCACCTACAGACACATTACGAGAATACATGGAAAAGTTCCTGTCAGGCAGAGACGGTAAGCAATATTTAAAACAACACCAGTAAGAATGTTTAGATATTCCTATCAAAAGAAAACTCAAAATACTTAAATTCCCATATGTATAAGTGATCTATAGAAAACGAACACATTAAAAACAAGTGGGGAAAAAGAAAAGACAAGTTTTCTTTTATAAGTGTTACGACTGTACCTGATTATACATTCACATCTGTATTCTGTTAACATTGTACGCCTGGCATTGATTTTACATTGACGCCTGTATTCTGTTTACAGTATACGCCTGTCCCGTATTTAACATTGACGCCTGTTTTCGGTTTACAGTGTACGCCTCTCCCTTATTTTACAATGACGCCTGTTTTCTGTTTACAGTGAACGCCTGTCCCGTACTTTACATTGACGCCTGTATTCTGTTTACAATGTACTCCTGTCCCGTATTTTACATTGACGCCTGTATTCTGTTTACATTGTACGTCTCTCCCTTATTTTACAATGACGCCTGTTTTCTGTTTACAGTGAATGCCTGTCCCGTACTTTACATTGACGCCTGTATTCTGTTAACAATGTACGCATGTCCCGTATTTTACATCGACGCCTGTATTCTGTTTACAGTGTACGTCTCTCCTTTATTTTACACCGACACCTGTTTTCTGTTTACAGTGTACGTCTCTCCATTACATAACATTGACGCCTGTATTCTGTTTACAGTGTACGCCTCTCCATTACATTACACTGACGCCCGTATTCTGTTTACAGTGTACGCCTCTCCATTACATTACACTGACGCCCGTATTCTGTTTACAGTGTACGCCTCTCCATAACATTACATTGACGCCCGTATTCTGTTACAGTGTACGCCTTTCCATTACATTACGTTGACGCCTGTATTCTGTTAACAGTGTACGCCTCTCCCTTATTTTACGTTTACGCCTATATTCTTTTTACAGTGTACGTCTCTCCATAACATTACATTGACGCCCGTATTCTGTTTACAGTGTACGCCTCTCCCTTATTTTACATCGACGCCTGTATTCTGTTTATAGTGTACGCCTCTCCCGTATTTTACATCTTCGCATGTATTCTGTTTACAATGTACTTCTCTCCCTTCTTTTACACTGACACCTGTAATCTGTTTACAGTGTACGTCTCTCCCTTATTTTACATCGACGCTTGCATTCTGTTAACAGAGTGCGATTCTCCCTGATTTTACATTCACTTCTGTATTCTGTTTACAGTGTACGCCTCTCCCTTATTTAACATTGATGTCTGTATTCTGTTAACAGTGTACGCCCCTCCCTTATTTTACATTGACGCCAGTATTCTGTTTATAGTGTACGCCTGTCCCTTATTTTACATTGATGCCTGTATTCTGTTTCCAGTGTACGCCTCTCCCTTATTTTACAATGACGCCTGTATTCTGTTTACAGTGTACGCATCTCCCTTTTTTTTACATCTACGCCTTATTCTGTTTACAGTGTACACCTGTCCCTTATCTTACATTGATGCATGTATTCTGTTTACAGTGTACGCCTGTCCTTTATTTTACATCGACGCCTGTATTCTGTTTACAGTGTACGCCTGTCCTTTATTTTACATTGACGCCTGTATTCTGTTAACAGTGGACGCCTGTCCCTTATCTTACATCGACGCCTGTATTCTGTTTAAAGTGTACGCCTCTCCCTTATTTTATATTGATGCCTGTATTCTGTTTACAGTGTACGCCTCTCCCTTATTTTACATCGACGCCTGTATTCTGTTTATAGTGTACGCCTCTCCCTTATTTTACATTGACGCCTCTATTCTGTTTACAGTATACGCCTCTCCCTTTTTTTACATCGACCGCCTGTGTTCTGTTTACAGTGTATGGCTTTCCCTTATTTTATATTGACGCCTTTATTCTGTTTACAGTGTACGCATGTCACTTTTTTTACATCGACGCCTGTGTTCTGTTTACAGTGTATGTCTTTCCCTTATTTTACATTGACGCCTGTATTCTGTTTACAGTGTACGCCTGTCCCTTAATTTACAATGACGCTTGTATTCCTTTTACAGTGTACGCCTCCCCCTGGGGCCCACACGTCCGAGAGTACTGGGAACACAGGAACGACGAAAACGTGCTGTTTCTGCAGTTCGAAAACACCATCAAGGTAGGGTTTATAGTGTTTTGAATTTATTTCGGACCGCAGATGAAGACAACCTGTTTATATTTATGACACTTTTGTTCTTTCATCCCCCTTGAATATCGTTAAAGTAATAAGCAATCCTTTAATGTCAAACCCAGTTGCTGTATTGCCTTTTTTATTGTTTAAGACGATATGGCGTTTGGGTTGACGTGAGCGGTAAGCACACAAAGAAGGCTTCTTTTTTATTGAGGTTTTCTCCATTTGAACATTTTTAGTCATTTCTCGCCGGCCCATCCATCAAATCTCCCGGTATCTTCTCACCAGTACTGAACAGCATCTTTTCTAAGCAGGTCACAGCTTGCCCTCATGAACATAATTAATAATGTCGCTGTTACCTTATTAGTTGTCAGAAAGGGTATTGGTCAAGTCGGTTTTGTTTAAACAATTAATGTATATCAGTTACATTTCGGCACTCATCCATTACTATCAGAACCATACAAAATCCCCGCCCTCCGACAGTTGACTGATTTCGCTGTAAACACAGCTAATATATAAACGTGTGTCTACCACGGACAGGATCGTGCAGGCACGGTACGGAAGATCGCCGAGTTTATCGGCACCGATCTGACTGATGAGCAGGTGAACAAGGTGGTGCAGCACACAACTATACAGAGTATGCAGGACAACAAATCCGTCAACTTCTTCCATTTTGAAAATGTATTCAATACCAATAAAACGGATGGGGAATTCATCAACAAGGGTGAGTTACTTGGGCTTTACTTTCGTAAAGACAGGTGGTCTATTTGCTAGAGAATTGTTCTGATGAGCGTCTAATACGAACCTGTGTTCAAATCACGGTAAGGAAAATACTAGACTTAGAGACGGCATGTCTAGCCATACGTAGGCCAGATGGGGTACACCACCATCACTTACGAGGCAGTGATGTCACACCCGATATAATAGTATACTTCATTTGCATAATGTTATTGAGCGGTTTGCATGTTTGTTTGTGTTCTCTTCTAATATCTACTCCGGAATTAATCTCTTTGTTGACGATACCCGACAAAACTGACAAGAGAACCATTAAGTGATCGTAGACAGAATCATAAGTTGGTATTATTATTCATTTATAATGTTCAACTTGTTCTAAGTTCTAATAGAACATAATCTACGTTATTCGAATAACAATCTTAGTAATATACAAGACTAGCCAATTCCATCTCTCTAGCCACTCATCAGAGTACACGAGAGGAACACAATGATTTGTGATTGTTTGTAATGCTTTGCTCGTCTTACTGTATCGTAGGAGAGGGACGCAACACGCTTTAAACTTCCGTTCTTGGAATTAATTTGTAAAATAATTTCAACAATATATTATGCCTTAGCATCAACTGCAGACGAACAAAGTATGCACTTACTATGTGATTTCGACTAGAATTTATTGAAGCAAAGGAAGAAAGTGCTCAATACGGTAATTTTCTGCTAAGACACCTGGTCTAACATGGTTTTCGTTGTGCATCCGTAATGGAAGTAATGCGTAAATCGAGGTTATTATTGAAGTTTGAATGCTCGTTACGACTCGATGTTATTATTGATGTTTGAATGCTCGTTACAACTCGATGTGATTATTGATGTTTGAATGCTCGTTACAACTCGAGGTTATTGTTGATGTTTGACTGCTCCTTACAACTCGATGTTATTATTGATGTTTGTCTGCTCGTTACAACTCTGATGTTATAATTGATGTTTTCCTGCTCGTTACGACTCGATGTTATTATTGATGTTTGAATGCTCCTTACAACTCGATGTTATTATTGATGTTTGACTGCTCCTTACAACTCGATGTTATTATTGATGTTTGATTGCTCGTTTCGACTCGATGTTATTATTGATATTTTGATTCTCGTTACAACTCGATGTTATTATTGAGGTTTTAATGCTCGTTACGACTCGATGTTATCATTGATGTTTGACTGCTCGTTTCAACTCGAGGTTATTATTGATGTTTGACTGCTTGTTACGACTCGATGTTATTATTGATGTTTGAATGCTCGTTACAACTCGAGGTTATTATTGATGTTTGCCTGCTCGTTACGGCTCGATGTTATTATTGATGTTTTAATGCTTGTTACGACTCGAGGTTATTATTGTTGTTTGACTGCTCGTTACAACTCGATGTTATTATTGATGTTTTAATGCTCGTTACAACTCGGTGTCATTATTGATGATTGACTGCTCGTTTCGACAGGTGAGGTGTCTGGGTGGAGAAGAGATGTACCGGAGGAGGTCGCTGCAAGGTTTGATGAGATGATAGAGCGAGAGATTGGTCATACAGACATCAAGTTTCCTGAATAATCCAACACCCATATACGTACACTATAAACATGTATATACTCACTCGTACACAGGTGGACCTTTAGAAACAATCACGTTTTACAGAGATAATCTTACATTGAGGTGATTATTGAGTTAACTCGCGGACCAGGAGGATTTGCCGAGTAACAAAATGAACCTGTGGACTCTGGCAAAAGGACGCTAGGATTATCATAAATAAATCATTCTTTCTGTTACATTGTTTTCGATCAGCATCTGCTCGAAATACGTCTTTCCTGTCTGGTTCAGATAAAGTTACACACACCCTTGCATGCATACTCTTGGTGTTTTATTTTCTTTAATTGTTCCCGTCAAACTCGAAAGAAGATCAAGCAATTCAAAAGTTGTGTTTTGACTGATTCTTTCTTTCATTATATAGTAATATTTATGAAACGTTCTGTTGAATATTTGAACATCCGGGGAGAGAATAACCCCATAATCAATTGACATATTTCGAATGCGGCACATTCAATGTGGCATGACAAATTGAAAGCTTGAACGATTAAAATCTAGAAAGGTTGCATATTGTTTCATGTATATAAGGGAAGGGAGCTAACTCGGATAAATTTGTAGAAAATGCTAGAACCAATAACTTATGTAAATAGAATCAAACATTTCCCTCCCATCATTTTCTCCGTGAAGAACAGTTACACGAGCGTTATAGATGACAATCGAAATACAGACAGAGTAAATACTTTATCCGATTGAAAATAATTGTTGTAACAAAAAGCAAGGTGCTCGATTCGACCATTTTTTAAATTTTCCACAATAATGCTTTATAGTTTGACAAAAAACTTTCCTTCTTCTGTAAAGAATGGAGGGTGACGATTGCACGAAGCCTTATGACCTGAACGTGAGATTTGGATCTATCATAGCCATGACGTAAAGCTCTACAAGATGGTTCTCTCCGTCCTCACGTTATACAACGATTAGATCATAAACAAGAATCATATTTTATTTCAACTGAAGCATATGCAGTTCATGGTTGACAAAGAATTGAACTATTTGTTCATCTTCGCATCTATTACATACGTCTACAGTGTCCACACATTCTATGTCGGAAATACTCCCCGATAACGGACAAACTAGACTTTTTTTTTATAAGAATTCTCGAGGAAAGACTCTAGCGTAATCAGGTAATGGTGTCTTTAAAAGATTGACCTGGTGGACTTGGCTTGATCCATGCAAGCTATGTGGTATTTTCACTCTTAAGCTTCATATAATAACTTATCTAAAACACAGCGTAATGATATGATATAAATGTATTGTAATATGTGTGTGTACAATCTCGCTTGCGTACTGATCGTTCGCCCTTCACAAATGTGTCGACACATCGGTGCTGTAAAACCTCGAGTTATGTCAGTACAACTGACACGGAACAAGGAGTTATTTCTATAACAACACCGATTCTGTATAACATAGCGAAAAATCACAGGATCATGGCAATATAACGCCTGCACTATTTATTATTCATTTTTCAATGTGCTATTTTCACAAATTTGGTGTCTACCAATTTAACTTCATTGCTTACATTTGAGTAACATCTAAAGTAGCAAGGAGCGCTCGGATTGATGAGTGGCGAGCACCTGCTTAGAAAAAACACTTGAAATACATAAAGAATACCGCCATTTATCCAATATTAACAACATGAACATTCGAAATGGAGAATTTCTTGGGTTTTATAGGTTCCCAACGTTTCTCGGCTGACCTTGTTTTATTCCTAATTGTAAACAAGCCTTATAATATTCACTCTTTTAAAAGCATCACGTGAACGTGTTACAGTCTCAATTTCTCTCTAAAGGGGAATTTAACGTATTTTCACAATTTAAGTGTAAATGAGCGTGTCACCATAGAGGGGCGCTGTAACTTAAAACCGGCAAGACAAGGGTGTCGTAAAGTTTTGTATAAACACTATATGGTACACTACCATTCGATTTACATTTAGCTATCAACAAACCCAACGCCCGACTGGCACTTTTGGCTACAAATTTGACAGTTTCATTATAGTCTAAATGCTCATTTAGAAAAACACCCAAATAAATATACTTGTCGACAATATTAATCTGCTCTGATCCACAAGTGCAAATGACCTGGAACGGGCTTCTGAACTGTTTCTAAAGTGCACAACGTTGCTTTTATTTGCATTAATATTCATTTTGTTAAAAACACACCACTCATTCAAAGCATCCAATAATATTTGCAAATCGTTAGCAGGCTCAGCAAGAATAACAATATCATCCGCATACATAAAAATACAAACGTTCTCATTGTCAATTGTAATACCTTTTTCAAAAGATTTAAGGTAGGTGGATAGGTCATCTATAAATAAATTAAACATAAGGGGTGACAGAATACACCCCTGACGTAAGCCACAATTAACGTCAGACCATTCAGTTTTAAACTGATTAATATTAACACATGCTTTAACCGAAACATACAATGAATTTTACAGCTTTAAACATTTTACCTGTAATACCGATATCAGACATGCGTTTCCATAATATGTTTCTGTCAATGGTGTCGTAAGCTTTTCTAAAATCAATGAAGGCACAGAACGTGGATCTACGTTGCTTAATTCTGGTTTCAATAAGATTTGTGAGGCCAATCACTTGGTCAATAGTATTTCTACCCTTTCGAAAGCCGTTCTGTTCTTCAGAGAGTTTATCATTGCTCTCAGCCCAAAGACCTAACCTAGTATTTAAAATAGAGCAATACACTTTGTACATAGCAGGTGCTAAAGCAATGCCTCTGTAGGATAAAGGGTCTCGTCGATCCAAATTAGAAGACTTGGGTATAGGTTTAATAATGCATTTGCTCCAAAGAGACGGGACTATACCTTTATCAAAGCAAACATTAAATAAAATATGCAGAAACGAGATTGCCGTATCATTGTTAAGAACTTCTATAGGTATACTATCTATTCCAGAGGCCTTTCCCTTATAAACTGAATGTACTGCTTTCTGAACCTCAGAGACAGATATATGAGAATTAAAACTGAAATCTTCATCAAGTGAATTATTAACATCATATGAATTAAAAGCTTTATCAGTGCTTGTATGTTGGAACAAAGAGCTAAAATCCTTTTTCCATCTTGATAAAACAATATTGATATCATGAGAGATTGATCCATCCACCAAAACAACTTCCATTGGAATATTATCATCTTTTTTACAATTGACACCTATTTTGTCAATAGTTTTCCAAAATTCAGGTTTACCTACATCACATTCATATAACACGTATGCTGTTGTCATGCTCGTCTGTTCGTTAAACGTGCATCTGAACGAGGTTAGTTGAAAGCTGCATACAGTGCATGTGCTATTGTTAATGTTCAGTTTATACTTACCCACGGATCCTGAATATTCGCCAATACTTTAAAGATAGGAACGACGCTAACGCCCTCTTTCTACAGCACTAAACCAAGGCCTGTTTATGAGGGAAAACAGACATTGGTTAAATATCCATTGTATAGGTATTCATTCGTTTATTAATTCATTCGTCTACTTTATGTCAATGTGTCAGTTCATCAATACATATATCTACCATAATTGGTAACTCTTCTCATTCAGAGAGACAGTAGACACCCAATAACGTTCTTAAATCAGTATCGATATATAAACACAAGGAATTAGTATGAATCAAACTAATGCACATCGACTGTAACAATAATTCCTAGTCAATAAGGAATTACAATTGGTTGGGGTCCGAGGATTACGGATATGTCGAGCGTAAATGCTAAAGAATATAGCATAAAGCATAAAGCAAGTCCACCATAAAGTAACGCTTATTAGGATCTTTGATAGAATATTCGAAGTGAATTTGATTTGCGGTTTACTCGTCCAAACTACGTGACCTGTACAGTTCGAGCGAAGGGACTCCGGACAGCTCATCAATACAGGCTTGTCCTCATCTGTGCAACGGCTTCATCGAGCGACGTAAGGAAACATGGCGGAACAGGGGCTCAAACTCGAAACCGGTGTTTTCCGATTACAGGAATGATAAAACTTGATGCGCATCAAAGTTAAACTCATTGAGGACTGCGTTTATTCAGTATAAAACTGCGTCGAATAGACATGACCAAGCAGAGCAGATAATTATGAACAGTCACGAAGTTTCATGCTAACCAATGTTTCTCATCCATTAGAGCGGCTAGCCCTCAAACATGACAAACATTTTTTGCATGGACTTTACTGTTTGGTTGCTCCTCTTTGTTTCTGTGACAATCTTAAAGAAGTCTAAACCCCATTTGACAAAAAAAGAAATTACACATACAATGGTTTCATCATACAATCATTGAATAAGGTTTTTGTCTTACTTTCCAGAGTGTTGCTTTCAATTTTGGACCCGTTAATTAATCCCATATAAAATAGGTTTTTATGCCTGAAAACAGGTACATTATTTTAAAACGTTCTTGTCTATGTTAAAGATGTATAATTTCCATGGCTATGCCAATTGGGTATATACTAAGAAATCCTCAAATGTCGACTTAAAACCAGCAGATAATGAGAATGCTTGGATTAGGTATGGCATTTATTTTCCAACTTGCAAATACTGGTCTTTCAATATTTACGAAGACTGGGCAACTGAAGAGTGCTTTCCACTTGCTACACTTTGATTTTATCATGCGTAATATACACTATATAGTCAATAAGTAGTATTTCTATTGGTGTTGAGATGATGACCCTGGCCGGTACACCGATCACCGACATTATAACGTGTAACAGACCAAAAACCACAGGCCACCCAGCTGATCGTTCGTGATACGCTACCCAATCTCGGTACCGGTCACATTAGTTCACCATTTATTATTTCGAGGTGTAACTAAAACATTTAAACGACCTTGACAAAGGCTTCGTGTACTTCTACTTATCAACGTTGTCTAATGTTAGAGCGGTGTCCTCCAGTTGACACATATATGGTACACACATCTGTTATCCAGAGAAAGAGCAAACTAACGTGAGTAGTTTATCACAATGCTAAGAGGGTTGAACTCTGTGTTAGCGTATATGTTGCATATAAACCCTACCTCGTTATCAGCTTGGTGAGACACGCATCGTACAGTTATAACATATACAGCAGTTCTGGTACATCGTGACTATGGCGGAGAAGAGCACAATGCCAAAAGTTAAAATGGTGGAACACATGGGAACATGGCACAATGAATGTTCAGAGTTCGAACTGGTGCGCGATTTTAAGTGTCGACAAGATGATATATGGGTGTGCAGTTTCCCTCGATCAGGTATGTGAATACTTTGTTATGGATTGATAATATTGCGTAATTGTTTCTTTAGGCCTATATAGTACAAAACGTCATTTTAGCAAAGATTTAGTAATATCGCGGCAGCAGACCGTCATTGCATTAATCGTTGGTAAATATAAACCAGTACCGGACTTAGATGTGTGTCTTTATAATGAAATAGTTATGCACTATCTAATTAAAACCTAGGACCGCCAGTCCCAAAAAACGAGCCTACATCAATTACACCACTGTATTATCTGAAGTCGGGAATCGAACCCTTGATTTCCCGTTGGAAATTCCCTGCGCTTACCTCTTCACTATCGCGGATCCCTTTTATCTGTGGTTAATATATCCCCTTTACCTAGGGTTCAGTTTAAGTTATCTATAGCCCTTTCCCATACAATGACGACATTTGACCACTTTGTTGCAGACGTAACGAGCAATTTCTCCATGTCCCACAAGGTGTTCTGCTCTATCTGAAGAATATTTTTCAATTTCATCACATTTTGAAATGTTGTCTGCAAACTCTTTCAATTTGGGACCTTGGAAATTTATTGTTTGGAAAAGGGACAGACGAATGGTAAAGCTGACAATGATTAATCTGGTGAGCATGCTGGTGACGATGTTACAGATTATGACGATGCTGTTGGAATATGACTGCATATATAACTTTATGCAATGCAGCCAATCTATGTGATACTCATAACGATGTTATTGTTGATGATGACATCGTAATCAATAATTATAATGATGCTCAGGGTGCTGGTGCTGGTGCTGGTGATGATGGTGCAGATAATGGTCATGTGATGGTGATAATAATGATGATTTTACTGACATTTATTGCAACGATCATAACGCGACAAGTAAGGTGCTATTTTAGAAAGCATTTCCTTTTCATTGAAGTTAAACTTATTATAAAAACCGTCTCTGAGTATGCAAATGTTGTTATCTTTCTTAACAATTGAATGTGTGCCTCAAAATTCAACGATGATACTAAATTATTTTATCAAACGGTTTGACGTTACGATTTTCGAAGCACTCATTCTTTTTTATCGTGTTTAGTTCGTTAGGGTTGTGTGTAAGAAACTTCGTAAGTGTGTGAAGTGTTCGTATTTTGTATTTTAGGGACGACGTTGACACAGCAGACGGTTTATCTGGTTCAGACGTTAGACTTTGAGAAGGCCTCCTCGACACCGTTACAGGAACGATTCCCCATGATCGAGTTTTATCTGGAGGGTGATCCGATGTTCAGGTATCCATGGTAACACGTCCACACCCACCAACCCCACCCCCAAACATCCGACTTTAAATACCCTTGCAGGAAACAGCATTTTAAAACAATGTGAAAAAAAGAGAATGTTTTTATCAACGAGCAAATCTTTATTTTGTCGCAAAGGTAATTGGTGTTTCTTAACAAAGTGTGCTTGTTAGTATTGATAATGTGTTTCTGATAAATGCGACCATTTATTGTTATGTGCGTTTATAGCCGGCTTTAACGATTTCCCAGTTATATCGAGATGGTTGTCATACATTATTAACTAGGGATGGGAACGAATAGTGAAATCACTATTCGAATATTCGACTAGAACTATTCGAATATATTCGAATATTCGATTTTAGAATTCGTTTTGATGTCCAAATGTCTGCATGTCCGAATACTAGTACACTAGTCCTCTGTTCAAACCTTTTGTGTATAGCTGATATATGTATACATGTACGTGCATGCAATATCAAAGCAGTAATAACCATTATTTCGTTTTTTATCAACAGACAACTTTTCCAGTTTCTTACACAGTTGGTCCATTCAGATTCAGTAGGTTGGATGTTGTATTCTTGAATACAAAGTCCTGGTTACACAGGTTACAGGTCGCCTTCGACTTGTCGGCAGAACGAGTAAAGTAATTCTAGACACGTGATGGAGACATTGTGATGTTTATCGAATAGATGTAGAAATTAGAATGAAGATAACTTTGACAAATTATCCTAATATTAACAGTTAACTAGTGCGTTTAAATGTCTACTGATAACGGAAAAGTTCAAAAACATTTAATTCTGTGAAAATAAACAATTAAATTAAGACATCTAGATACTTAAGCACGTGAATAATGCTGTATCAGATCGGGCCTCGACTACGGTTCCCGTGATTTGTGATAATCAAATGATCTTTTTTACCCGATATTCGGTATTTAAGTTATGAAATCCTGTGATTGCGCTAAAAAGTGAACGCTATTGTGGGAAAGCCGGTTTATAGATAAACATAGGACCCCCTTCTCGAGCATCTTGCTAACGTCACGTGATATGAGTGGTTCATTAAGTTTCCGAAAACACATGTGAAGCTGGTATCCAAAAAGAGCCCATCTTATTCTAGGTTAAGCTCGTTGTTCACTAAATAAACCCGTATTAAACTGTTTACAATATCTGCATTACAAATGATCTTTATCTATTCTGTTCGGTTATAAACGGGGTAGGGAAATTGTCAATAATCTAGTCTTATGCTACTTCTTCATAAATCTATGTTGCCATATCATCGGTGAAAGACATTTCATTTCAAAAAGTTAAAATCAAAATAGAGGTTATAATGATAATGGAGAAAATCTCCCCATTTCCACATGATACGTTCCCTCTAGACTGACGATCAATGAGCCCAATCCACCATATATAAATGTGTGTACACATTATTCCTAGACGTAAAGCACACCACTATCCGTGTCTTATCATTGCAGAGGTACGAAATATTTGGATGAAATGCCGGAAAGTGAACCAAGGCTGATAAAAAGTCACTTTCACCACTTCTTACTACCCGAGGATCTAAAAAATGGAAAAGGCAAAGTAAATACAAACACTACGGAATCCCATTTGGGCCATTCTAAGATAGAACTTAAAGGATAGTAATTAAAACTTAGAAGTTAGATCCTAGAAATGAACTAGGCCTAAAGGCGGAAAAACGCTATTTTATAGAGACCTTTCAACATAAACGATCTCAATGAAATGAAAATCATCAGCAATATACACTCTCTTCGAATTAAAGTGTATCAAGCCAATCACCAGCTCTTTGAGTATCATTTACGGACATTTCTATTTCAATTACGGGAAAGAACACATTAATTGACCCAATGGACCAAAATCAAATTTGACCTTATTTGTATCAATATGTTTAAAAAGAGTGACTTTTAGTGTCTGAAGTTTGTTTTTCATTAGTTCTTAGAACTTAGAATTTCGAATTCAGAACTTGAAATTTAGAACTTAGAACTATATAAGAGCTTAGATCTTAGAATTTAAAACTAAGAACTTTAATCTCAGAACTGCTTTCTAGGAACCCCATCGTATAACTTCAGACTTAGAACATCGTTGACCTAGATGCATTCTGAATACAAAATATTTAAAAGTTACACTTGGGATGTTCATAGTACAAAGTTCTATAAACTAATGAAAAACACACTATAACACTAGAGTTCGCTCTGTTTGATTTTGGTCAATATGGGTTAACGAATAAGGTCACCGTTTCAAATATAAGGTTTAACTATATGATCTGAATACATGTTCCTTCCCATTGGTTAGAACGTTTAACGACGTTATAAAAATATGACGGCCTTTCATTGGGCAAACGTTTTTTAATCAACCAGTTTTTTTTATTAGTTTCCCGCATTTGAAATAGAAATGTCCGCAAAAGCTAATAGCTGGTTTGATACAACAGTAACTCGAAAACAGTGTGAATTTTTGAAGATTTGTTTCACATGTAATCAGTTAATCATACCTTGCATAAGTTTGAATGAGTGATCGGGAATAAATAATTTTCTATGGCGTCACATCATTTGACGTCTTTCATATTGTAGTATTGAAAGTTCTCGATTGAAATTGCGTTTTCTCGCCTTTCCGGGCTTTCTCTTTTCCAGGATCTATTTTCTAAGTTCTAGGATGTAAGCTCTAAGCAAGAATAACTGCCTTCTAAGTTCTAACTCAAAATGGCCTTAATGAGCTTCCGTAAGAAACGGTTACATCAAACGGTGTTTATTCATAAGACTATGCATTTCTAGATCGTGTACACTGGTACATTATATGTCAACATTGCATGAACGATGTGGCTTTTATCTAGAATTACCAACCTTATCACAGATGGGAGGTAGAATTAAGTTAATCAAGTTAATCGAGAATATACAGACCCGTTCAAGCTGGGACTCGAACCCAGCCGAATAGCATCATGGTTATTAAAAATTGGCCTGTGCCTATAAACAAAACAGCTCATTAATGTTATCAGTAAAACTATTCCACAATACTGGATTATATGACGAAGCTGATATCAGATGGAACGTGAAAGTTTAGAGTTTATAAAAGTACATAGGTGTGGCATTCGGTCAAAACCATTGTGACAATAGAAGAAATTGCTTGTTTACGAGCAAAGTTGCTTCAACAAAAAGTTAAGCATTATAATAGTTATGACAGTATTTAAACACCATCACGAATATATGAGATTTCGACTAGAAAGAGCCTGTCTCCCAGGCAACTTGTGTCCTACACCGTCTAATCCGGACACAGAGTACTCGGCCGTGTTTTACAAACAAAAACTAAAGTACATGTATAATAAACAGTAATGTGAACACCACCGACCGATACATGTACACATTCTTTTTCAATATGTCCTTTTTCCTGATTGTCTATATATGTTATCGTTTCGTAATGTTTTTATTGTATGATTTCAGATTATTTACATTGTCCGCAATCCGAAGTCCGCCATCCCATCACTCTACAACCTTCTTAGATTGCTTAAACAGGATACAGTCGACACCATGCGCGAGTACTTAGAACTGTTTTTGACACAAACATATTGTAAGTTAACAATATCTTGTTCCAACCATTTAATCCATAGAGAAATCAATAGAGCTGGATTTGTTATAGATAATTCAAGATGACGATTTGCCAATATATGGGTTCGAATGCCGTTTTTTTTCTCGTTTTTTTTGTATTTAGTAATGAGAATTATAAAGTTTCTTGTTACATAATGTGAAGAGATCTTTATCATACATAACTGTAAGGCTTTATTAAATCAACATAAGCAGTTACAATGAGACTATCATAAGACGGGTGATCAGGGGTTCGAATGTTTACCAATTAAAGCCGACGATTTTCGAAGGCGAGGTAACGTTATTAAAATTTAAAGTTTACCAAAAATATTTCACTATGAAGCAATCTGATTTCAATGTGAACAGAATAAAAACTTTCTGTATTTAAGGATTTTTCACATTTCTGTTTACCATTTTATTTTATTTATTTATTTCAAATAGCAGGCATGTCGGCAACACTTTACCATTGGCCTTAACAATATATAAATTTACGAAATATAGCAAACATTACAAAGCAATAGAAAACATAGTAAAATAACATGTACTTTTCACAGAAAATCAAATACAAAATTAAATATAAAAGGAAACCAGACACCCGAGGGAATGACAGAAGAATTCGACAATAATTGATACAGAAAGAGTAATAGTTTACGGTTCATTGCTTCTAATCCTGAAAGCATCCCTTATAAATTTTGCAGTATTAAGTACAGTACATCTGTTTTCTGATGACAAAATGTTGTTGAATTTATTAACAGTAGGAAAAGAGGTTAATTTAAGATAGTCTGTTCGTAAATCTCTGTACTTTGGGCAAATCATTAAGAAGTGATACTCCGTTTTGACTTGACCCAAATTACACTGTTTACAAAGTCGATCGTTACGGTTTGTATTATTATGTCTACCAAGTTTTATTTCTAGCATGTGACATCCAACTCTAAAACGTATATATTCCTTTCTAAGTTGTGAATTTTGTAAAATATCAAAATACTTCTCATATTCAAAGTTAGGTTTGTAATTTTTATAATAACATAGTTTTGTCATGTTATTTAAGTTAGCTCTCCATTCTTGTATAAATTGATCTTTTAATCGAGTTTTGAATATATAACTATATTTAAAATCTGAATTAAAATTTTGAAGTGCATCAGTGCAACCCAAACTGTTTAATAAATTTCGAATAGAAGAAGCCCAACTTTTGGCATTCAAAAGATTGCTTGGCTTGGAGTATGCTTCATGAATTAATGAGTCTGGATTCATCATTATCTTTATCCAGTAATTAAGCGCCCTTTCTTTACAAACAATAGAAAGGGGAATTCGACCTAACTCGCCTAATACAGCATAATTTGTAGTTTGTTTATTAACAGTTAAAATGTGTTTGCAAAATCTAATATGAATTTTATCAACTTCTTTACATGTATAAATACCCCAAATATTTGATCCATACAGAATAATCGGTACCACCATAGTATCAAAAAGATTAAGTTTTGTTTTAATGTCAATATTTATTCTTCTAAAAAGTGCAAGAAGATTAAAATAACCTTGCCAGGCTTGATTCATTTGTAATTTGATAGATCTTGTTATATTACCAGTATAATAAAAATGAATGCCAAGATAGCAGAAGGTGTCAACAGTTTCTACTTCTGTACCATTAATATAAAATGAAGGATGTGAATTTTACCTTCTTTTTTCAAAAATGCATATCTTGGTCTTGGATTCGTTTATATTGAGGCCCCATTTAAGAGAGTACTGGTATAGACTGTCAAGCTGAATCTGGAGGCAGTCAGCTTTTGTACTAAACATACATATATCGTCTGCAAATAAAAGCAAAAAATAAGAAAATAAGTTAATGTCATTATCATTCATGTTTTGTAAATCAAAAATATTGTTGACATCGTTGATAAACAGAGAAAAAAGTATCGTGGAAAGTGGCTCTCCCTGCTTCACTCCCACTGCAACATCAAAAAACTCTGAGGAACTACCGTCAGACAATTTCACACATGACTTAACGTTACTATAAATAGCTTTTAAAATATTAATCATTTTACAACTAATACCAGCTTTAACAAGCTTTAACCATAGAGCGTCGCGTATAACACTGTCGAAAGCTTTCTCAAAGTCAACAAAAGCACAATACAGTTTACATTTATTAAATAAGACATTTTGAATAACAGTATGTAATAAGAAAATACAATCGGCAGTGCTACGCTTTTCACGAAAACCAAATTGGCAATTGTTATAGATCCCTTCAGATCCACACCAATTGTCAATTCGTTTTTATAATAAGGACGAAAAAAGCTTCGCAAGTATGTTGACAAGTGTTATTCCTCTGTAATCAGAGGGGTTATTAACATCACCTTTTTTGTCTATCGGTACAATAATACCTTTACACCAGGATTCTGGATAAACTCCCGTATCGAAAATGTGGTTGAAAACGTCGACTAAATATGGTGTGATAAAAGAATTTGCATATATAAAAAAGTCAGCAAAGTTGTTTTCCAAATCTGGGCTTTTATTTCTCTTCATTGAAGAAATAGCTTGCGATACTTCCTCACAAGAGAAGGGTTTATCTAAACTTTCTATATTTGGAATGTGCTCTGAGGCGTAACTAAATTCGTCTGCATAATATTGTCTGTGAGAAGCATTACATATTGTTCTAAAATGGTTGACCAAAGCATTTGTATCGAAATCAGAGGGTAAACTTTCTCTTTTTTTAATCCTGAATTTATTAATATACTGCCAAAACTTTCTTGGATTGTCTCTGCTTAAGTTAGATAACCTGACTTGTTCTGTTTTAAAGTAAGAACATTTTGCTATCCGTTTAGCTTTACAAAAATATCGTCTGCTGGCCAAAAATAAAAGTCGGTTTTCCTCAGTTCTTTTACCTTTGTATTGTTTTCTTCGTTTTAAAAACAATGCTTTAGCTTCTTTACATGATTGGTCAAACCATGGGGAACACGTGCTTAATTGACCAGACCTCACGTGCACAGTTTTCCCACATGCGTCGAATGAGATTGTATTGACAATGTCGGAGAGCCTATTTATACACACATTGATATCTCCTCCTTCACTCAAAAGATTATCTCTAAGTGAATCCAAGTGAACACGATTTGAAATTAAACTAAGATTGAATTTTTCATTATCCAGGGTATTCCAAAAAAGTCTTTTTTTTCACAATGTTTTCATGACAAGTCTTAAAAGTTTCATATCTGATATCGAATTGGATCGGACAGTGATCCGAAAACTCTGTCAGTTCTAAAACATCCATATTGTTTAGTTTAGAAGAAGTATACATATCAGTAATCAAAAAATCTACTAAACTTGCTGCAAAACAATTGGTAGCTTGATTATAACAAGTAAATTTTCCGCCTTCAAGACGACCATTCATAATGAGAACAACATTTGCAATACAAATATTTAATAAATTAATCCCGAACGTATTGCAAGTGCCATCTTGCGATACCCTCGGTTTAATTTGACTACCAACACTATAGGACGGACAATTAACATATCTATCAATTGTATCGCTATCAATAAAATCAGGTCGAGTGCTGGTTCTAGCATTAAAGTCACCCATTATTAAAACATCACCTAAGGCTTTAAACCGAGATATATCAGCATTCAAAACATCAAAAAAGTCGTATTTAAAAAGTGGTGATTGCATGGATTTGTACAGTCGTATCCTTTGATCATTATATTAGAATTGGCATTGACCCAAGCCTCTGTAAAAATTAATAAGTTGTATTTGTTAACAAAGTTAATAAAATCGCTATCATTTAATTTTTGATGAAGGCCCTGAACATTCCATAAGAGGCATTTAAGCCGACTGCCCTGTGGTTCCTAGTTCCGAGCGTCTGCAGGGATCGCTTCGCCAGCGGAGTTAAGGGTTACGGGATTTCCCTCGATATACAGTTTATCGTACCTAATATAGGCACGTTTATTCTGTTCCCTCGCCTTAATCATCGCAGGGATGAGTTGCTTTCGCCTCTCTTGAATTAAACGTGGATATTGGTCACTGACATAAGGAGATGTTTCTGATGACAATTCACGGGTTTTCTGCTTCACAAAGAGTTTGTCTTGATAGTAGTTAAACTTAGCTACAATGGGGCGTTTGGTTCCAGCTCGGTAACCGCTGATACGATGAGCGCGATCTATTTTTACAGACGAGCATGCGTTTTGTATGCCAAGTGCACGTTCACAGTGGTTCAATATGGTGTGGGTACAATCCTCGTTACGCCTGGCTTCTGGGGTGTTGCACTCCTCGAAGTTAAAAAAAAGCAGATTGTCTCGCATAGATCGTGCCTGTAAATCTAACAACTCCTCAGATAACCGTCTATTCGCCGTCTCAAGTTTGACCATGTCCTGCTTTATACGACCATTCCTCTTTTCGTCTTCTTGGATAGATTTTTCGATTTCGCACTGTTTTGTTTTGATTTCGTCTAATGTTTGCGACTCGAAGGCTCGACTTGCTTCAATTTCCGATAGACGCTGGTTGGTTTCAATAGTTTTTGTTTCAAGTGACGAGACCCTTTTATCGATGTTTACAATTGTATGGTTAACGGCTGACATAGTAATTGCTATATTGTCGAGTTTCTTGAGTATAATATCAAGCTGATTTTGCTGCATCGTTATCTGGGCTGTAGGTACCGTGTCATCTGTTGATTGGTTCAGTAGTGACAGGAGATGTGGAGGGATCACAGACCCAAATTGACATGGAGTAGATGTTACTTTAGGGGACGATGGTTGGTCTATCGTCGATGTATCGGTCGTACTTTGGTCAGTCGACATGGAGTAGATGTCAGATATGTTTTTACTGCTATTGTGTTTACTGTTAATTTGTTGACTAACCTTGGGTTCATTGCCGCTCGTGTTAGCTTTCCTTCTACATTTGGCGCCACGTCCCGGCATTGTCCAACGATTCAGAATAACACCGACACAAATAAATCACAACGAACCGAATAAACACCTTTCTAACAGTTATACGGTCCCACTTTTGTTCACTATTGCTTTAGCTAGTATAAATGGATCTTTACGAACAGTTTTAGAATGCAAGAACTAGGTAATTTATCGAAATTATGAATTACCGTCAATGCGCACCCTGCTATCGCATTAATTGATACTGTACATATAATTACGTTAACAATATATATACATTTCTGGCCCTAATATCATTTTCGCCCGTATTATGTCCCTATCATTTCTCTAATCTCTAATTCGTCTCGTAGTCTGTTACCAGCATAAACCTCTCCACGACATTTTATTACCTCTTTCCGTATTCTTTAAGTGTATGGCACCTAAGAAACTCCTCCCGTATTCTGTAAAGTATATGCCTCCCCCTGACGTTTAATAAACCATCCCGTATTTCCTTTACAGTATATGCCTAACACTTACGTGTTATAAATTTATCCCGTATTCTGTTAACAGTATAAAGATGTCCATCACATCTTATAAGCTCTTCCCGTATTCTTTTACATTACTTGCTATTATGTCAAACTTGTGACAGTAACAGAAAGGTAATGAAATCAACAAGCTAGTACATTTTATAAAAATTCTTTAACAACTTAGATATTCAATAAATTGACAAATTGTTTTAAACAAATTTGAAATAAGCTGGAACGTACTTGTTAAGTATTAAAAGTTGACTTTTATATTTACTGAACTATGGTTGCTATCCAAGTTCCCTTTATAAGGCTAGTCGGGACATTCAACAACAACAAACAATTACCATTAGTCAAAAGCCGACTCATCTGCATTTACCGAAAATACCACTGCCCCCAAACTCTTTTCATCCTGTAAGTCCATGTAACGATTCACACTTAAAAATAGAATCCACCTTTTTTAAGTAAAAGTATTTTTTAGAATAATAACACGTTTAAAATCTACTAAAGGTTTCGCTCGCTTATTTTCCAAACTGACCACTGTCCAATAATATAGTTCACAATCTTCTCTTATATATACGAGTACTATCATAGAATCTTCAAGAAAATACAGGAACCTTAATGGAATGTTCTGGAAGGATAACCTTAATGGAATGTTCTGGAAGGATAACCTTAATGGAATGTTCTGGAAGGATAATGTGTATTCTTCATTGTTTTCAATTCTGTCAACAACTATATATACATGAGATGATAGAAAGTTCTGGAATATTCTTCCTGTTTATTGTCAACAAGTTATCAAGCATCACTGTGTTGGACAATTTTAGAATGTTCTTTCAATAAATGTCAACAAGTCATCAAGTATTCTTGCAGGCGATTCATATACATGTCTATTGTAAATGTCCCAGCCACACCCATACAAACATACAATCAGAAATACCAAAATACCACATGTTTATAAAATGTGAATCAGTGCAGGAACTGAGCAGATATTTCATGTATATAACAATGCCTCTTCATGACACGTTTAAACTCATCATGTATTCTGTTTCCAGTACAAGCCTGCTGCTGTTTTACATTAATACATTCCTTATTTTGTTAACATTATCTTTACAGTATACGCCTGCTTCAGTTTTACATTAATACCACCATATTGTGTTAACACTATCTTTACAGTATACACATTCTTCTGTTTTCCATAAATACCTCCGTAAATTTATGTTAACACTATCTTTACAGTATACGCCTGCTTCTGTTTTACATTAATACCACCGTATTGTGTTAACACTATCTTAACAGTATACACATTCTTCTGTTTTCCATAAATGCCTCCGTAAATTTATGTTAACACTATCTTTACAGTATACGCCTGCTTCTGTTTTACATAAATACCTCCGTATATTGTTAACACTATCTTTACAGTATACACCTTCTTTGTTTTACATAAATACCTGCATATTTTGTTAACACTATCTTTACAGTATACACCTTCTTTTGTTATACATATATACCTCCGTACTTTGTTAACACATTCTTTACAGTACACGCCTGCTTCTGTTTTACATAAATACCTCCGTATTTTGTTAACACTATCTTAACAGTACACGCCTGCTTCTGTTTTACATTAATACCTCCCGTATTTTGTTAACACTATCTTTACAGTACACGCCTGCTTCTGTTTTACATTAATACCTCCGTATTTTGTTAACATTATCTTTACAGTATACACCTTCTTCTGTTTTACATTAGTATCTCCGTATTTTGTTAACACTATATTTACAGTATACGCCTGCTTCTGTTTTACATTAGTATCTCCGTATTTTGTTAACACTATATTTACAGTATACGCCTGCTTCTGTATTACCTCCGTATTTTGTTAACACCATCTTTACAGTATACCCCTTCTTATGTTTTACATAAATACCTCCGTATTTTGTTAACACTATCTTTACAGTATACGCTTGCTTCTGTTTTACATTAATACCTCCGTATTTTATTAAGACTATCTTTACAGTATACGCCTGCTTCAGTTTTACATTAATACCTCCGTATTTTGTTTACACTATCTTTACAGTATACACCTTCTTCTGTTTTACATAAATACCTCCGTATTTTAATAACACTTTCTTTACAGTACACGCCTGCTTCTGTTTTACATTAATACCTCCGTATTTTGTTTAACACTATCTTTACAGTATACGCCTGCTTCTGTTTTACATTAATAACACCGTATTGTGTTTAACACTATCTTTACAGTATACACCTTCTTCTGTTTTACATTAATACCTCCCGTATTTTGTTAACACCATCTTTACAGTATACACCTGCTTCTGTTTTACATAAATATCTCCCGTGTTTTGTTAACACTATCTTTACAGTATACGCCTGCTTCTTTTTTACATTAATACCTCCCGTATTTTGTTAACACTATCTTAACAGTATACGACTGGTTTCGTTTAACATTAATACCTCCGTATTTTGTTAACTTTTCAGTATACTGTACACCTTCTTTTGAATTTAATAAATACCTCCTTATTTTGTTAACACTACCTTTACAGTATACGCCCGCTTCTGTTTTACATAAATACCTCCGTCTTTTGTTAACACTATCTTTACAGTATACACCTTCTTCTGTTTTACATTAATACCTCCCGTATTTTGTTAACACTATCTTTTCAGTATACACCTGCTTTCGTTTGACATTAATACCTCCCGTATTTTGTTACTATCTTTACAGTATACACCTATTTTTTTTTAAAGTAATACCTCCCGTATTTTGTTAACACTATCATTACAGTATACACCTTCTTATGTTTTACAAAAATACCTCCGTATTTTGTTAACACTATCTTAACAGTATACACTTGCTTCTGTTTTACATTAATACCTCCCGTATTTTGTTAACACCATCTTTACAGTATACGCCTGCTTCTGTTTTACAAAAATACCTCCGTATTTTGTTAACACTTTCTTTACAGTATACGCCTGCTTATGTTTTATATAAATACCTCCGTATTTTGTTAACACTATCTTTAAAGTATACACCTGCTTCTGTTTTACATTAGTACCTCCGTATTTTGTTAACACTTTGTTTACAGTATACACCTTCTTCTGTTTTACATTGATACCTCCGTATTTTGTTGAGGCTATCTTTACATTATACACCTTCTTCTGTTATACATTAATACACCTCCGTATTTCATTAACACTATCTTTACATTGTAAACCTTTTTCTGTTTTACATTAATGCCTCCATATTTTGTTAACACTATCTTTACAGTATACACCTTCTTCTGTTTTACATTAATACCTCCGTATTTTGTTAACACTATCTTTACAGTATACACCTTCTTCTGTTTTACATTAATACCTCCCTTTTTTGTTAACACTATCTTTATAGTATACGCCTGCTTCTTTTTTTACATTAATACCTCCCGTTTTTTGGTTAACACTATCTTTACAGTATACGCCTACTTTCGTGTTACATTAATACCTCCCGTATTTTATTTAACACTATCTTTACAGTATACGCCTGCTTCTGTTTTACATTAATGCCTCCCTATTTTGTTAACACTATCTTAACAGTATTCACCTTCTTCTGTTTTACATTAATACCTCCCTTTTTTTGTTAACACTATCTTTACAGTATACGCCTGCTTCTGTTTTACATAAATACCTCCGTATTTTAATAACACTTTCTTTACAGTATACGCCTGCTTCTGTTGTAAATTAATACCTCCGTATTTTGTTAACACTCTCTTTATAGTATACACCTTCTTCTGTTTTACATTAATACCTTCCGTATTTTATTAACACCATCTTTACAGTATACGCCTGCTTCTGTTTTACATAAATACCTCCGTATTTTGTTAACACTATCTTTACAGTATATGCCTGCTTCTGTTTTACATAAATACCTCCGTATTTTGCTAACACTATCTTTACAGTAAACACCTTCTTCTGTTTTACAATAATACCTCCGTATTTTGCTAACACTATCTTTTCAGTATACACCTGTTTTCGTTTTACATTAATACCCCCTGTATTTTGTTAACACTATCTTTACAGTACACGCCTGCTTCTGTTTTACATTAATAACTCCCGCTTTTTGTTAACACTATCTTTACAGTATACACCTTCTTCTGTTTTACATTAATACCTTCCGTATTTTATAAACACCATCTTTACAGTATACGCCTGCTTCTGTTTTACATAAATACCTCCATATTTTGTTAACACTATCTTTACAGTATACACCTGTTTCCGTTTTACATTAATACCTCCAGTATTTTGCTAACACTATCTTTACAGTATACACCTGCTTCTGTTCTAAAGTAATACCTCTGTATTTTGTTAACACTATCTTTACAGTATACGCCTGCTTTCTATTTTACATTAATACCTCCCGTATTTTGTTAACACTATCTTTACAGTATATACCTCCCGTATTTTGTTAACACTATCTTTACAGTATTCGCCTGTTTCTCTTTTACATAAATATTCCGTATTTTGTTAACACTATCTTTACAGTATACAGTTTTTTTTTTGTTTTACATTAATACCTCCGTATTTTGTTAACGCTATCTTTACAGTATACACCTTCTTCTGTTTTACATAAATACCTCCGCATTTTGTTAACACCCTCTTTACAGTATACGCCTGCTTCTGTTTTACATTAATACCTCAGTATTTTGTTAATACTATCTTTACAGTATACGCCTGCTTCTGTTTTACATTAATACCTCCCTATTTTGTTAAAACTATCTTTACAGTATACAACTTCTTCTGTTTTACATTAATACCTCCCGTATTTTGTTAACACTATCTTTACAGTATACGCCTGCTTCTTTTTTACATTAATACCTCCCGTATCTAATTAACACTATCTTTACAGTATACGCCTGCTTTCGTGTTACATTAATACCTCCGTATTTTGTTAACACTATCTTTTCAGTATACACCTTCTTTTGATTTACATAAATACCTCCGTATTTTAAAAACACTTTCTTTACAGTATACGCCTGCTTCTGTTTTACATTAATACCTCCGTATTTTGTTAACACTATCTTTACAGTATAAACATGCTTCTGTTTTACATTTATACCTCCCTATTTTGTAAACACTATCTTTACAGTATACATCTTATTCTGTTTTACGTTAATACCTCCTGTGTTTTGTTAACACTATCTTTGCAGTATACGCCTGCTTCTTTTTTACATTAATACCTCCCGTATTTTGTTAACACTATCTTTACAGTATACGCCTGCTTTCGTTTTACATTAATACCTCCGTATTTTGTTAACACTATCTTTACAGTATACATCTTCTTTTGATTTACATAAATACCTCCGTATTTTAATAACACTTTCTTTACAGTATACGCCTGCTTCTGTTTTACATTAAAACCTCCGTATTTTGTTAACACTCTCTTTAAAGTATACATCTTCTTTTGGTTTACATTAATAACTCCCGTATTTTGTTAACACTATCTTTACAGTATAAGCCTGCTTTTGATTTACATTAATACCTCCCGTATTTTGTTATCACTATCTTTTTTGTATACATCTTCTTTTGATTTACATAAAGTCCTCCGTATTTTGTTTAACACTATATTTACAATATACGCCTGCTTCTGTTTTACATTAATACCTCCGTATTTTGTTTACACTATCTTTAAAGTATACACCTTCTTCTGTTTTACATTAATACCTCCCGTATTTTCTTAACACCATATTTATAGTATACGCCTGCTTCTGTTTTAAATTAATACCTCCCGTGTTTTGTTAACACTATCTTTACAGTATACGCCTGCTTCTGTTTTACATTAATACCTCCCGTATTTTGTTAACACTATATTAACAGTATACGACTGCTTTCGTTTTACATTAATACCTCCGTATTTTGTTAACACTATCTTTACAGTATACGCCTGCTTCTGTTTTACATTAATACCACCGTATTTTGTTAACACTATCTTTACAGTATACATCTTCTTTTGATTTACATAAATACCTCCGTATTTTAATAACACTTTCTTTACAGTATACGCCTGCTTCTGTTTTACCTTAATACCTCCGTATTTTGTTAACACTATCTTTAAAGTATACATCTTCTTTTGATTTACATGAATACCTCCCGTATTTTGTTAACACTATCTTTACAGTATAAGCCTGCTTTTGATTTACATAAATACCTCCGTATTTTAATAACACTTTCTTTACAGTATACGCCTGCTTCTGTTTTACATTAATACCTCCGTATTTTGTTAACACTTTCTTTACAGTATACGCCTGCTTCTGTTTTACATTAATACCTCCGTATTTTGTTAACACTATCTTTACAGTATACATCTTCTTTTGATTTACATAAATACCTCCGTATTTTAATAACACTTTCTTTACAGTATACGCCTGCTTCTGTTTTACATTAATACCTCCGTATTTTGTTTAACACTATATTTACAATATACGCCTGCTTCTGTTTTACATTAATACCTTCCGTATTTTGTTTACACTATCTTTACAGTATACACCTTCTTCTGTTTTACATTAATACCTCCCGTGTTTTGTTAACACTATCTTTACAGTATACACCTTCTTTTGTTTTACATTAATACCTCCCGTATTTTGTTAACACTATTTTTACTGTAAACGTCTATTTTCGTTTTACATTAATACCTCCCATATTTTGTAAACACTATCTTTACAGTATACACCTGCTTTTATTTTAAAGTAATACATCCCGTATTTTGTTAACACTATCTTTACAGTATACACCTTCTCCTGTTTTACATAAATACCTCCGTATTTTGTTAACACTATCTTTACAGTATAAACCTTCTTCTGTTTTACATTAATACCTCCCGTGTTTTGTTAACACTATCTTTACAGTATACACCTGCTTCTGTTTTACATTAATACCTACCGTATTTTGTAACTGCTATCTTTACTGTATACTGTACATACATTTATTTTCGTTTTACATTAATACGTCCACGGACCACTGGACGGGTATTTTGTTAACACTATCTTTACAGTATATGCCTGCTTCTGTTTAATATTATTACCGTATACGCCTGACATAACATTTAATCCTCCTGTATTTCGTTTATAGTTTGGGCGTTTTCTCCGATTTTACATTATAAGATCTCATGTGTTTTGTTTCCAGTATACGGTTCCCCTTGGGGCCTTCATGTCCGCGAATACTGGGAACACAGACACGACGATAATGTCTTATTCTTACAGTTTGAGAATGTCATAAAGGTTTGTTCATTTTAGTCAAAACCATTATAAACAGCACAGTGGCAGTGTGTGGTCATACACAGTGTCAAAAGAACCCTATCAAACATGAGCAAATGTTATATTATAAATACGGGCTACCTGCGGATTTTACCAGTACTAAGCAATGAGAAGTGGGTTTTCCTGAGGATAGTCCACCACGCTGTTATTGTGTTAGGACCCCAGGATGCCCGGTTTCTAATCCTAAACGTTCCAATAACAGGAAATTGATCTACATAGAGGTAACATGCAACTGTGTTGCTTCTCATCAACTGTCTTCGACATTATTCAGAAAATACAGGCTGTAACTTCATATATGGAACATCTACGCCCGGCTCATCGGACAATTTATCCCTGGACCTTTAAGTCCCTGACCAATAGTCTGTATGAAGTTCCCCCGACCATATTGTTGTTTGACTGTATAAGCGTTCCTGTCCATATTGCTGTTTGATTGTATAAAGTGGTCCCCGTCCATATTGAAGTTTGACTGTGTTTCAGGATCGGCATGGCACCATACGTCGTATTGGTGAGTTTCTCGGGAAACAGTTATCCGATACAGACGTGCAGCGTATTGTCGACTTTACGTCACTGGAGAGCATGAAAACCAACAAGTCTGTGGACTTTACAGCGGAATACAACACGAACGAAGGGGTCGGTCAGTTTGTCAATAAAGGTAAGTGTTTTGTAGACGTTTTAAAGGTACATGAAAGGATATGAGTACAAATGACTGACTGAAAAAATATATGGAGTTCTTTTTTATGTTCATAAAAGTCATGAAAAATAATTCAAGCATGCTGTGAGGCCCTGTTTAATAAGCTACTTTATCATAAGTTAGTTTGTGCTTGAAATAAAGGTCTCCAATTCATAATGTTTATCAACAAACTGTTTGTTAACATATTTGAAAAAACGAAATCTGATTTGTCGGTTCAAAGATTTGTGTATCATGTGACCAGGTCAGAGGTAAAGAACTAGGCAATCTGAATTATTAAACTGGCTAATCTGGCTTATTTCTCATTGGCTTTAAAGTTAAAGTTGTGCTGATGCTTTTTTTTGTGATAACTTTTTGAATCTGACCAAAAGTTTACCAAAAAATAAAGTTTGATAAATTATTAATCCTTTCATGGGCCTTTAAACACCACTTTATCATTACTAAACAAGAGCAATTCTTAATTACTTATTGCTTTTTATCATTTATGACTAAAGGAGTAACTATTAATGCTTTTAATCTCTAATGTCTAAAGAGTAACAATTAATGGTTTTTTTTTTTATCATTAATGACTAAAGAGTTATTATTATTGCTTCTTATTATTACTGACTAATTTCTTATTGCTTTTTATCATTAATGACTAAAGAGTAACTATTAATGCTTTTTATCTTTAATGTCTAAAGAGTAACAATTAATGTTTTTTATCATTAATGACTAAAGAGTAATTATTATTGCTTCCTATCATACTGACTAAATTCTTATTGCTTTTTATCATTAATGACTAAAGAGTAACTATTAATGCTTTTTATCTTTAATGCCAAAGAGTAACAATTAATGTTTTTTATCATTACTGACTAAAGAGTAATTATTTTTACTCTTTACCATTACTGACTACGAGTAATTATTTTTACTCTTTACCATTTCTGACTAAAGAGTAATTTATTTCGCTCTGCAAGTATTTAATTAACCGTGATTAGTTCAGTGATTATAGTTCACTTCACTGTTTAGACGATAGCAGGTATACTGTTAAAAACTGACATATTCAATAGCATGTCATTCCTTGTAGAAAAAAAAACCTTTATGCAGAGAGGTCAGAAAGTGTATGTTTAATCCGCGGAATGTTTGATAAATGGTCCCCTGGAATAGAAGGGCTAATTCTCTTTCTTCTGTAGGAGAACTACTATAGAAAGGGCTTATTGATCTAATGTATCTAATACTTTCGATTTGTAGAGACCCAATATCTATTGACCATAAATTATATGTGAATTATGGCATTATTCGTAGAGAAATCCGGAAAGACTGCCCAGTACAAGAAATGTAGGAAATGTTTCGGTCTTTTGTTAACCCTTACAGTACTGGAACTGACATCATGCTTATGCAAAAAGGTTTGATCCAGGCCAGCCGCCAAGTAAATTAGCGGCTGGTCTGTGATCTAACCAGTTTACTACGCCGAGTATCTTCTCTCAACTAGATTAAGCAGATATTTAAGGATTTGGAAAGCAGACGACACAATGATCTATTCTTAAGAAAATAACCCAGCATTTTTAGGGGTTAATTTAACTATCGGCTTCCATACAGTATCGGTGTGAACATCTTTCGTAGAATAATTAAACTATGATCAGATATCTTTTTCGATAGGCCGTTGGTTTCTAAGCTTTGTGTATGAGATCTATAGAATCATTCCGAATTCCGAAATCGTCTGTTTCTAGGAGATGTCTCTGGGTGGCGGCAGGATATTCCAGAAGACTTGGTGACGAAGTTTGACGAATTGATAGAACGAGAGATCGGCAGCACGGACATCAAATTCGAATGATAGCATGATGGCTAAACACGGGGCAGACTGAAATGCTTACAGAAAGCATATCGTGCAATTCCGTTATGTTGATCAGTCGGTCTGGTATCAATACAAAGTCGCGTTACTATTATCACACACTGTCGGGAATGGTGATCAACCACATCCCTTATCCATGTCTTTGATTATGAAAACCGAGAATACATAGATGAATCACAAGACATATGTATAGCCATCCAATGTTCAGATTAAGAGAATAAGAATATGTTTGTAGCATAGACCCTAATCACGCCTCGTTTTCAAATCAACCAAAACGAGGCTCTTAACGCAAGGATAAGGAAATCAAGCGTTTGCGTAAACAGAAAACGAGAAAGAACTCTGTGATCAATGTTCATTTTAATATCCTCCATGTTCATTTATAAATATCTATTTAAATAGTTTTAAACGAAAATGAAATATGTCCATTTTATAAAAAAAAAATCCTATCTATTTTGGTTTTATTTGGTGTGTTACCTATTTGTGGAGAAAGCAGTCCTCAAAGAGTTGATCAATCGCCTTCTCAACAATTAAATCATTATCTTCACGCCGCTGGTGTAGAAACCTAAAAACCCTTTTCTATAATTTGGACCCAGCTTTTGAATTATACAACAAGTTTGACACGATTATCAACCTGTTGTATATCAACCACGTTGTATTGAATCAATTAAACGGTAGACCCAGCGGGTGACTTATGCCTTGTTGTTTATCTCTTATCTGTCTGCAAGTTGTTATCGTGTCCTACAATTCTGGTATATTTAAAGATTAATCCCTTTTTGTTCATGACAGATGTGACTCGGTAAAAATCTCCTTTTTCTTATAGATATAACTAATCAAGCCCAATGTTCCACATGATGCTTGATTTGTTAGGGTTTTATCATGTTCTTCTCTTATAAATCATGACCAACAATTATCTTTTTTTTTGGGGAAAGTCATATGTTTTTTTAAAAAAACCGGAAATCATAATCAAAGTAGACTAAGTAAACTTTCATTTAAAAATTCATGTTAAAATACAGTGTATTATATTCGCTGACTTCCAGTTTCTTACTCTGCCATTTCGTCTACAATTCGAAGTCAAATTTCATCTACACCTCTTAAAATGATTAATTCTTATTTCGTCTATCCAACAAATTTCGACTTTGTCAACAGAATGAAAATAGATCATGTTTATATATAAGTTGCTAAAAAATGTCACAATTAAAATAGTAAACTGAACATTTTTTATGAAAAACAATTAGTACGACAATTAATACATATCCTTATCCCGTAAACACGTTTATTTGGGTGTACACTTTCTGATTGGGAGCATGAAAATAATCAATTTAGATCCAACTCACGGGTGGACTATACGCATCTTATCAATATACAAACTTTGGACAAGTTAGTGGTTAGCATGAAAACAGTCTCTTTTAAAGTCTCATTTTTTTCTGAATTTACACTTACCATATGTTTTCAATCTAATTTTATGATTATCAAATTTGAGTTAATATGGCAAGACGGTATTCAAAACCAAACTGTAAGATAAAATGAAAAAAGAATCAGTTGTAAATAGCATTGAATATGATAATAACTTGCATTAAATTTTATACGCAACTTGTGTCAAACACAATTCAATATACACCAATAGATGAGATGGGAGTTCTGTCTTGAAAGGTGTGAAATTTGTGTGTAGACAATTGGGGGTTTTCGTCTTCAGTCCAAGGTTTATATGGTAGAAATGGGTAAAGATAAAATAAGAATTAGCCCTATAATCATTGCTCAACACAATAACAACAATAAAATATACACAAATATTGATGGTCTTTTTAATAAAAATGCTTAATTAACATAAAAGTTTGTCAAAATAACATTCTAATTGCATAATCACCGTAAACAAGATTAGTTTGTTAATATAAGGTTGTTTAAAAATCATTGAATTCCTATTGCATTCGTATGTTAGATTAATATTATGACTTTAAATTATCTTGTCTGTAAACAAAATATGATTATTGTAGTTATGTTATTTAGAACTGCAGGGGCGTGACAAGGAAATATATATAAAAAATATTATTTTGATGAAAACGTCAATGAAATTAAAAATTCTAAAAGCATTAGTGGTACGCGGACATGATATTATCGGTTTGTTTGCGTTAAGAGCCTCGTTTTGAATCCAAGATGGCCGGCCCGTGATTTCGGTCTATTATACGGCAATAAATGACAATAGACCCAGGGTTACCTATACCCTAATGAACCAGGATATAGATTGTTCCCAGTGTTCTCTCACCGTAATTGATGCTGTAACAAGCTACAACACATCTTCTCCTGACTTAAATCCTCACCAGAGTATTTGGCTTAACTGTCGATTATTTCGGAATGGATGTAATAGCAAAGCATTGTTGAGAACAGGAAGAAACGTTGCAACAATTTATCATTTTGCCACACTGAATTAAAGTTTTTTGTATCAATGATTGATGTTTTTGTTTCCTTACTGTCCATTGTGATGAGTAACAGTAGACCAAGTTTGAAAGTTTATCTTGTTTTAATTCAAATCGATGGTGGAAAGCGATCCGCGGGTATAGAGTCGGCCATTGGACAAGTGGGTGGGGTCATGGGTTTGAACCCCGAGACCGTACATAAATCCACATTCGGTACTGGTTACAAGTTGTTAGAACAAAGTAAATTTCAACAAATCGAAATTTGTCCGCGACGTTATTTTGATGACTAACCTCACTATCCCTATCTCTAACTCCTCATGCAGTTACAACTGGGAAGCTAATAAATTCCAGCATTTATGGACATGATGACATCCATTTGAGAAAGTTCTAGAACCCTCTGTGACTTAACGGGCTAGAGGACTATTGTTATGCACCATCTTTTATGTGGACAAGAACAAATGATCACACAGACAAGTGTTTCAAAAGTTACTTTAACAACAGACATATTGGACTCTAATACTTTCCATGTATTTTGGTTACATTAGCCATTGCATTGCTGATTACTAACCATTGAAATCGTTGATACGAAAAATACTTTTAACATCATTAGCAAGTTCTCCATCAGTCACAATGCTCTCAAATGGTGTCTGTTTAAAAACGTCAAATATATTGGGTTGCTATTTGAATGTCAATGTTTCTCGGGATAACCTAGTACTTAAGTTTGGACTCTTCGTCCATCACTTATGAGCAAGGTATTGCAATGTTTCGTGAAGGTGCTTTGGTAATTCTGTAAACGATAAAGCTTAGATGGTGTACATAATGACAATAGCAACAACATAAAAATGCTCATAGTTGTTTGTATAAAGTAAAGGATAGCCAGATATTCACTAATTGAAGCATGATTGAATGTACAAGTCTCGGGCATTACTGAATAACACACTATGAATAGTCCCTAAAACAATGCTACACCATTTTGGCATTTATTTCACAAGTCGTAAGAAACTGCTGTGACAAAGGATGAATTGCTACTAATTGGCAATTTATCGTTTTTAACCAGGATCATTGAGGGCACGGTGCTTGAGTCATGATATTGTTCTGTTATCATCTAAACATGAACTGAAACTCGTCACAAGTCTCGTCCTAAGCTAGACAAATGTACCATTTTTATTGCACAAATCAAATTTCATCCATAATATATTATGTTTACACCTTTAATATTATATTCTTACAACAGTAAACCGGCATAACATTACTTTTTATGGCAAAAACAGAAACATTTTATAGCAATATCCATATAATACAATTACTTCAAGACAAAGAACATATAAGAGCATAGATTTTATCCAGCAAAAGATTTAGAAAGAGTATTTTAATTAATGATTAATTCTCATAAGACATTAACCTTGTTTGGAAAATGTATTACTAGTTATGGTAGTTCTACTTATCTGCAGTTTAGTTAAGCCAAATTATTCAACACGATCGGGTAGTTTGACATAATATGCATATCTGTTGTATAGATGGCCATGCTTAATTATACCTCTTTATGGATTTTATCTTAATTCTGAAAACTTATAAAAGCATATAAGCACAAAATAAAAATCGTTTTCCACTGATCAAGATGTTCAATTTGGACAAATGCATGGATTTTGTGGTATGCCTTTATGACGCCCGACTTCGATGTTAAGAGTATGTGTAGAACTTTTTAAAGCGTTTCCATATTTTGACTGATGAACAAATGGTGTATGTGTTAATAAATGTGACAATGACAAATGTTTATTTTGGTAGTAAGGCGTCCGGCCCATCATAAATATAACAAATAGTTTATACGTTTCGGATGGGGTGCCGATGTCATAAATAACAAGGTTACTACTAAAAAACTAACTGTTGATCAAACATGCAGTAGAAAAAGGAACCAATAATTCGGACGAAAAGATGTTTTCCTTGTGTCAAATGATGCTTCTGTCGGTATATGATAAAGAAAATCAGCAAATGATTTCAACTAGCGGTTATGATGACGGATATACATGCTGTTATGATTTAGTGGTCTGTAACCTTGGTTGTACATTATTATTTTAGTTAAATTAAACCCCAATCAACACATGGTGTTTGTTGAATAATTATCTCCCACCTCAAAACACTAAATAAATGACACGAGTAATAAAACACTCTATTTTGGTAAATATTGACCTTATTGGACTGGGTTCACTCATAATGTTTTCAATACGTGTATTATAAACAAATGCCTTACAATACATATTGATAACAGAAAATGAAAATTCCATTTTGTGTAAGTGGATGGAAAATAAATAAATTCAATGGACTAGAACATACAAAAGGACAAGGTTATAAACAATCGTATCACAACGGGTGTTTTGTTCTAATCAGAAAATCCCGTATCAGCGATACAAACACGCTACATGGTGTCAGAAAATGGCGACGAATCATCTGTCGTTCGATCAGCCGAGACTGGACTTAAGAGTACGCGACCTCTACTTAGAATTCCAGCGTTTCAAGCAGCATGTGGAGTTTACATGCCAGGGCCCATTGGCGGGCACAGAGAAAAGACGGCCACAAGCTGGATCGGCATGTGGGTTGGTCAGGAAGGTAGGGAAGTGTACAAAACATTCACATGGCATGATGGGGAAAAAGAAAACCAAGAAGAAGTCCTTCAGATATTCGAATTGTACATTCAACCAAAGAAATATAAGCGGCTAGCACGATTCAGGGACCAGCAAAGAAAAACAACGAGAGGTGGAATCGTTTGACACGTTTGTGAAGGATGTTAAATTACTCGTAATGAACTGCGAGCACCCTGACTCCGACGATATCATAATACAATACAATACATACATAATAGATCCCGTTATAAATGGGGTCAGAAATCCCAAAATACAAGAACGTCTGTTAAATAATAGTTCTGAAATCAACCTCACACAGGCCATAGAAATAGGACAATCATTTGAAATGACAAAATCTCAGCTGAAGACGATCTCAGCATCAATCATCAAAAACAGAAATAGAGACCTCCGAAAACTGCAAAGAAAACACAGGGGAAACCTGCCAAGCCAGATTACACGCATAAACCCCCAACATAGCACACAATCAACTGGCAAAACTGCAGCACGACCCCTCAACAAAGGCAAATGTCCGGCTAAAGGGGCTACGTGCATAATGCAAGAAGCCAGACCAATTGATCAAAGTATACAGAAAACGGAACAGCAGGCAAATCAAAATCCTTCATGAAGCAGAAATTCCAGAAGTGATTGACTCTGTAGATGAATATCCGCTAAATATCTACTCATCACAGAATCAAGAAAAAAACATCCACACAATCGACCAAGACAAGTGGAAAACAAGTCTTCAAATAGGTGGCACAGATACAATATACAGAATTAACACTGGTGCCAAATGCTGCATCTTAACCACAAGTGCAATGGGAAGAATGCATTACAGAATCATGCTACAAACATCCTCATGAACACTCAAATCCTTTTCAAATCACTTAATTCACCCAACTGGTACTGCATCATTTCATGTAACCTACAAAGGAAACTGACAAATGCAGACTTTGAGATTGTAGATATGAAACAAGAGAACATTATCAGTGGTGATATGGTAGTGGAGCTAGGCCTAAACCAGAGAATTAGCTCACTGACCAATGTACTCGAACCGCAAAACCCTGACCAGGATCATGAATTATTTCGTGAGTATCCCGGCCTCACAAAAATAACTGGAACTCTACCAGGCAAACACAAAGTCAACATTGACGAATCTGTGCCGCCAGTTGTTTATACAGTCCGAAAATTACATGCAGCAATAAAGTCTAAAACCATCGACAAACTGCACGGAATGGAAAAAGACCGCTTCATCGTTCGCGTTGACAAACTCACCGAATGGGTCAGTTCAATGGTAGTGTCTCTCAGACAGGACAAAATCAGGATATGCCTAAATCCCAAAGTGCTGAACAAGGCAATTAAACGAGAGCACAATTCTATGAAGACAACAGAAGAAGTAGCCCAGAGTATTCCGGATGCTAAAACCTTCGTTCTGGACGCCAAGTCTGGATTTTTGCATATCAAGCTCGACTCAAATTCGTCATACTTAACAACCTTCTACAAACAAGTAGGACGATTCCGCTGGCTTCGTCTACCGCAAAAATCTACAAGCGCATAATGGACGACATGATCGCTGGCATAGACGGCGCATTTGCAATCGTTGACGACATCCTTATCGCGGGCAAGAACGTCGAAGAACACGATTACATTCGGAAGGAAATGGTGCCACGAGCCACAAGCAATAACCTTAAATTGAACTTTGACAAGTGTTTGGTACGACAACCAAGTGTGACTTACATGGGATATCTAGCGACTGAAAATGGACTCAAAGCAGATCCTTAGAAAGTCAACGCAATCATAAAAATGCCAGCTCTAACCGACAAAGAAGGAATTCGCCGATTCCTCGATTTCTCTCATTACCTGGCTAAGCTCATCCCACTTTTGACACCATTTAACGTTCATGTATCGCTGATAAACGGGATTTTCTGATTGGAACAAAACACACGTGGTGAACCGATTGTTTGTTATCGCATAGTGCGTGGATGCTTTGCGCGTGTACACTATCAATATATTGGTACATTTATGAGCGTCGCTTTTAGCATTGACGAATAATAATGTTACAGAAACCACTAAAACAAACAAAAAAATTGCTTATATTGACATTTTGATGCATTAATTCCTACGCACTGCGACTATGGACGTGTCATTTTCATACTTAACAATGGTTTTCTGCAGATATTCTACAATTTTTTCATTTTAACTCAATATTAGATGAAAGTTTAATAATTCTCAATTTGGTAATTCTCCTGATAAAACCCTGGATATAACTGATTCTCCTCACTATTGTTGAAAGAGCCCACAGTTGCCTGGGAAGCCGCTATGCCACCAAAGCTCTGGATTGATGACGAGTTTCCTGGATCATCTTGTCTTTGAACTATGTCCTGACCTTGCGCTAAGTTATGACCTTGACTGACTTCCTGACCTCGATTTAACTGGTTATCTTGGCGCATGTGTAGGTTGGACATCATAAGACTAGGCGGTGTGGTAGAGAGTTTGGATTGAGTGGATAAATGGTAAGCCGGTGGAGCTTGTTGAAGGCTTGGAAGCTGCGCCTGGCTGGACGCCTGCTGCTGATGTTGTGTTGATAGTGCCATGTATATACTATGATCATCCATGGTGAAGTTGGTGTTACCTTGGGCTTGTCTTAGATTTTGAATGATCTGCTCTTCAGTAATAAGTTGTTCTCGTAACAATGATGAAGCTGGCACATTAACTGGTCCATCAAATGCTTGTTGAACATGTAATTGATTGCCATCTTCGTGCCGTAACAAAGACTCAATTTTTACAGACTGCATAGTACCTTTAAAAAGAGACTTCTTATCTTGACTTTGAAACAATTGTTTCCCAGATGACCTTGAGTCTCTTGAAACAAGACCGCCTCTCTGTTGCTGCCCTGTCAATGCATCAAGGTCGATATCGTCATTGCAACTGTCGGCAATATTTCCGAGCGCTCTGACAGCCTGGTGAGCGATATTCTGACTATTGCCCGATTGTGACAGATCCGATTCTGTCCCATAGTCACAGATGATTTGCGTCTGTCCGTTCTGCGGTGCTGTATCATTAGTCTGAAATAGGGTGTTTGTGTTTTGCATCAGAAGTTCAACATGTCTCGGCAGGTTTTGTGTCTGTATTCTCGAGATTTTTGTGTTCCTGTTTGGCTGGCAGACCATTGTTCCCTGTGTGTTACAGCTGACCAGTTGGTTGTCAACAATCTGAACCATAATCTGGTCAGCTATACTCGGCACTTGACAGGACAGTGTGCCCGATGACATGTTGTCTGGTTCATTGCTCACGCTGGAAACAGCAAAGTTTCTATCACTGTTTGCCAACTCTGCTGCAGCCCCAACCAAAGTCTCGAATGCAGCATGGTTCACATGAAACCCCTCCATTTTGACTTGTATTCCTGCATGTTCATCCTCCTCCTCGTTTTCCACTGCGATCTCCCAAAGATCTGCCGCCTCGTCAATATCTTCACCCGAGGGTTCATTAAAACTACACTTCAAGTCTCTCATAAACTCATCCACGACATGTGTGGTATACTTGTGTCTGTTCAATAGATGGAGCTTCATGTTACCGCGAGTTGTGCTTCTATAATTACACTGAGAGTCTTTACATGCAAAAGGTTTCTCACCAGTGTGTGTTCTCTGATGAACCTTCATTTGAGTTTTAGTTTTAAAGGATTTGATACAATCTGGACACTTGTGGTTCCGAACGGAACTGTGCTTGTGGAACATATGGCTGTTAAGACCTGTCCTTGACTTGAAACCATTACCACACAGTTCACACACAAACGGGTTGTCTTCGAAATGTATCAGTTTATGTTCGCGTAATTGAAATTTTGTGAAAAACTCCTTTTTGCAAAGGTCACAACGGAATGGCTGCCATCCCTTTGGAAGTGGAACCCCATGTTTGAAGTACTTGTGGAAATGAATGTAATAAATATTAATCTCTTTGGTGACATATCCACAAATATCACATTTCTTTGACTGAGGTTTTTTGTGTTCGACATCAATATACTCGACGGTCTCCTCCAAGGAAATATTGTGTGTGTTGACTATGTGAGTAATGGCCCGCTTTGAAAACACAAACACACTGTTACACAAAGAGCATCTGTAGTGTTTTTCGCCATCAATATGTTGCCCATAATGTTCTACCCTATTCACGGCTTTAAGAATGGCCCCGTCTTTCAGGAATTTAGACTTTGTTTGCTTCTTATAATTGTTTTCCTCCAACGAGAGTAAATTGGCGTTCAAAAGACTATTATGGGCACTCTTGCTTTTTGTTTCCGAGGCCGATACAGCCTTTTCTGGAGCAGAATCCTTGTTTATATTTTCTGGTCCATATGCCTCTATTTTCATCATTTCACTTATTTCTTTAGTGCGTTTCTTCGGTGGACGCATGTATACTTGATTCTTAAGTGGACTTTCCAGCTGTTGGTCTAAACATGTAGTAGTTTTCCTGAAGATAAAAACCCAAACATCATGTGTTATAAAGGGTAGGAAGGAAGAATAGGATAATAAAACAGAATAAAAAGAGACTTTGGAAAAGAACTAGAATTAAGAAGACAAAGATATAAATACACTGTATAGAGAAAGTGACAGAATTGAACAGTTTAGTTAGTTAGATACTTTTAAAACACATCTGAAGTAGAAGACACAGGAAACAACTGTAACAAATTAAGAAATAACTGGTAGCAAGCAATTTCTTGTTTTCCATTCATCTTAAAGAAACAATTTATACTTTTGCATTTCACACGAAGAGTATCTTGCTGTTAACAACTGGGCTTTGGTTCACACTTCCTAATGGAAAACAGAAGTACTGTTTACACACAATTATAGATGCTATATTACCCCTATCAAGGTCTTCTCTAGGATTTATTTTCAAGCGCTGGGGTGTTTGATGGGGGTAAGGGGTGGGACAAAGAAGAGTATTCCCCTTCCCATATGATTTTTTTCTATGTGTGCATCCTTAAATGGTGAATGTTTAGGAATATTTTGGAATTAAGACAAACAAAAACTGTTTTTAAAACAAATCAAATGGAACAAACAATTTTACAAGCAAATTGACTTGCTTTGAGACTTTTAGACTGTCCCAAATAATTATTGAAAATTTCAAAATGTGATGAATCAATATACAAGCGCTGTGGTCAAATTGTTAGTATATTAGGATCAATTCGGGTGCCGCGGTAGTGCTTATTTTGCAATTCAGTTACTGTGGTACCACAGCGCTTTAAAGGCCTCGGAAAGACCCTGCCTTATTTCCATGTTGTTTTGTTTCATGTTGAATCAAAACGCTTTTGCATGTGGTCAAAGAGCGTTTTCAGTTGTATCACCGTACATACTTGTATGGAACAAACTAAGCTTAGCCATGATAGTTAAACTATTAACAATGCTGATATAAAATACATGTGGATATGCCTGGCATAACGGTTAGCATCAGATTGGAGAACAGTTCAAATCCTGAAACGAGTCATTTCTTTTTTTATTGTAAGGAATTCTTCGAGATAGACAGCATTTCCTATCCAGTTCTTACTGAGTAGTCAACAACATGCAAAGTTAACTTAATTAACCAATGCTATAACTGAACAATCAGGACGATTTCACCCATGATCAAAATTAAAACAATCTTTGTTTGCTGGATTATCTTTATGGCGCATAAAGAATATGTGTGGAAAACCGATGACCAGCTAATATGCAGTCAAGATGTGAGCCAGGAAAAGTGGCAATGTGAGTGTACTAATAACGGTTAACTAGGTTCATCGACAGCGATAGCAGAACATATGCAGAACTCATTGCAAACTCCATTACATCTTAACAAAAAAACAATCAACATTGTTATTTACCTTAATCTTGGTACCTTTGGTAATCCATGATGACTAACAGGACAACTGTTTTCACCAGCCCCATGTACAACATCTCTGTCAGCAGAATCATTCACAGCTTCCATGTCTACAGGCACGATATTCACAGCTTCCATCTCATCGTGCATGACATCCTCAATCATATTCTGCCTCTTCTTCGCAGGGACAGCTTTACTAGTTTTTGGACTTATTTGACCAGTTCTTGGACCGACTGTCGGTGTTTGTTCAGATGTTTCAGACTCTAGACTAGTGTTGTGCTTTCCTTCCATTGGTGCCAAATCATCATTTGATTTATCAACAACCAAAGGTTTGCTGCAAGATCTATTTTCTTGTGTTTTGGGTAGCTCACAATTTTGTTTCAGTCTTGATTTCAACCCCTTTAAACTCTTTTTACCCAATGTTTTCTCTTTTGATAACCTTTGAGTAATACCTATTTGATTGTCATATTTAGCTTTTTTGTTTGTAGCTGCTTCCAGAACTGTCATTGTTTTAGGTTGACCTCTAAATCTAGTAACCATAGTTTTTCGTGTTGGTGTTACAGTTATAGAAGACTTTGGGGTCTTTTTACTGAGTTTATTTTTTTTAATTAACTGTGTATCATCAAATTTGCCTGTAGCTAGGGGATCTGGAAGCCCGTCTAATCCAATTTCATTTATAGATTCCGCGGTTTCTGTACACAATTTTGGTGATAATATCTGGGCTGCTTGATTTTCTTGAAACCTTCCAATTTCAGGTTCAACATTTTCACTGTTTTGGACTAGAGACAGATCTTGGTTATGAAAAGATTGCACTTTGGTTCTATCATTTATATCCCCTGTTCTCTCTGTGAGTCTAGACTCTACCTTTTGTGGACTAATGCTGCAGGTCTCTGTCAACTCATTTGCACTCTCCATAGAGACCTTCAGTTTTTGCCTGGTACGACCTCGTTTTCTGATTGGCATATTACTTTGATCTGGGTCAGAAGTTAGCCAATCAAAATCAATGCCTGTTGAGTGAGGAGCAAGATTTTGAATATGTGATTTCTTTTTCAAGATGTCTGCTATGTGATCAATAGTTCCTACATCGGCAATCTGTAAGGGCGACTCGTGTCTTGAGGTGTTAATAAGTGGCTTTTCTGTGTGCACCCTGTCCTCTTCCGGCTTGTGCACCTGCATTATTATAAACACTTTTTCAGTGTTATATTATACCCATTATGGTTCTGCCTTCAACCATCTAATTACAAAACAAACCTTGAAGGATTGCGAGTCCAAAATCAGTTATTTCCAAAGTACCTTGCATCAATATCCAATATCTACCAAGAACTTTGTCTACTTTAACAATATTTACTATCAAAATAAAATGGAGCAGAATCATTTTAATTGTTTATTACTTGTCTTATCCTATGTATTATATGAGAACAGGAATTATCCCAATATTAACATACTTTAATCAAATGGGGTGCCAATCATGCGAGTGTTACCATTACCTGTCTTGCCCTTTCCTGATATGGACTGGAGATGATCAAGTGTCCCAACTTTGCCAGTCTACAGAAATCATAGCAATACTTGTTTAAATCACTGATGTCAAAGAGTGAGGATAATCTGAAATTGAATCAAAACTGCCATATTGGTCTTGTTTTAATTAACTTCAAGTAATTCAGTAAATCAATTTGTATACATGTATACTGTATTTTAAAGTTAATTTTCAGGGGCGTGCCTAGGGTCATGCATTTACACACATGTGTATAGTTGATTTTGAAAATCAGAAAATCAAAAACTCTTAATATGCAATAAAAAACGTTGCATTAGAAATAAATCATTCCACATTGTGAAACATATTGTCTGTCAATAATTTTAGAGGTATTTTGGTCCCAAGTACCCTCTAAAATGCATCTTTGGTGTCTTTAGGATGAAAAAAAATCTGGACCCCCTAAATATGGTATCTTCAAAATAGGACCAGACATGCCCCTGATTTTGCTATGTGAATCAATCACAAAATAAATGCATGACAGTGTCCTATGTCCTATCATATATGAATAAAAACTATTCACAAATTGAATCAACAAAACACAAAATAAATGGTATAACAAATAACATTTTCTTTGTTTTCAAATAAGTTAAAAAAAAGGCAGAATTTCCTTAAATATTGCAATGGCTTAAAGTGTTGCTTTTTTTCTAAATCATCTGCTGTACATCATAAGAGAGCTTAAAGCAGAAAATATAAATCGAAATAGTTGTGTATACATTATAAAGCTAGATAGCATAGTTATCATTTGGTACACACAACCTGTTTTTCCCACTTCCACCCGAACACCACAAGTTCTGGGTGAAAAATGCCTGCGATCTTGTCAGAATGACCATGCTGGACACACAGAATAACACCTCCAACATGTACATGTCAAGCAACTTCCCCTTTATTGTATTTTTGTCTCCACAGATTTCAAAGCTACACCTGAAGATAGACAGGTATCAAAAACACCTCAAAGCTACACCTGAAGATAGACAGGTATCAAAAACACCTCAAAGCTACACCTGAAGATAGACAGGTATCAAAAACACCTCAAGCTCTCCTATATTGAGAAGAAACTACAGTGAAAAATTCTTTAGTTACAGGCAATTCATCGTTTGGTCTCAATAGTATCTGATATTGCATGTGTCAGATGCCTTGGAATACGTGTATACAGTGGTATGACAATAATGATCAGTTAATCAAATACCTGTATATTTGTTGTACATTGTTGATGTTGAGCTGAATCCTGCCCAGGTATACAAACTCCATGAATAGACAGACATTCTCGTATAGGATATCCTGAGGTAATACAAGTTGGGTCTCCCCATCACAGGAATGGTCTCTGTTGAGGAAGTCTCGACTGACTGCAGACATCACAATTCTGTGGAACTACAAATAAATAAATAGTTACTCCTCCCTACTCCTGTAATCTATATACACATGTTGTTTTAAGGTCTACCACAAAGATAATTTTTTTTTTTTTAAAAAGAACAGGCTTTTTACTGATAAAATGACATTACAGATCAACACATTTACAAAGTACTAGATCATTGATACACCCCCTTTTATGATTCTTAGGTAGAGGGAGATGAAGCACATGTGTGATGCAGATTAAGTAAACGGTTGAAACTGTTTATTTAATAACCAATGGTATATAATTTGAATTACCAATTGGCCAGAGGTAAATTTTGGTACCAACATCTCATGGGACTGAGAGTCATCTAACTGTATGTGATCCTTCCTTATTTTCCTCAGGCAAAATGATGGAAATGGGCAAGAGTTTAAATGAGGCACTGAAAGGCATGGAAACTTGGATCTTTTCTTGATAAAAGCTAAGGAGGACAGCAATTTAGAATGTAGAAATAAAAGTAGCTTTTTCATTTAAGCCATACTTGCGCTCATTTACACTTTAATTGTGAAGGTATTGAATAATTGACAATAAACTCAATAAGTACTTTAAACTCGCTTTTACATTGAAACTGAGACAGTAAAACATTCTCATGATGCTTTTAAATGAGTGAATATGTTTAAGGTTTGCTTACATTTAGCCATAAAACAAGGTCAGCGGGAACCAATGAAACCCGAAAAATTCTCCGTTTTGAATGTTCACGTTGTTGGTTTTTGACAAATGACAGTAGTTTCATGTGTTTTACATGGTTTTTCTAACCAGGTGATCGCCACTTGTTAATCCAAGCACTCCTTGCTATTTTAGATTTTACTTGAATGTAAAGAAGTATATTAATTCGTGAAAATTTTGGCAACTGGTTGCCATGGCAACAATGGGAGATTTTAACAATAATTCATTCCCCCTGCACACTGATACTTGTGACCAAGTTTGGTTGAGATCAGGTAAGCTAAAAACAAAACAAAATTGAGCATGCTTTGTAAAAGCTGGAAACCAGCAATTAAATGGCAAAGATTTATGTAGCTCTTAAACCAATTAACTTGATAAGGCTGGATTCGGGTTAAACACCATTTTCAACAATATTCAAGTCATATAGCAGCAGTCAGTACACCTACCAATGTTCCTGGCATTTCCTCACCAGTACTGCATTACTTTCTTACCAAGAATGCATTCTAACATGATCAGTGGTGAGAGACACATAAATCACAGCTTTGAGACTTCTCTTCATGAATATGACTTTAATCCATATCTGTCACAATCAGGAATCAAGTCCACTTAGAGAGGCCCTGTATAATAACCATTCAGGGCTCTCATTAGGACCAAGGCGGACCGTGATGTTAACTTTTATAAACCATACACTACCTTGAACTGTCTCTCATTACAGTGGAAAACAGAATCACAAAACTGGCCCTTGTCTCTCAGTCTCCATTGTTCCTGCATCAATGTGTCTCCCCAGCTAGAGTTCACATATTCCTTTTGTGTAATGACCTCGGTTACCATATCCATCAACAGTGGGGTCGCATATTCTCCAATAAGGTCCATTGTCGTACATATCCCTGCAGGTTGGTCAGATCTCATCCCATCTGGCCCTTTCCCTGTATGCTTGTACATGTCCATGTTACTTCTGTCCTCTAACATCTGATTATCAAGGGAAGGTTTATTAATGATTTGTAGATGCCCTTTCACTGCATTCATTGCTGCTGCTCCATTGTTAGGGATAGCCGACTGTGACCCTACTGTAGTGACATTCACTTCTGACATTAATGCCCAACTGTCTAGAGATTGTCCATAAACACTAGTGTTACCTGAGCTAGGCTCTACTTTACAAAGCTCATTCAATCTGTATACTTGTGAAGTTTTCTTACTTAGCATCATATCTTTCTTCTTAAGTAGGCCCTTGGAACTGGATTGATCTTCTTTGCTTAAGGTGGAGGTTTGAATAAGAAATTGTTCATCATCTTTGGGAGCTGATTCACTCTCCTCTAGAAAGGTCTCCACATGCGGCATTAAACCAATTTGTCGAAACACCTTATAGGCTCCCAAGTCACCTACATCGGAGCTTAACAGTCTTTTCAGTGTGCCAGACTCGTACCTTCCCACAGAACCACTGGTACCAGCAGTACTGGTGGAATGTTTCTGTTCTACTGCCTTTTCCAGTTTGGATTTATACACTGGACTAGCCATAGAGCTGTTCAGACTAGAGCATGTATTGACTGTGAAATGGGATGGTCTGACAGGCAAAGACATGTTACTACTATTCAAGTTTGAATTAGCCGGCAACATGCTGCCTAAATTGACTGGATTCTGTGTCAAATCTCCTTTGGGCATGACAAATGATGCTGTCTGTGGGTGGGATACACCGGTAAAATCTTGATTATTAAAACATGATGAGTTTTCTCTTGTAATATTTGGTTGTATTAGCTCATCTGTATAAAGTGCATGTTCCTGATTCTTTAGTGAACCCTTAAAGAATGAGTCTGTCCCAGTTTGTCCGTTTAGAGCTGGCTCCTCTAGTGTAGAGAATTCAGGTTTCTTCTCCTGGAACAGGCCTGAATCTTGCTGCACCCATTTTCCACTGACCTTTTTGGGTGTCCACATGGCATAGTCCTTACTGGTCCACATACTGGTGGGAGGCAGGGCCACACTCATGCTGTCGTGAGGGGGTGTGGTCTTCACAACACTGGCTGGAGGTGTGGCCAATCCACTGTTACATGGAAGGCCAGCCATGGCTGCTGATAATACAGGTTTATTTTGACTGGTCTGATACTGACTATCCAAAGATGACTGATACTGACGACATTCTATGGACTCTTGATGTGTAGGATATTGACTAGGTCTGGGTTTACTGGTCTGATATTGACTGGTAGATTGTTGGTTTTGCAGAAAAAGGTTGAGAGACTGTTGGTGAACACCCGTTCTCTGTGAAGAGGCTGGAATAACCATGAGCTGATGGGCATTATCCTGACTGCTACTGAAACATAACAAGAACATCTATAAAATATGTCCTGACTGCTACTGAAACATAACATGAAAGTCTATTAAACATGTCCTGACTGCTACTGAAACATAACATGAACATCTATCGAACATGTCCTGACTGCTACTGAAACATAAAATGAACGTCTATTAAACATGTTCGGACTGCTACTGAAATATAACATGAACGTCTATAAAACATGTCCTGACTGCGACTTAAACAAAACATAAACATCTGTAAAACATGTTCTGTCTGCTACTGAAATATAACAAGAAACATCTATAAAATATGTCCTAACTGCTACTGAAACATTACATGAACATCTATAAAAACGTGTCCTAACTGCCACTGAAACATTATATGAACGTCTATAAAATGTGTCCTGACAGCCACTGAAACATTATATGAACATCTATAAAATGTGTCCTAACTGCCACTGAAACATTATATGAACATCTATAAAATGTGTCCTGACAGCCACTGAAACATTATATGAACATCTATAAAATGTGTCCTAACTGCCACTGAAACATTATATGAACATCTATAAAATGTGTCCTAACTGCCACTGAAACATTATATGAACATCTATAAAATGTGTCCTAACTGCCACTAAAACATTATATGAACATCTATAAAATGTGTCCTGACAGCCACTGAAACATTATATGAACATCTATAAAATATGTCCTAACTGCTACTGAAACATTATGTGAACATCTATAAAATGTGTCCTGACAGCCACTGAAACATTATAATAACATCTACAAAATGTGTCCTGACTGCCACTGAAACATTATATGAACATCTATAAAATGTGTCCTAACTGCTACTGAAACATTACATGAACATCTATAAAACATATTCTGACTGCGACTTTAACAAAACATGAACATCTATAAAATGTGTGCTGACAACTCCTGAAACATAACAAGAAACATCTATAAAATATGTCCTGACAGCTACTGAAACATAACAAGAAATATCTATAAAATATGTCCTAACAGCTACTGAAACATAACAAGAAACATCTATAAAATATGTCCTGACAGCTACTGAAACATAACAAGAAACATCTATATAAAATATGTCCTAACAGCTACTGAAACATAACAAGAACTATCTATAAAATGTGTCCTAACTGCTACTGAAACATAACAAGAAATATCTATAAAATATGTTCTAACTGCTACTGAAACAAAACATGAACATCTATAAAGCAGTCCATAGATTGCACAGGTTTCATGGAATCTGTATGTATCTTTCCCAAGGTAGTATTCATAACCTAATTCAACTGATTCTCTCTGACAAATATTGATATGTATATCAATGAAATAGACTTGATATGACTCAAAATCAATTCATTATCAAGTTTGTGTAGCCAGTAATTGTAATGATTATATTTTAACAAAAAACCCATTAATTATGAAAAGTTACCAACTTGAAATGGTTGGTCACAAGTTCAACAGGATCTTGTGCAAAACTATAGCAAGTCTGTCACAATACTGAAGAGCATGCTATAGTCTTAAAGTGAACCCGAGAGTTATTCAGTAAACAAGAGTTGTTGAATCCCTTTATACTTTACCAAATGCCAAATTTTCATCTGTCCCAAATTGAAAGAGTTTGCAGATGACATTCCAAAATGTGATGAAATTGGGAAATTATCTTCCGATAGGGCAGAAAATATTGTGGGCAAAGGAAAGATTGCTCGTAACCAGCAATTTCTCCTCATCCCACAATGTTTTCCAGAGTCGTGTGCAACAAAGTGGTTAAATGTCTTTATTGTTTGGTATTGGATTAAAGACTTATTTCCATTCATTCAAATAAAAATCCTGGTGCACCACTGAACAGATATTGATGCCTATGATAACAGACCTATTCTCGACAGTGGTACATAGGCTTTCAAATTTGCATTTTTATGAGAGGTGAAGGATCTTTCAGCTTTTTTTCAATGACATGTATCAGCTTCCCAAGTAATTAACTAACCAACGTCTAGGAGACAGTATTTGCCCAGGGAGAAGTGCTCCAATTAACTGACCTTTATCTGGAATCAAACCCTGGACGTCTGCCAACATATACAGAATTCTAAACCACTGCAGAACCCTATTTGCATTTCAGCCAACAAACATTGCACTCTATTGTAAATTATGAATAACTAATAGTGATCTTACCCTGGTACAGTAAATGAGGGATCCTGAATGTCCTGTGGTAGGAGAAAGGTTACTTCTGAGTTGTCCTCATTGCTCACTATCTTCAGCAATCTCTGACCATCCATGTTCACGGTCTCTCTTATAACTTTAGGACATACTCGTCAACCTTAATGCAGACACAGTCAAAATAACTATGTGTATGTTTTACCATAACTTATCACCCTCTTTACCAAAACTGTAGCTAATTACTCCTGAAATTACTGGGATATAAGAGGATATTTTTTTTTATTTTGTCACGATGGTTACTTTTCAATGTCAAAAAGAAAATCTTATTTTCTTTTTCAATCTTTCATAGCAATCTTCTGTAGCTTTCAATTTGAACCTTTTACAAATTCACTTAACAGTGCTTCTTCACATTTGAGAAATTTTGAAAGTCAAAATTAAATGCAGTTGTAACAATTCAATGTTTGTATTGTTCTTTGATATATGATTTAAAGTAGCTATTGAAAGCATTTATAAATAATTCAGGAGGTGTGTATGTACAGTTCAAATACAGTGGATCAAGCTTTTGGATTTAAATGTATACATGTATATTAATTCACTGTATACACACTCCAAAGAATTAATAACAATCTAATTTTGCTTCCAATGGCTATTCTTCAGAATGTATCATGATAAAAGAAAAGAACTTTTATTCATTTCTTTTAAGAATATAATATGGAAAATATCCCATTCTCTGTGATAGCGTGTAGGAGAAAAGGAGACATTGCTTGTTAGGAGCAATTTCTCATTCATTCGTCACTTATCAGATTTCTAAAGTCAAGATAATGACATGTTAAAAATACTTAAAAGCTTCTTGATTTATTCCTTCAAATAAACTTGCCAAAAGATAAATTAAGGAATTATTTCTGATCCTTTAAAGCAATGGTTTCTACCCAATCTTGCAAAAGATTGATACTTAATAAATGTCATAAATTATTGCTTTAATTCTATACATGAAAATACACATATAAATTAGAGAAGTAAAGCATTTCTTGTTGGTTTATCAACAAAAGGATTGTGTCATCAGATTACCCTATCTTTGTCCCTGGTGTCATAAAAACATCTAAATAAACATTTCAATGCCTCAGTGGTTAAAGCCATACTTGCACTCATTTACACCTAAATTGTGAAAGTTTCAAAATAATTGAAAATTAACTTAAAAGTACTTTAAGTTCCCTTTTAGAGAGGTATTGAGGCTGTTATATGTTCACATGATGCTTTTAAAATAATGAATCTATAAGGTATGTTTACAATTAGCGATAAAACAAGGTCAGCAGAGAAGAGTTGGGAACCAATAAAACCCAAGAAATTCCCCATTTTGAATGTTCACAAATTGTTAATATTGTATAAATGACAGTATTTTTATGTGTTTCATGTGATTTTTCTAACCAGGTGATCGCCATCATTAATCCAAGTGCTCCTTGATATTTCAGATGTTACTTGAATGTAATCAAATTTGTGGGCACCAAAGTTGTGAAAATAACATTTTGAGAAATAGATAATAAATAGTGCAGGCGTTATATTGTCATGATACTATGGGTTTTCGCTATGTTTCAACATATTCTATCATAATTCATAACTGATATTACCCAGTTTTGCAGTTTTTCTGAGCGCTAGTATGCTTTTAATGTGTTGGACTCCGAACTTGTGGTCCTGGGTTCAAGCCCCACTGAGACCTCTGGTTTCGTGGGAGTTTCCTTTCTAGCCTTGTACTGGTGCATTACGTAACTGAAAACTGTTGGTATGGCCAGTATGGTACTGACGAAGGAGACCCATACGGGACCTGTGTCAGTAACTTACTATAACCACTACTAATGCCAGCCCCAAATATGTAGCGGCTAGTTTATTGAAATGTCATCTGCTGTAATGGTAGAAATTGTGCTAGTCACTTTTATAGAAAGCACTTATCCCTTTACTCTACAATACCTCAGATTGCAATATCCGCTGCAGACAGCATCAAACAACATCATTGTTTACAGATGGGTTGTTATATCAATACATATTTACACATGCATGTCCTCAACTTCAATGTAATTGGCTATAAATTATCATTCTATAAATATTGCACTAATAATCGTTGACTGTTTGTTTTAATTTTGATAACTCAAAAATTTCATCATGGGTTTAAGGCTAATTTACCAATGAGTTTGTACTTACATTGGTGAAAGTTGAAGAATTTCAGAAACCTGAAATCTCTAGTTCTTTATCATGAAATGGCAAGTTTGCTACACTAACATATAGGGACAAAAAGTCTCCAAATCCTGAAAATGAGAAATAATCCTGAACACTTTAACCTATGTACCTATTACATTGAGAAATACAGAAGGCTTTATATAGCCATTCTAATATATATACAAATAATGATTTATTGAACAAGTAGAGCAAGGCCATCGTAATATCCTTTTCTTTTTTCAGTCGAAAGTTTCAAATTTATCTCAAAATCACCACTTGTTATCTGCAAGAGCATTAAATTAGAAAAATGTTTTATGGAACAGGTTATAATTGTTTTATGATCTATTTCTTGAAACTGATTCTATGGATAATTATCCAACATTCAAAATCTTCCAGGCAATTCAGAGACTTTAGGAAAATCAAATGTTTATGTTTGGTAAAGCCCTGTTCATTATACATCACATCAAGGTGAAAATATTCATAGATAAAGTGAGCATGCCAAAGTGGATTAACTGCAACTGACCTTGAACCCAATGTAAACATTAAATATGGTTTGTATCAGAAACTGGTTGTTCATACCACTGCCGCTTCGCAGAAAATCATGAGCAAATGCAATATATCTAACTCCAAAACGTATATAACAAGTGTGTCTTTATCATTGTGAATGCTTGCTTAGTCCAAATCAAAACCATGCAAAATGGCTCCTTTACTGCTAGTCTATAATTTATCTATTCTGTGCAACTGGATAAATATCACTACAAGAAGAGATGTTGTGAAGAGCGTCGATTTACATACTTTTTCATTTTTTGTTAGTAACATAGTTAAGGTCATGCAATCTTACCATTTAACGAAAATGTCTTTAAATGCAGGCAATATTAAATGAATGAATCGCAGATACAACCCGACCGAATTATGGTTTCCTTCATTTTTCTTTAATATAAACAATGAAATGAGGTCAAGGCCACACAAAGATTCGTCCCATTACTATTTCGTGTTTGAACCCCGATTAGGGTTTTTTAACAACCGGAACAATCGTGTTCCACCTTTATCCATTTCCAAACAACAACGACATTTGACCATTCTGTTGCAGACGACTCTGCAAAACATTGTAGGAAAAGGAGAAATTGCTCATAACGAGCAATTTCTTCTTTTCCCTCAATACAATGTTTCCTGCCCTATCAGAATATTATTATTTTAATTTCATCACATTTTGAAATGTCGTCTGCAAACTCTTTCAATTTGGGACAGTTGAAAATTTGGCGGTGGTGAAGAGTTAAATCAAAAGCACCATCTGGTTGAAAAGAGACTATCTCATGAATTGAGGTTTTAACTTTTTGAAATAAATTGTAAAAACAACAACACAAATTTCGAAAGTAACATATAACTAGATTATTTGACAGCTTCCCAACCCTGCTCATAACTGTACAGAAAAGATAAAGAACATGAAGATTGCCGATATTGCAGACCGTTTAAACGGGTTCATATTGTTAACAACGATCTAAACTTGGTTTTTTTTATATGGGTTTTACATCACATCAACATTATTTCAGTTATGTAGCGATGCCCGACTCTTAATGATGGAGGAAGACCCATACTCAACTGCCCATAGGGGCTGGTTAAGGTGGGTAGAACCATCGGCATTCCGTAAGTCAGTCAGGAGACTGCCTCTCATGAAAATCCATATCCCTCTCAGGATTTGAACCCACGCGGAGAGGGGCCATGTGATTTCAAGTTCTGTACTCTAACCACTAGGCCACGGAGGCCCCTTCTAAACTTAGTATAAGAGGTGGTATTTTTTAGATACTGGTCATCGCCATGTTAACCGTGCATTCCCATAGACGCATCAAGCGGAGTTGGGTCGAGCAAGGAGGAAAGCAAACAGCGAAAACCTTTAATATATTGTATCCTTCTCAATTTGATGAGGATTTAATGAGAAATATCCACACTTACTACATTTGTCGTAAAGTTATTTCACACTAGCGTCGTGTCATTCATATCATATTAATTACCTCGCCTTAATTTCAATTTTTCACAATGAAATTAAGAATACATGAATGAAGTTTTCAAATGAAATTTCCAACCCTGGAAAGAGTCTTACAATATGAAAATTCATTTCAAGATTGCATTTGTTCTGTTCAATCTTTAAGGAGATGGGAGGGAGGGAGTTTTATTCACTTTTATTCTAGTGACATGTGTACAACTGTCATGAAAACAAATATCGAAACACCCGACCCCATGTGCCTATATATCACTTTCTATATGAGTTATTTATTAAATGATTTCTGTCTTTACGGTTCATTGTTTGTGAAAAAAGAAGTCATTTTGATAATAGTGTATTTTTACACAAACATACGTATTATTAACATAGCGTATCTTAACTATTGTTATACATCGATCTTTTACTTATGTAAACAGCTTTTGATACGTAGCTAGATAACGTTCGAACATGGTATTTCATGAGAGAGCACACTTATTTTCTTGAAGTATACACTTTCAATTATATCCCAAATATAATGCCAGTCACTATACGCCTCACAATACAAAACATGTGGGTTGTTTTGAGTTTTGATTTGATCCAACAAGATTTCGTACCTACAACGCGATAGTTCCTATAGGGGTCTATTGGACCCCTAGATCCAAACTACCGTGATAGTTAATATAGTGGTATATTTGTCCCCTAAAGCTCCGAACCACGGCGATAGTGCATATAGTGTTATATTGGTCCCCCTAGATTCGAACCACCGCGATAGTGCATATAGTGGTATATTGGACCCATTGGATCAGAATCAATGCGATAGTGCATATAGTGGTATATTGGACCCCCTAGATCCGAACCACCGCGTTAGTGCATATAGTGGTATATTGGTCCCTCTCGATCCGAACCACCGCGATAGTGTATATAGTGGTATATTGGACCCCCTAGATCCGAACCAACGCGATAGTGCATATAGTGGTATATTGGACCCCCTAGATCCGAACCACCGCGAGAGTGCATAATATTATGGTGGTATATTGGTCCCCCTAGATCCGAACCACCGCGATAGTGCATATAGTGGTATATTGGTCCCGCTAGATCCAAACCACCGCGATAGTGCATATGGTGGTATATTGGACCCCGTGCCCTAGATCCGAACCACCGCTATAGTGCATATAGTTGTATCTTGAACCCCCTAGACCCGAACCACCGCAGTAGTGCATATAGTGGTATATTAGTCCCGCTAGATCCGAACCACCGCGATAGTGCATATGGTGGTATATTGGACCCCGGGCCCTAGATCCGAACCACCGCTATAGTGCATATAGTTGCATCTTGGACCCCCTAGACCCGAACCACCGCAGTAGTGCATATAGTGGTATATTGGTCCCGCTAGATCCGAACCACCGCGATAGTGCATATGGTGGTATATTGGACCCAGGGCCCTACATCAAAACCACCACGATAGTGCATATAGTGGTATATTGGACCCCGGGCCCTACATCCGAACCACCGCGATAGTGCATATAGTGGTATATTGAACCCCCTAGACCCAAACCACCGCAGTAGTGCATATAGTGGTATATTAGTCCCGCTAGATCCGAACCACCGCGATAGTGCATATGGTGGTATATTGGACCCCGGGCCCTAGATCCGAACCACCGCTATAGTGCATATAGTTGCATCTTGGACCCCCTAGACCCGAACCACCGCAGTAGTGCATATAGTGGTATATTGGTCCCGCTAGATCCGAACCACCGCGATAGTGCATATGGTGGTATATTGGACCCAGGGCCCTACATCAAAACCACCACGATAGTGCATATAGTTGTATCTTGAACCCCCTAGACCCAAACCACCGCAGTAGTGCATATAGTGGTATATTGGTCCCCCTAGATCCGAACCACCGCGATAGTGCATATAGTGGTATATTGGACCCCCTAGATCCGAACCACCGCGATAGTGCATATAGTGGTATATTGGACCCCGGGCCCTAGATCCGAACCACCGCTATAGTGCATATAGTTGCATCTTGGACCCACTAGATCCGAACCACCGCGAAAGTGCATATAGTGGTATATTGGTCCCCCTCTAGATCCGAACCACCGCGATAGTGCATATGGTGGTATATTGGACCCCGGGCCCTACATCCGAACCACCGCGATAGTGCATATAGTTGTATCTTGAACCCCCTAGACCTAAACCACCGCAGTAGTGCATATAGTGGTATATTGGACCCCTTAGATCCGAACCACCGCGATAGTGCATATAGTGGTATATTGGACCCCCTAGATTCGAACCACCGAGATAGTGCATATAGTGGTAAATTGGACCCCCTTGATCCGAACCTACGCGATAGTGCATATAGTGGTATATTGGACCCCCTAGATTCGAACCACCGCGATAGTGCATATAGTGATATATTGGACCCCCTAGATCCGAACCACCGCGATAGTTCATATAGTGGTATACTGGTCCCACTAGATCCGAACCACCGCGATAGTGCATATAGTGGTATACCCCACTAGATCCGAACCACCGCGATAGTGCATATAGTGGTATATGGTCCCCTAGATCCGAACCACCGCGATAGTTCATATAGTGGTATATTGGTCCCCCTAGATCCGAACCACCGCGATAGTGTTTATAGTGGTATATTGGACCCCCTGGATCCGAACCACCGCGATAGTTCATATAGTGGTATATTGGTCCCCCTAGATCCGAACCACCGCGATAGTTGATAAAGTGGTATATTGGACCCACTAGATCAGAACCACCGCGATAGTTCATATAGTGGTATATTGGTCCCCCTAGATCCGAACCACTGCGATAGTGCATATAGTGGTATATTGGACCCCCTAGATCCGAACCACCGTGATAGTTGATAAAGTGGTATATTGGACCCACTAGATCCGAACCACCGCGATAGTGCATATAGTGGTATATTGGTCCCTCTAGATCCGAAGCACCGCGATAGTGCATATGGTGGTATATTGGACCCCGGGCCCTAGATCCGAACCACCGCGATTGTGCATATAGTTGTATCTTGAACCCCCTAGACCTAAACCACCGCAGTAGTGCATATAGTGGTATATTGGACCCCCTAGATCCGAACCACCGCGATAGTGCCTATAGTGGTATATTGGACCCCCTAGATTCGAACCACTGCGATAGTGCATATAGTGGTATATTGGACCCCCTAGATCCGAACCACCGCGATAGTGCATATGGTGGTATATTGGAACCCCCTAGATCCGAACCACCACGTTAGTTGATATAGTGGTATATTGGATCCCCTAGATCCGAACCACCGCGATAGTGCATATAGTTGTATCTTGAACCCCCTAGACCCGAACCACCGCAGTAGTGCATATAGTGGTATATTGGACCCCTTGATCCGAACCACCGCGATAATGCATATAGTGGTATATTAGACCCCCTAGATCCGAACCACTGCAATAGTTGATATAGAGGTATATTGGACCCCCTAGATCCGAACCAATGCGATAGTGCGTATAATGGTATATTGGTCCCTCTAGATCCGAACCACCGCGATAGTGCATATAGTGGTATATTGGACCCCGTAGATCCGAACCACCGCGATAGTGCATATAGTGGTATATTGGACCCCCTAGATCCGAACCACCGAGATAGTGCATATAGTGGTATATTGGTCCCCCGTAAATCCGAACCACCGCGATAGTGCATATAGTGATATATTGGTCCCCCTAGATCCGAACCACCGCGATAGTGCATATAGTGATATATTGGTCCCCCGTAAATCCGAACCACCGCGATAGTGCATATAGTGATATATTGGTCCCCCTAGATCCGAACCACCACATTAGTGCATATCGTGGTATATTGGTCCCCCTAGATCCGAACCACCGCGATAGTGCATATAGTGGTATATCGGTCCCCCTAGATCCGAACTTCCAAGATAGTGCATATAGTGGTATATTGGACCCCCTAGATCCGAACCACTGTGAAAGTGCATATGGTGGTATATTGGACCCCGGGCCCTAGATACGAACCACTGCGATAGTGCATATAATTGTATATTGAACCCCTTAAATCCGAACCACCACAATTGTGCATATAGTGGTATATTGGACCCCCTAGATGCGAACAACCGCGGTAGTTCATATACTGGTATATTGGACCCCCTACATGCGAACCACCGCCGTAGTTCATATATTGGTATATTGGACACCCTAGATTCGAACCACCGCGATAGTGCATATAGTTGTACATTGGACCCCCTAGATCCGAACCACTGCGATAGTGCATATAGTGGTATATTGGTTCCCCTAGATCCAAACCATCGCAATAGTACATATAGTTGTATATTGGACCCACTGGATCCGAACCATCGCGATAGTGCATATAGTTGTATATTGGACCCCCTAGATTTCATTTCATATCTTTATTTCCTCCAAATGATGATGATTGCATTTTCAAACAAACATACTTATTACACAAATATACAATTTTTAAAGAAAAGAAAGCGAGAAAAGCATTTAGAAATCAACATACATGATTACAACATAATGCCCTACATGTATGTATACTATTTTTGTATAGTCATTTTATGCAACATAGACACATATATGTCTTAGATAAGTCTTAAACAATTTCTTTACGTCATTGCATAACTTTTCAAAATGTTGTTACGTTAAACAGCACTTTTAAAAAGGGCGATGCTGTACCGACTATTCAACTTCCTCAAGTTTATTTATATATACTTGTATATTTAGAGTAAAATGGGATGAAAGAAAGTCCACCAATATCGGCTAAATTCTAAAGTTTGTCCACATGCAGTCAATGTAATACAACATTGTCATCATAAAGTCTATGTTGCTAACATCCAAAAGATTGATTAAATCTTGAAATGGAGCCCAAGCGAAATACATGCTTTTCTGTTATCACCAGATAAGTCACAGTGCTCAAGCTCATAAACACGTTAACCATGCTTTTCATGAATCATCTTAGATAAATTCTGTCTTATACTAAATAACAGAAGAGCAGCGAATTAAGCAATGCAACATTTCATTCCTATAGAAAACTCCACATTTGATACAAAGAACGTCTTCTTAAGATCTACCTAATATCATTTTAACTATATTTCTACATACATTTGTGTATTTGTAATTGCTTTTGCTGATATACCAAAATATGCTTTCACAAAAGGCTGGATGAATTAAAGCAAATATTTGCATCTCTAGGTCGTTATTCATTCGAATTTTATCCGACCAAGACTGGTGAAATACCAAATCTACACGATGCTTTGTAGTACTCTTCCAGCATCTGTATTGTAAAAAAGTACCACTACTATAATAAGAATTTGAGTGTTCTTCTAACCCATAGCTGGCCAGAATAATACATATATCAGGAAAGTATCCAAGCTGTTTCATATAGTTCATATAGTGGTATATTATTGTATATCTGCCTGACATTGCACAACCCGGCGGTCGGACATTGATCAGCAACCTATGTTTAAATAGTTTCGATGATATTCATTGAAAAGGTTGTTCGACAGTTGTATAGACCACGAGTACCTGGTCCAATCCACCGACTCGTCTAGATTTCCCCGATGGATATTTATGGACAAGGTGCGCATATGACGTCGTAAGATAAAATTGTAATTGGAAAACATGGAAACGTAAAAAAAACGTAGTTCTAGTTATTATCCCAGGAGTATCGTTATAAAACGGAAATTGTTGAAAACGACATCTGAGCAAACGACAGTGAATCCCTCTCGAATAAACATTATTCCATCTTCTTAACTTTAAAACTTCATTTTATGTTTGATATACATCTCAATTTGAATGATTTAAAGGGAGGTAAACACGTATTGATCAATAGTCTCCTCCCATTCTGTTTGAAGGATAAATTCTTAGTACCAGTATCAAGCAGTGCTATACTTTTCATTGAATGTAAGTCTTAAAATAAGGTTTTATGTAGGTGTTATTGAATAATTCGAATATGCTGGTTATACATATTTCTGCATTTGAAGGGTCAAGACTGGAGCTTTTCGTCTGCTTGTGAAAAACGCCGAACAGGGTGTAAAAATAGTGCATTTTCAGGTATGTATTGTTCAGCAACATTGACCGTCTGTTGCCCCCTATATATAGGTTAGAGGCTAGATAGTGAAATTTAAACGATATAGAAACCCCAAGGAAGGAGCGATAGCGACTGACGGGGTTTCTATGTCGTTTAAATTTCACTATATAGCCTCTAAACAATTTAGTGTTTAACCTACATTTCCATAGAGCGCTCTATTTGACGCTGGCAAACCACGCCTCTACGGGTATGATCTGCGAATGGCATAAAACTGCTGCTCAGTATTTTGAAATTCGACTTAGTGTTTAACCTACATTTTCATCCAATGAGAATGCGTCAATTTGAATTTTTTTGTTGGTTTATTTTCCATAAACTACTATTCGAGTGTTCTATCTGGGCTCTATGAGACTATTACTCTGGTATCACGCATGCGCATAAATGTGTAGTTTTAGGCTCCACCTCCAAATCAATGACACTTGTAAGCCTAGCCTACGGTAGCGATTGAAAGATCGCTGTGACGTCGCGGGGAGAAATAAACACAGAAATAAATAAAAAGGAATTACAATTAACTGGGTTATAGGGTTTAATCCTTTATCCTAACATCGTTGTTGAAAAAAGAAACTAAACTATATTAACCTTTTACATCACTGGGTAGTGCAGTTTTCTTCTTCCAAATATGGTATGGCAGATTATTGACAGCCGCGGAAGGCGTGGTTTATTTCGAATTTCAAAATACTGAGCAGCAATTTTATGCCATTCGCCGATCATACCCGGAGAGGCGTGGTTTACCAGTGCAAGATAGAGCGCTCTATGGAAATGTAGGTTAAACACCAAGTTATTTAGAGTCTAGATAGTGAAATTTAAACGATATAGAAACCCCGTCAGTCGCTATCGCTCCTTCCTTGGGGTTTCTATATCGTTTAAATTTCACTATCTAGCCTCTAACCTATATATAAACCACGCCTTCCGCGGCTGTCAATTGCATGCCAAGAATCTGCCATACCATATTTGGAAGAAGAAAACTGCACTACCCAGTGATGTAGATTGCAATGTTGTTTTGAGTTTAACCCGTTACCCCATAATTTATTCCTCACCTACAGCAGAAAACTTGAGAAGCCCTTGTGACAAAAGAAGAAATTGCTTGTAACGAGCAATTTCTCCTTTTGTCGCAATATTTTCTTTTCAATTTCAAAAAGAAATTGTGTTTTTCATAATGTATATATGTGTTGTCTGTTGATGCTTTCAATTTGTACCCGTCACATTATTCCTAACGGGGTAAAAGGTTAATATAGTTCAGTTTCTTTTTTTCTCAACGATGTAAGGATACCCAGTTAATTGTAATTCCTTTTTATTTATTTCTGTGTTTATTTCTCCCCCGCGACCAATCGGAACTCTTCGGGTATTTCCGTGAGCTGTGAAATACACCTCGGATATAAGTGTAGGGTTACAATTTTTCGGGTAAATCGGCATCCGCCGATGAACACCTTTTCTAAGCGTGCATGTTAAGTAGTTCAATGTGTATGGAAGTGTTGGACATCCTTTTTAATCACTTTTGATCAGTAACTCATACCAAATGGCGAACTTGTTGTTGTGACATGTATACTTGTTTCCCTTATCAAATTTAACGACTTTTTGGATTTTACAGTCAAGATCTATTTTTAGAAACGAAAGAAAGTGACGTCATTCTCGCGGGAAACAATATGGCGTCATCCCTATTATTTCAGAGGTGTTTTCTATTGGATAAACCCGATGTGTTCAGATTGCCCCGCGACGTCACAGCGATCTTTCAATCGCTACCGTAGGCTAGGCTTACACGTGTCATTGATTTGGAGGTGGAGCCTAAAACTACACATTTATGCGCATGCGTGATACCAGAGTAATAGTCTCATAGAGCCCAGATAGAACACTCGAATAGTAGTTTATGGAAAATAAACCAACAAAAAAATTCAAATTGACGCATTCTCATTGGATGAAAATGTAGGTTAAACACTAAGCATGAATAATTATGACGCGGTATATTGAATACTCGACAGTCTTCCTATTACAGTCGATAAACAATAGAGCTATACACATTATATATCAACAGGTAATCTTAGAAGCATTTATTAAATAATGCACGTGGACGAACCACGTGATCGAACATTACGGACGGCTCCGAGGATATATTAGATACTCAACATAGCGGGTAATTCATGCTAATCAGGCAGGTCAACAGACGGTGAATGTTGGTGAACAATACATACATTGTACGATAGTAAACAATCTCCGTGGTCGTGCACCACTTTTCTGTGGATAAGTTGCATGTGTGGAAAGTGCAACTAGTGGAGATGGACCTCCTGTATTCGTATAGAATTATATAGAAATTGAAAATGTGTCAAAATTGAGACTCGGACACATGATCTTTTGCCGTGTCGATGACCGGTTATTGCATAAGGAATATGCTATTTAATAATTGGTCAGATGTTTTCTTTCATATTTTTAGAAGGCCACTGGTAATAAAGCATTTAGTGTATAAATATTGTTTCTGTACGTTTTGTTTTCGCGACTCATTGAGGCGAGATATGACAGACGTACCCTGTCGTCCCAAACAAAGGCCTATTAGCATGTAGTGCCACCTAAAGAGACACGCCACCTCTATACAGCGGTTACAGGCTGTCACGGTGAACATCATTAGCTAGAATATGAGATTCGACAGCTGGAGTTGGAAGGCAGCTGTGTTCGGTTTGAATCATACAGGCTCGTTTATTTGTGGAAAGGCAAGATCGACGAACGTCAGGTAAATATACCGAACTTATTTTCCGTTTCGTTGCGTATTTTGGGGGTCTTTAGCATCGTTTTCGACATTTTCTTTTTCAAGAAATTTAACACCAACAGGTCACACAACAACTATCTCCCTAGAGCTATATCAGTGCCATAACATGTGTTTTTCTTTCTTTCTATATTTTTAGTTACAACTGGCTTTCAGGCCGTGATATGTGTTCAGTTAGTCAGATTGTCAGGGCGGAAAACCATATATACTGTTTTTATCATTGGGTCATTTCTTCGGTTGATATTTAAAAAGTAGAAATGATGCTTCGAAAGGAATAACACTTTAAAATATCATAACCACATACTAGGATCTACCTGAACATCCCACAGTATGTTTAACCCTTTACCAAACGCCAGATTTTAGACTGTCCCAAATTTAGATAGTTTGCAGACTACATTTTAAAATGTGATGAAATTAAAAAATGATCTTCTGATAGGACAGAAAACATTGTGGGAAAAGGAGAACTTACTCTTTAAGAGCAATTTCTCCTTTTCCCACAATGTTTTCCAGAGTCGTCTGCAACAAACCTGTAAAATGCCGTTATTGTTTGGTAATGGGTAAAGTGATGTTTATGACAGTCTGATAGTAGCGACTAATTCGCCTGTAGAAACGAGCTTAGTACTAAAAGGGGTTTTTCAAGCACTGTTTAGATCTGTGATAGGTTGTCGATAAGTAAATAAGTTTGTAAATGATCGTCTCCCAAATTTCATTGTTTCGCCCCTTACCGTTCGATGGAAATACAGATTACACTGTCAAATTATTGTAGAAAAGGGAGCAATTGGTCATAAACCAACACCTACACCCATTCTTTTAAAGGAAGGCGTTATCGCATATTTAACTTCCAAAATACCATCTGCAACTATGGGTTCTATGGTGCATGTAAAATTCTTTTGAAACATAGACTTTCTTGCCAAAATTATTCATTATTGCTATTCGAACCAGCCGGGCTAACCACTTACTAAACCATGTAAACCATTGTGCGTCGGTTCTGATCTGTCGTAAAGGAACCTCCGTGACCTAGTGTTTAGAGTACTGACCCGAACATTGCATGCCTCTTGTCTGCTTGGGTTCAAATCTGGGTAAAGGTAGATTATGATGTACATGAGAGGTAGTCTGTCTGCTTAATAACACAGTGCTTGTTATTCCGCCTCGCTACACCGGCCCTTATTGACAATAAGCCTGGAATCTTCCACTATGGATTCTAAGTCGGATATCGCAATATAACTGAAATAACGTTGAAGCGATGTTAAACACTTAAATTGGGAGCAGACAAAAAGTGGGGAATGCATTTAATGGGGATTTTTTTATTTCCTTGTGGTTTGGATCAATATAGATAGTTACATATTGGCTGTCGTTCAGATACACAAATGTACATGTATATTTCCATGCCCTGTAGCCATTAGGAATGTACTTTTATTCGGTTATTGTCTTACATGATACACACATGTCTTAGCGGTATTCACACTATATATGGGTCTCGACATAAGGGCACAGTTTTGTAATGTTCGTCATTATCCTGGGTTTCTCTAACAATACGTCTTCTTTACTTTGTTAAAGAGAAAACATCTTATAATAGATCACATGTTAAAATATGTCTCTGGATTTACTGTTTACACCTACATTAAGGACTACACAATGTAATGACTGAAATTTGAAAATGGTAGGGTTGGTTAGGAACTTCTTATATTGAAGTTTTGTGATAGATGCAACACATTTATCTTAAAATGGAGCTGTTGAACGTGTTTTGTTAAAGGTGAACTTTAACATGAAATAGAAAGAATAAGACATATTTTGATTCATCCTTGTTTGGAACAAGTTAATGAAGAAAAGAAATGCACATCTTAGTATAAAGCACATGTATGTATTACACTGCTAAGAGTTCCATTTACATACCCATATACTTCATCTTTTGAATTTCAAATTATATTCGTTTATCTATAATTCATAATTTTCAAGTTGCAGAGGCTCACTCGGTACAAATATTAATACCAATAAAGAAAAGTTGGTGGTCATTTATTGCCAAACATTTTTACCCAACTACTTTGAGAAAAAAAATCAACTACAACTTATGCTGTTAATACACACATACATGTATGCTGTTTGAGAGAATATTCTTTTTAATTGATTGGTTTTATTTTGAGAAAAAGGTGAATTCACCAACATATATATACATCTTTTTGACTTAGCCTTCATAGTCGTTCTCCAGTATATACACTATTAGAAACATGGAAACGTGGTGTCAGTAACTTGTTCAATCGGTCAAACAATGTCTCGGTAGTGTGCCACATTTACAAACGAATCTTCATTTAATAATTTCTTCATTCATATCGTATTTAGAAACATTCAAATAAACGACAATTCCATTTTTTTCTTAACATTTATTAAGTATCTACAGGGTACAGCGTATCTCTAAACATCCACAGCAAAAAGCTTACACACTAACTTTAAGAAGACTTTACTTATGGTGGGTGTTTTCTCCCTTGTTTACCAATAGCTTCTTTCGCATAATACAAGGATAATATTTGTCTCGATACATTATACTCATTATAGGTATGTGAATACATTGATCTAGAAACACTGACTTTTATTTCAGTAACCATGAAGTCCCAGGCAGTACCACCCAGAGGAATAAAGTATTTTAGTCTGGTCAGTATAACTAATACTATATAGGGTACTCGCATGGCCGATGTGTGGATCTATAGTCTATAGCAATCTTTTCATTGGTGTCTGCTTATTGCCTACAGCCTACATACGGGCTTGTAACGCTCTGATATTCATAAGTACCCGGACTTATAGTTATAGACATACATATAGCTATCTCTAGTGATGGAATTGTGCATACAGTTTGCGGCCAAGGGCCAATATCACAAAAACATGATATGAGTTCATTACGATTGGCAAATTTTGATCAACTTTTGCTTCTTTTGCATTAACACTGTTAAAGGACAAAAGACAGTTGAAAACTATGTTCATATCATCAACACAAAACGTTGTTAGATATACGCCGGCCTTGTCGGCGACAATCACATAAAGTTATTAGAAATGAAGAACATATTGATGTTTTCATAAAGTTAAAACTTTTCTGTAGAAAATCGCTTAGTTACAACAAACAGGGTTATAATGGCATTGCTTTCGTTGTTTTCGTCAAACGCTTCAGACTGTACCATAGAGTCTATATTCATCATTATTCAACATTATGTACGCTGTATCTAACTATGCATACTATATCGGTATAAAACTGTTAAGAGTTCAGTGTTCCGGAATTGTATGCAACGACAACCCTTGTTTTATGGCTGCACAGTCCGCTCCAATAGAGTACTCCATAATATTACATTTTGACGCATTAACTGAAGGAGAATTTATAAACACTGTCAAATTGATCCATTTCTCCTAGTGAACAATTAATCCTTTTGTCCTATACTTAATACTTTATAGATTTTTGCTTTCAATTTGGCCCAGTCATAAATTGCCATGGTAATGGACTAAAGGGTCTACCAATATTCCATTTTATGTCATTCCGATATAGTGAAACAAGGAGCTAAAATAAAACAAACTTAACCCTAAATTTTGTTTAAAACAAAAAAATAAAAAAATAGATTGTTATATCCAGCCTCAGGCATCCGGAAAAAACGCGATATAACTGCCAAACTGGTTTGAACGACGTTAAACCCCTTTCCCACATTAACGCACGCAACTTGTTTTTTTTTTTTCACTTTCAGGTGTCATTAGTATTCGCGTTAGTATTGACTATAATGGTCATTATGAGTCACGTCCCAACAGAGCACAGAATGTCTGCGTTATTTAACCAGGTATTTCTGGCGAGAACCGATCCCAGACTATTCGATAATACGACTCACCCGGATGTGTCGCCATCTTGTGCTGATTGTCGTAAAGACCTTTGGACAGACTCGGAGTTTCGCTACGTGTTCGGGGATTATGAATTTCCGGAACCGAACTGTGACGGGAAGTTGTTGGTTTACGAATGTGTCACATGGTTATGTGGGGGCCTGGGGGACCGAGAGAAGGGAATAATGTCTGCGTTTGTACTCGCCATGTTGACTAACCGAACATTTGTTATCGATCACCGTAAACCTTGTGATATAAAAAAGTTCTTGGAGCCAAACGTGTACGATTGGTCGAAATGTCTTCCACACGTTATACCGGCGCGGACCAAGGGGCATTACATTATAAACTACATAGATGGCGGAGGAAACTTACCCAAGGTGTTCACTGGACTAAAGCCAGGGGATATTTGGACACAAAATGTCGTCACAATTCACGTTAACATCAATATGCTGAAGAGAATAAAAGGCCATCCGAGTACCCCCCGAATGTTGCCATGGTTACTGTCTACGCCGACGCCAGATGTAGTCACGGGTTTGATGCATGCTCTGTTTAAAACAGAAATTAGTCTGGAAAATCACCTTCAACAGTTTATAGGTGAACATACGGGGAATGGTAGCAGACAGTTTGTTACAGTACATATCCGAACCGGCTTCCTGAACATTGCCCGCGATATTCCTGTTGTATTCAAATTCCTTGAACAGTATTCAGACAAAAATAAGTATTCCTTATATGTAGCATCCGATAAGTTAGAAATTAGGAATCAAGCAATGCAGAAGTTTAAAAACTTTGCGTCGGTCAATCGAGAGATTGTTCACATTGATCAGTTTAACAAACCCTGTGAAGGGGTGTACACGGCAGTTTTTGAACAACAAATTCTCTCGCGAGGAGACATACTGGTGATGACACCGAGCGGGTTTTCACGAGTGGCGGCTTTCATCCGGGGAACCTCAGATAATATGTTCCTTTTGAAGATTGCCGACTCTAACCCGCATTTTGAGTCTGTGAAATTGGACAGTTTATTCCAAGTGCTATGAATTCTGGACTGTACCTAAGGTCGTATCTTCTGTACGTAAAAGCAATGACAAAGTATCCAGTAGGCTTGACAGTATTTTAAATGCACGGGTGTTCAATTTGACTTCATGTTATTGTTGGTCCAAAAACAAAATGCTAGGACATACGGTTTACGGAACAACTAAGTTTGACTGTTTGTGATTCAAAACGGCCTTATTAATAAAACATTGATGCATAACGAGGGAAAAGGCGGATTGAGTATACTTGAGTGAATCTACAACATCTCACCCCCATTCAATGTTTCATTCACTATTTCCTGTTATAATGAAAACATTTGTATAGCAATTCACAAACCGCAATGTACATGAACAGCTTTGGAGTGCATTTCAGGAATATAAATATGAACTCCTGAATGTAAGAAAGCTCGAGGTGAATTTGAAAAGAAGATATCTGAGGAAGAAAATCCAAAAGCGTTCTATAACTATGAAGATAGCCAAAGAAAAGTGAAGTCAGAAATCCCCAACCTCAAGCGTACATATCAATCGTACACACCAAATGACACTGAAAAGGCTACTGAACTAAGATCCTTTTTCAAAACTGCCTTTGTAAAAGAGACACAGTACCCAACTCTGAAAACAGAAGTGGGGCAAACAATATCAAAGAGGTTGACTTTGACATTGAAACATTGTTTAACAATTTTAAAGTAAAACAAATCTTGTGGGCCAGACCGTCTGCACCCAAGATTATTATATATTAAGCATATTAAGCTAAGATCTTCAATAACATAGCCATTGACTGTAATATTTTAACATTCATTCCATGAGGGTGAAGTTGTTGCAGATTGACTTTAATATTTGAACATTCATTCCATGAGGGCGAAGTTGTTGCAGATTGACTTTAATATTTGAACATTCATTCCATGAGGGCGAAGTTGTTGCAGATTGACTTTAATATTTGAACACTCATTCCATGAGGGCGAAGTTGTTGCAGATTGACTTTAATATTTGAACATTCATTCCATGAGGGCGAAGATTTGCAGATTGACTTTAATATTTGAACATTCATTCCATGAGGGCGAAGTTGTTGCAGATTGACTTTAGTATTTTAATATTCATTCCATGACGGTGAAGTTGTTACAGATTGACTTTAATATTTGAACATTCATTCCATGAGGGCGAAGTTGTTGCAGATTGAATTTAATATTTTACAATTCATTCCATGAGGGTGAAGTTGTTACAGATTGACTTTAATTCTTGAACATTCATTCCATGAGGGCGAAGATTTGCAGATTGACTTTAATATTTGAACATTCATTCCATGAGGGCGAAGTTGTTGCAGATTGACTTTAATATTTGAACATTCATTCCATGAGGGCGAAGTTGTTGCAGATTGACTTTAATATTTTAACATTCATTCCATGAGGGCGAAGATTTGCAGATTGACTTTAATATTTGAACATTCATTCCATGAGGGCGAAGTTGTTGCAGATTGACTTTAGTATTTGAACATTCATTCCATGAGGGCGAAGTTGTTGCAGATTGAATTTAATATTTTAACATTCATTCCATGAGGGTGAAGTTGTTACAGATTGACTTTAATTCTTGAACATTCATTCCATGAGGGCGAAGATTTGCAGATTGACTTTAATATTTGAACATTCATTCCATGAGGGCGAAGTTGTTGCAGATTGACTTTAATATTTGAACATTCATTCCATGAGGGTGAAGTTGTTGCAGATTGACTTTAATATTTTAACATTCATTCCATGAGGGCGAAGATTTGCAGGTTGACTTTAATACTTGAACATTCATTCCATGAGGGCGAGGATTTGCAGATTGACTTTAATATTTGAACATTCATTCCATGAGGGCGAAGTTGTTGCAGATTGACTTTAATATTTTAACATCCATTCCATGAGGGTGAAGTTGTTGCAGATTGACTTTAATATTTTTACATTCATTCCATGAGGGCGAAGATTTGCAGATTGACTTTAATACTTGAACATTCATTCCATGAGGGCGAAGTCGTTGCAGATTGACTTTAATATTTGAACATTCATTTCATGAGGGCGAAGTTGTTGCAGATTGACTTTAATATTTGAACATTCATTCCATGAGGGCGAAGTTGTTGCAGATTGACTTTAATATTTGAACATTCATTCCATGAGGGCGAAGTTGTTGCAGATTGACTTTAATACTTCAACATTCATTCCATGAGGGCGAAGATTTGCAGATTGACTTTTATACTTGAACATTCATTCCATGAGGGCGAAAATTTGCAGATTGACTTTAATACTTGAACATTCATTCCATGAGGGCGAAGTTGTTGCAGATTGACTTTAATATTTTAACATTCATTCCATGAGGGCGAAGTTGTTGCAGATTGACTTAAATATTTGAACATTCATTCCATGAGGGCGAAGATTTGCAGATTGACTTTAATACTTGAACATTCATTCCATGAGGTCGAAGTTGTTGCAGATTGACTTTAATATTTGAACATTCATTCCATGAGGGCGAAGTTGTTGCAGATTGACTTTAATATTTGAACATTCATTCCATGACGGTGAAGTTGTTGCAGATTGAAAGCATGCAAATGTGGAGGCTTTGTTCAAGAAAGGAGAAAGAGACTCTGTAGGAAATTATCGTCTGATTAGTTTAACCTGTATTCTTTGTAAAATAATGGAAAATATTATTCGCTTAAACATAGTACATCACATGAACTCCAACAAACTGTTTTCAAATGCTCAATTTGGGTTCCGGTTACTACGTTCATGCTCTCTGCAATTATTATACCAATTATTATACCCCGTTCACGATGGCCATCATTGGTAGATAGGTCGAAATTTTCTCCTCAGTTTTGAGGGCCCCGATAGGAAACTATTTCCCACCCGACGAGTACCGACGTGTAAAAATAACATCGATATGAGATATTATAAACGGTTCAAAAATCTCCATCGGTGAGATTTTTTTTTACAGTCACCGATTTGACGCCTGTCTATCACAGATATTACCGATTGGTTACCGATATGTCACCGATAAGCAACATATAAGTCACCGATGAACAGCTGTTAATCACCGATGGAAAAACGAGAAAATGAGCTCGCCGGTGTTCATCTGCAGTCGTGGATAAATGTATGACAAATTCAAGATAAAACGGTCATCAGCATAAAGTATTGCACGCCAAAATTGGAATTCGATTTGCATACTTAACCTTTTTGAGCAAAATGGCTAAACGAGCATCAAAATAATCACTGACTTTTGAAAGTCTTCTTCCTAGTCAAGTTGGGCTTAATTAGATGCAGGATACCTTATTTTCATCTGATTGTGCGGACATAAGCAGGCTTCTACCACTAGGTTCTATTACATTGCGAAAAGAACTATTTGGCTTATTGACATATTTACATGTATTCACAAAGCAATCTCTATTACTCTTCTTCCCTAAGATATGGGATCGTTTATGATTAATTTCTCAGTACCATAGTCACATCTACTGTAGGACATTGTCAAATATGTCTGCGTCCAAAAGATGTCGTCACCGATGATGGAAAATGGCATTTTTGAAGAGCTGCGGGCGGTGGGAACCTATTAGTACTATATAAAAGCATCTTGCGAAGCTCAGAGTTGTGTTTTTCTGTCAGTGCATCAGACTTGCGTCCATACTCTCGAACATCTATTTGAGTAAGCATAAACTAATGTCACAAGTACAACTAAGGACAAACTGTAATAGTTATTGTACCCTGATACGGAACGTTTGGGCTTACCCAGAGCAATGCACTTACCACCAAGTGCTCCGCATGCATGAGGTTCGTACAACCGATGTCAAACTCGAGAGCTATGTTTTTTAGTCGTCAGGAGTGTTAAGAATAGGTATAACCTTTTCACTGTGTATTTCTCTTGAATTACCAGGCAGACTTGGGATATGAATAGGGAAATTGTTGACTTTGTTACCCAGAAAACGTAGAAGGAAAGGTATAAATCGTCTGCTGTAAGTTGAATTTGTGTTACCGCAAACTTTAATCAGAATCAAACGGCCACCCTGAATACATAGTTTCTTGTTGACTGAGTTTAGGTGTGAGATTTTGCAACCCCTCGTCAAATATCTTGACTCATGTAGTTTTGTAGTTCTCTACGATATACAAGGTCAGTGAAGGCTGTTTATACTGGAATTTTCTTTCATGTGTTAAGCATGGTCTGGTCAATTATCTCTTTCTCCCTTTCCAATTCACATGTACTCTATTGGTCGGTGGATTATCTGTATGGCATGGCCAATAATGGGCAAAACCTGTTGCCGCAACAGGATTCCGAATTGCTTGGTTTTGTGCCCTTTTTGATTATTTCAGTTGGCGAATTACAAGTACTGACAACAACCGGTGACAAAATTGGTCCCTATTTATCACCGATAACGCCGATCGACCAACGAGTCTACCACCGACCATATCCGACTAAACATGACGGAGAAAGTTAAACCAATTATGGAAAGCTAGCAAACGCCGATTGATCACTGCCATGCCGATTTACAAAAGGTTTACAAGCGACGAGGGACCGTGTCGTCTTGACATTGTATGCGATGAACAAATCCTTATCGCCGATTCAACAGCGATACCCGTTCACACCAAAACTTTTAATTAACATCACCGATGACAAAAGGTAAACAATACCAATATGTTCACGGATTTAGTTCGATTTAAGTCCGACCGTCAGTGTGAACACCTCATTAGAGCAAATAGAAAGATGGACAGAATGGATCAACGAAGGGAAATGCTTTGATTGTATCTACTTTGACTTACGTAAGTAATCATACTGTTGTTCATGCTAGATTACTTGAAGAAATAAAGTCCTGTGGGATTGATGGTTAACTGTTGCAGTGGGTCAAAGCATTCTTAATAGGAAGAAAATAGCGTGTTGTAGTACAGAACCAGACCCCAGAGGGGACACACATTACTAGTGGCATCCCTTAAGGCAGTGTTTCAGGGCCCACCCTATTCCTTATCTACAATAAAGCTGATGATACCAAACTGTACAGCATAGCAAACACTGCAGAAGATCGTGAAAATATCCAACAAGATACAGTTAAATTATCAGGCTGGGTAAACAAATGGCTCCTGAAATAAAACATTGATAAATGTGCAACCATTCATTCCGGTCATGGAAATGAACAACAAACCTACTTTTTAACAGTATATGGCATCCAGACAGATATAAAAGTTTTAGATCAAGAGAGAGACCTTGGTGTTCTGTTCGATAAAGATCTCAAGTTAAATCAACATATGAATAACTGTATAAATAATACCAACAGTGTTATTGAATTAGTGCGGCGTATTTTCATCCATGTTCAAGAAAAATCCTTCAAGAATCTGTACAAAACACTTATTCGACCACATATTGAATAGTTTGATATCATCGGGGATCCAAGATTTATGAAAGACATTGAAGCCATTGAAAGAATTCAAAGAAGTGTTACAAAACTTGTGAAAAATATGAGACACTTGCTATATGCAGAACATTTGAAATCACTAACATTAAACTTGATCATACCGTTGATTCCTAGGAAACATGATTGAATGTTTTAAGTTGCTAACAACAAAGTAGATCTCAACTATAGAATGTTGATAAATGAAAATGAACAACTACGGGGCCATTCACTCAATCTTAAGAAGAAAGCAGTAGGAAATGACAGACTGAAGAATATTTTTCCAGATGATTATAACAGGCTGGAATAGACTGCCCGAGTGTGAAATTGCAGTAGCGACTGTTTACGGCTACAGGGGGGTGGGGGGGGGGGGTATATAAGTATACAAGACTTATAAGGTGTTTCAGGAAAGGAGATATAGAGCTGTATTGTTCATTGTGGCTTGGGAAACTTTTCAGAAAAGCCACTTACCATCGCCCTATCTTGACCGCTATTGTTTCATTTCTATCTATATTCAAAACCTTATTTGGATTCTCTTGGTGCCTTCCTTTAGTAAATTTCTTCAAATTCATATATGAGAAGACCATGAATTGAAGGAAATTCTACATTGTGTTTATACTAATCTAATTGATGAAACAAACGAACCAAGATGACTGGCACGAGTCCGTATAGGTAACACGTTGATGCATCTTCTAACGAAAGAAAAGAAAAGAAAGAAAACTTGAAAAGTTTCCAAATATTTTCACATGAAAGTGCTCAATCAGTTATTTTGACACGATAATGTCGAACTGTCGCTGCAAAAAGCAGTGTCATTACAAGTTTAACCATTTCCCCGCAGGGTTACAGGGAATTTCAGTTGGCGCGCCTCTAAACACGTTATTCAGATGGCGGTAAAGGTAGCCCTCAATTATAACACTGAGAACTGTTAAGAAAAGATCCAAGTTGTCAAAAAACGGGAAAACTCATTCTGATTAAAAAAAAAACCAGTTCACGATGTTCTGTTGAATCTGTTGGAGCCGATGTGATAGACTGCTTGCATACGAAATGACCATATAAACGTTTCAGGGTAGACTAGCGACAATACTCCGACGTTTTATACATAACGTGTAACTACGAATTTCTTGGATATACACATGTTGTTGATTTTTCACCCACATTGTTTTTTTTTTAAATCGCACCAGTCATGACAAGGTACACAGAGAGGTGTGCAGTTTATCAGGACACATGGTGAGCCCGTTTTGGATACCTAAATACAGGTTAATTTGAGATGACGTTTTCGATAAGTCATGATTGAGGTGACCACCTGACTGCTGGGCTAGACTTTACAGCCGTGGGACCAACACTCTTGGGTTTAAATGGCCATGACATGACTTCTTTCATCGAATTTAAATAAGGTTTATGACTTTTTTACATCTACAGATGTACATGTTTATAAAGGGAATGTATGAAGAGGCAACTGGATTGGGCTACAAGTTAACACAACATATATAGGTCCAGCGTGGCTCAGGTGGTTGGCTTAGAAGCCGGAGGCGTCCCGTGTTCGAGCCCCACCGACACCTCTGATTTCGTTGGCGTGGACTTTGGCAAGTCACATCAGAGCCGTAGCTCAGTATCGTTTGATCCAGGAAAGCCACAGAAGTCACAGCCTTAGGTCTTTATCCTGTAAACGGTAAACGGTGTCTGTAACATTAGAGGTTGGCTTCTCCATACAGTAACTGTAGCATATTTTGTAACATATAACACATATTGTAAATATCTTTACTTTTTGGATTTGAAATAAAATTGATAACGTTCTAAAATAAAATTGATGGATTAGATATGAGCTAGAAGGGTTATTTTGCATAGCAACTAAACATGGAGTGATCATAACTCAATATCCTTATTGTACCTTTTAGTTCATATGTTTAAACTTATTTATTTTACATCAATTGTGAAACAAGTTCTTACAACTTAGATAAATCACTCCGGATTCTGATTCCTGGATACTACACCAGTACTCGCGCCGATTCGTGGATTAGTCACCGGCAATTTTCACCCCGCCTAACGGGGATTCGGACCCGGGACCCTCGGTACAAGAGGCCGACGCTCTAACCCTGGACCACTGTCGAGTGTCGCCCAAATAACACCCAAACCTTTGTCCTCCTATAAAACCATTATAGATTACAAGCACAACACAAGACACGCCCATACAACGTTGTACCAGTCTACATGTATGAGAGAAGAGGACTATAACAGTAAACTTAACACACCAATACCAGTCTATACAGGATTCTTGTCCTTTCTTTATGAATCTATCGACAATCTGACTATCCACAAGTATTTTTCTCTTAACAATGTGTTGGGCATTTCTAAAATAAGTATAATTTAGGACGTAAATTTCATTACAAAATGATTTTTTTAGTATTATAAAGCGGATGGAATATACGGGTTGCAGTCAGCAAGTCAATCATTTGATTGGAACATTGGAACATAGATGACAACCGCATTGAGGAATTTTTCGAAGAACTGCGCCATGGTGACTACATCTATTGGTATCCTAGCAAGATAGATTTTAGTTATATTTCCTTCAAAACATTATGATGGAAAACTAGATCTTGCAAACAATAAAATAGTCAATAAAAAAGAACTTTTTATATCAGGATAAAGCGTGTTCCATAAATTTACAGTTGATGGAATTACATACCAAGCATATATTTGTAAACAACTCCCAACGGTAGAATACTTTTCTCCCTTTCGTAAGTTATAGTATCCAGAAGTGTTTGTGGCAAATCTACTGATAAATATTATTGCAATTGGTTGTTTCTATGCTTAAACTAAGATTAACTTTTGAATCGTACGTCCATCTGCAAAGAATATCATCCCGTTTTCTGTTAATAGAGTAGCCTATCAATAGAAACTGGTCGTGTGGAACTTAAATAGTTCTAGCAGGAATGTTTTTTTTTCTTCAAGGATGAACTTGTCATACAGTGTGAAACTATTCCTAAGAGATGATTTGTGTTCTTTTGATTTTGAATTTGAGAAATCTATTTGTTTCTAGAACTTTTAACGCCGGAGATATTACGAGTCCTCTTCGTCCTCTTCGATGCTAGGGCTCTACAGTGACTTGCCAAAGGCGACTCCTAAGCCACGAAGGTCCCTGTATCACTTTCTCTATCTCAGCAAGTTTTTGTTTTAAAAAGTATCATATAGAACTGATGCAATCCTGTTAATACTTAGCCATTTTTCGTTAAACAAGAGTACTAAAGGGTGATTAATTTGCTTAAATTCAAAATAAAAAAGGTCGTTATTATATATAAAAAAAACGTTACATTCTTATCTGACTATAATCACTTTTGATGTAAGCATTTGTTGGACTTTGAAAACATGAACTTCAATCCTTTCTGACAAATACTGACCTATATTCTGACAAATACTGACCTATATTCTGACAAATACTGACCTATATTCTGACAAATACTGACCTATATTCAGATCTTAATTTTGATACAAAATACCAAAATCTAGATCTTGTATCTTTAGGAGGAAAATGTATCCAACCTGGTCCTTGGGGATAAAACGTCTTGTTTCTATTCTATAAAAGCGCCGTAATAATAACGTTGTTAGAACAATATTCCTCGATAGCAAACGCTTGTATTATTATCACATAAATACTTTCATAAAGTTTGGTAATGATTGGGTGAGAACTTTTCGAATTAGAGAGCGGCCACTCAAGGGATTTAACGAGTTTGGTAAAGATTACGTAAGAACATTTTGAATTACAGCTCGGGAAAAGAAAAAAATGACCATTTTTTATATTAATGGGGCATACAAACTCCAAAGTTCCTGTAGTTGTCGCGTCAGACATCGAACTTGAGCGGGGAATGATGACAGCATACATATTTACGAACTTAAAACCACTGACTGCTTTCACATATATTACAACAGTAGAATGAAATGAAGCTATTTCTTGAACTCAATACTCGTGAGAATTTAAAAAAGACAAACTAGGGGTCTCAACATTGGGTCACGTGATTAAACGGGAGGGTATATTTGATAACGATATACACGAATCACGTGTACGATAAATCATTATTACGTATATCTTATATTGACCTATAAGCAGTAGTTATCGGTGTTCTGAAGGGGAAGTGAAACAAGTTAAATGGCCGTGGTAGCGGATTGTTATTGCTTGTACTTCGGGTAGCATGATGTATGATTAGTGTTAATTAAGACAGAATGGAATTGGTGGGTACATTTCTACTTTACATTATATCTATTATATGCGCCTTTTATAAGTGTGAGAAAAATCAAACAATCAAACATTCGAATTAATATTCTTTTTACGTGAATGTTTTTGTCACGAAACATTTTTACAAGTTCGAAACACAGATGACATCTTCTAAAATGATTGTTGAAAAGTTGGGAACTGAAAAGATTCTCCTTTATTCCCTTCCTTCTTGCTAAAAAGCTGACTATTTCAATCATCGTAGATAAATGTCAGTGTGGAGTAATAAGATGGTTGGTTGATATCTAGAACTTGACAAAGTAATGTTTTTGCAACGTTTCGGACAGAAATTTGACGAGGGAGTTTGTAGAGTTGTCCTTAATTCGTTCAGACACATTTGAAAACTTAGTGCACAGATTAATGTTCGAAATAACACGTATTGTTTACACAAACGTTCTACCTAAACCACTTTATGTTACACTACCTGAGGTTTACGTATCTGGTGAAGAAGATTTAATAAAAACCAATATGACAAGAACAATTGACTCTTATGTCATACTGGATTCTACTCGACACCATAAAGAAATTATTTTGTCATCTTCAGTTACTTTCAATTAGGACAAGAACCACATTTCCATTTGGGGTAAATCGGTTAGTCGGCAAATCGCGTTGAGTCACGTGCTCTAAGATAAAGAAACATGTCGTCAAGCTAGGATTAGTATGTCGTATCTACAGGTTTGTATAGAGGGCGATACGCTCTTTAAGGTTGAGACCAAGTATTAGTAATATTGTGTATTATCTCTTATATGATAAACATTTAATAGACGCTTTCACAAACAGACATTATTGTTGCTAAGCAAAATCAAAATATATATACTCTTTTAAATGGATATAGCTGGTGGTAATTTTCCCACAACAAAAAGTTCCATTTTTTTTTATTTACAATCGTATTTTTTCAAATGCGAATTTGTCAGTAAACGCTTCTTTTGTGCAATCAAATTGAAAGCGAAATACAACAGAAGTGTACGTTACACTCAACATATCACACAATGTCACCCTATGTTGACAGATATTCAATTCCAAAAGATTTAAACCATTGTACACCTCCATACATTTGCATCATTCAATTTAACACAATACAAGCAATGGAAAAGTGCTTTCAAGTTTATCCTCGAGGATTGCAGCTTTTGTTTCCATGAGGTACAGCATGATTTTGCACGTTGTGATGTATATTCATTATTTGGCGTCAATTTAAACCCGTACAAGTCAACTGCATGTGCTTTAACTTTTGGTATGGCTCGCCTAAACGTACCTCATCTAAGGGGGTCCAGACATATCGTCAACGAAAAACTGCATTTGAAACCGTCCTAGGTCCAATCTGGCACAAACCGGCTGGGACGACAGCAATCAAGTTAGATATGCGAGAAAACAATGTGTAATTTATTTCGAAATCATGTCTCGCCCAAAGCGTTATAAAAGATGTAAACCAGGGCCTGCATGTGATGTTATGAGGTGCTTCATAAATCATGGTTCCCCAATCATAAGATCATATAAAGCATGGTTCCCCCAACCTTATATCAAATAAAACCAGGTCTCACAACCTTAAAATCAAATAAAACCAGGTCTCAAAACCATTAAATGCTATTAAAACCAGGTCACCCAACCTTTAAATCAAATAAAACCAGGTCTCACAACCTTAAAATCAAATAAAGCCAGGCCTCCCAATCATACAATCCTATAAAGTATGGTTGCACAACCTTAAAATCAAATAAAACAAGGTCTAACACTCATACAATCCTATAAAACCAGGTCTCCCAATCAAAAAATCCTAAAAAGCATGGTCCGCAAACCTTAAAATCAACAAAAACTAGGTCCCCTAACCTTAAAATCAAATAAAACCAGGTTTAACAACCATACAATTGTTTAAAGCATGGCCCTAACCTTAAAATCGAATAAAACCAGGTCTCCCAACCGAAAAATCCTTTTAAACATGGTCGCCAAACCTTAAAATCAAATAAAACCAGGTCCCCCAACCAAAATATCCTTTAAAGTATGGTCTCCCAACCTTAAAATCAAATAAAACCAAGTTTAACAACCATATAATCCTTAAAAACATGGTCGCCCGGCCTTAAAATTGAATATACCAGTTCTCCCAACTAAAAGATCCTTTAAAGCATGGTCGACTCACCTTAAAATTGAATAAAACCAGTTTCCCCAACTAAAAGATCCTTAAAGCAAGGTCGCCTCACCTTAAAATGGAATAAAACCAGGTCCCCCCAACTAAAAGATCCTTTAAAGCATGGTTGCCTCACCTTAAAATTGAATAAAACCAGTTCCCCAAACTAAAAGATCATTGAAAGCATGGTCGCCTCACCTTAAAATTGAATAAAACCAGTTCCCCAAACTAATAGATCCTTTAAAGCATGGTCGCCTCACCTTAAAAATGAATAAAACCAGTTCCCCCAACTAAAAGATCCTTTAAAGCATGGTCGCCTCACCTTAAAAATGAAATAAAATCCCCCAACTAAAAGATCCTTTAAAGCATGGTCGCCTCACCTTAAACTCGAATAAAACCAGTTACCCCAACTAAAAGATCCTTTAAAGCATGGTCGCCTCACCTTAAAATTGAATAAAACCAGTTCCCCCAACTAAAAGATCCTTTAAGCATGGTCGCCTCACCTTAAACTCGAAAAAAAAACAGTTACCCCAACTAAAAGATCCTTTAAAGCATGGTCGCCTCACCTTAAACTCGAATAAAACCAGTTACCCCAATTAAAAGATCCTTTAAAGCATGGTCGCCTCACCTTAAAATTGAATAAAACCAGTTCCCCCAACTAAAAGATCCTTTAAGCATGGTCGCCTCACCTTAAACTCGAAAAAAAAACAGTTACCCCAACTAAAAGATCCTTTAAAGCATGGTCGCCTCACCTTAAACTCGAATAAAACCAGTTACCCCAATTAAAAGATCCTTTAAAGCATGGTCGCCTCAACTTAAAATTAAATAAAACCAGTTCCTCCAACCTTAGGAGTCTTATAAAACATGGTCGCTCATCATCAAAATCCTATAAATCATGGTCTCCAAACAATAATATATCATAAAAGATAGTTGCCCGACCATAAAATCTAATGAAGCATTAACATCCAAATATATTGGCTTAACCATAAAATTCTATAAAACAGTTTCGCCCACTTCTTCTTTTAGTTAACACTCAAGAACCCCGAACTGGTGGTAGCCATTGATATTGGAAGCACTTACTCGGGCTATGCATGGCAGTGGAGAGATGACTTCGATAACAACCGAGGGAATGTCGAGTTCAATACCAACTGGGGAGTAGGCTCGGTGCAGGTGGGTAATGGTTAGAGCTAATAAAGAAAAGTGATTAATTCAATTTAAATTTGTTGATTTTCTGATAAATTACCCGGATCTAAAGATCTGGGGTATTCATTTTAATCATTTTAATCATTTATTCCTAGTTGCGTAACTAAATACATGAACTCACTTATTCATTTATATATACGCATATCAATAGATTCGGTAAAACATGGTGTTATGATGACCTTCTACACATGTCTTTATGACAACAATAAGTAAACTAAAGTTGGATACCTGTTTGCTGAACTTCACTGACCCTGTTGGGTGTAAGCCACATATATAGGCGATAATAGAATCAATCCTTGATATGCACAATGGTGGATCAAACGTTTTGACTTCAATCTTGCCTAGTTTATACGTCTCGTATCTTTGAATAACCGCCTTCATTTCGTAAAGCAGTCGGTGATTTTGAAAGCGTGGTACACTTTCCTGTTCAGGAAACAAGAAATATCGTCTAACTAAAATAGAATTTAAAACGTCATTAAAAAAAAAACATCAAAAATCTGTACCAAATAGCCCTTTCCCTGTTTCAGCTGCATGAAACGAAAACATGCCTGTTACTGGACAGCGACAGGAACGTAAATTCGTTCGGGAACCTAGCGGAGATGCGTTTTAGTAAGAAAAATGATAAAAATCCGAACGACCTACACGGGAAATGGTTCTTCTTCAAGAGGTTCAAACTTTCGCTTTATAGAGATGTAAGTGAATCTTTTTACATTTCGCTGTTTCGGACAATGTTTGTATTTAATAAAATATACCACACACATTTAATAAGGAAACATCGAAAGAGAGCGCCGCAAGATTGACGAGTTTTGATAAAAAAAAAAAAAGTGCCCCGTGAGCCTTATATGAGCTGTGTATGAACTCCTTGAGTTATCCATTCACGATATCATAATGCTGAGAACATCGAAATGTTATAGAGCGGGATAAGGTGTCTGCTTTCATACCTTCAGAAAGAAATAAACAGTCTCTTGATTCTTCAACTAGATTGTGTGAGTGCACGTGGAACGACCAATGACGCAGTATTTTGGACATTTCAGTGCTGACGAAGTTTGCAGAGGTGTCCGTTAATCATTCAGATATTTTCGTCAACCTAATGATTGATTACACCCCGTTACTGAAGACCCATTGTAGCAAAGCTAAATGTCGCAACGTCTTTAAATGTCACACATACCTTATTTCCATGCATCTTCTACAGATGACTTCAGGCCACTCCAAGATAAAGAGATATTTGGTTCCATATGAGCGGTTTATCCCTTTGTAACTATATTTCAGTTTTTCTTTATAGTGTCTCAACTTCTAATTTTGACCACGCTTATTTTTTCGTAAGAGGGGATTTGTCACAAAAAAAGCAAAATCTGTTTCAGAGATTCGGTTGTGATTGTGAGGACGAGATAGGCCAACATTTACCCCTTAAAGAGGTCATGTCAAAGTTCATAGGTGCGCTGAGGGGTCATTTTCTTGACAAGATGAAACAAAACAACCAAACACTTAATGAGAAGAAAACCCTCTGGGTGATCACAGTGCCTCAGATCTGGTCAGACAAGGCCCGGAAGTTCATGAGGACGTGTGCCGAACAGGTGACTTTTATGAGTTGATTTCGTGTTCGATCTACGTAAGCTAGCTACCCTAGTATTGATAGATAACGTAGGTTGGGTTAGTACGTGTGAATGATACAAAGGTCCTTAGAACACGTCCATTTCTTAAAAAGTTTGATGAACGACGATAGAACAACCAACCCTGTCTGGGCTCGATTCTCAATTACAGAAGGTTTCGGATAAATATGAGAAATAGACTTTTTGTAACATGTGTATGCCAATATTATTACACTAAACAAGACACTGCTTTCGATAATTGCTTTAATTTGAAAGCACTGAGTATAACGATTGGCTGGTTTGGTAGAAAGAGATAGTGAAATGAATAGGTGAACAAACTGTCAAATGCGTTCTGATAAAGCGCTTAGAGCATGGCTTACAAATATTCATAAATGAACAATCAAGCAAAAACACAGATAGAGAAAGACGGAGCAAGGAAAGATTCAAAAATAAAGAAAAATGAAAGAAAAAACAAGCGCATGATAAACAGTTATAGATAAGCGGGCATAAACATAACAAAAGTATACATCAATACATATATAAGTTACTAGTAAATTGCTGAATTTCAGAGCGGCATAAGTCCCAAAAATGTGTTATTAGCTCTGGAGCCTGAGGCGGCCGCCATCACATGCATACAGCTCCCCAAACAGCAACGACTAGCGATGAACAACCTTGGACATATTGGCGACAAGTTTCTCACTGCAGATCTAGGAGGTTAGTTAGAAACTATACCTTATTTACCATTAGCAAGAGCAACGACGTGTTTATTAATGATCAATATAGATAGATCTGCTGTTTTGCAACACATCGATTTAATTTTCTGATTTCGTTCTAGCTGTACCACATAAACTATTTAATTACTATACATGTTTATCTGACCTTGGTCCACAATTAACTTATTCTGCAGGAGGTACTGCTGACATCTCCACCTTAGAAATATTGCCTGAGGGTTTTGTTAAGGAGATAGTTCCTGCCCAAGGAGAATTGATCGGCGGACAGGACGTCAACAACGCCTTCTTTCAGGCTTGTGTTGAGCTGTTTGATAGAAATGCGTGGCGGGAAATCTTTAACCAAGAAAACGCACAAGATCTTTTCAAACTGGAGGACGACTTCGAGAACAAGAAGGTGTCTATTGGAAACAGCACAGAGGAAGACCAATACATCTCGCTGACCATACCGTTAAGTATGCAGCAGAAACTGAACGACGGTACCATTACCCTTAGAGATTCGGCAAACGAGCGAAAGTATTTTAAATCAGAAAGAGGAAAGTTCATGTTTGAACCGAAGTACGTGAGAGAGATTCTGTTCAACGAAACGATCCGTCGAATAGTGGAAGTCATAGGGGAGACACTCAAGCGAGCAACTGACGTGCAGAAGGTAGTATTGGTTGGTGGTTTCGCAGAATCTGCAATTGTCGTCGAGAACATCAGAAAGGGTCTCACAAAAGAGTTTCCTAAAGTTCAGATTTTTGTTCCTACCTCGCCATTCCGAGCGGTTCTCCATGGGGCGGTTCTCTTCGGGCACGATCCGTTTATCTTCAAAAGTCGAATCAGCCGGGAAACATACGGGGTTGGAACATCGAGGCTATTTGACACGGACCAACACGACGACTCTAAGCATTTCATTTGTGAATCTGACGGAATAGCATACTGTCGTGATGTATTTTCTATACATGTTCGAAAGGACAAAAGAGTAATGCTGCAACAAAAACAGCCCTCTATGACATATAAACCAATGTACTTTGGCCAAACAAGTGCACCAATTCCTATCTTTTCATCAAAGTCAAAGGATCCGAAATACACGACAGATGAGGGTTGTGAACGCCTTGGTGAAGTGACTGTGGACATGCCAGATACGACTGGCGAGCTGTCTAGAGAGATAAAGGTTTCTATGATGTATGGAGGCACCGAACTCGCTGTAAGTGCAACGGATGTCACCACGGGGAAAGAGTTCAAAACGACTATTCAATTCGACTAAGCTTAACACAACCAACGGATGTCACCACGGGGAGAGAATTCAAAACGATTATTCAATTCGACTTAGCTTAACACAACAACGGATGTCACCACGGGGAAAGAGTTCAAAACGACTATTCAATCGACTAAGCTTAACACAACCAACGGATGTCACCACGGGGAGAGAGTTCAAAACGACTATTCAATTCGACTGAGCTTAACACAACCAACGGATGTCACCACGGGGAGAGAGTTCAAAACGTCTATTCAATACGACTAAGCTTAACACAACCAACGGATGTCACCACGGGGAGAGAGTTCAAAACGACTATTCAATTCGACTAAGCTTAACACAACCAACGGATGTCATCACGGGGAAAGAGTTCAAAAAGACTATTCAATTTGACTAAGCTTAACACAACCAACGGATGTCATCACGGGGAAAGAGTTCAAAACGATTGTTAAATTCGACTAAGCTTAACAAAACCAAATATCCGACGATTTTGATGTTAGTGATGATGGTATCTGCGTTATAAAATTGAAGAATCACATTTTTGGCTTTTTCTACATATAAACTTGACATGTTTTTGTGTTTAAAGGACGATTATGATAAGATACTTTATAAATATAACTTAGTAACTTAGACTTTTTATGGTTTGTGTACGTTTTATACGTTTTCTTATGTTTCATAAACAATGGGGGCGGGGGGATCACTTTGTCAGATTTTAAAAAGAAATTGCCGACGAACCCTCCTCGCTTCGGGTTTTCAAACAGGTACATCTTCCTTATAACTTACTTGTTGTTCATCGGATAACGCGATTTAATTAAGATTCAGGAAACCGCGAAACACCATGCACTATCTCGATTATCAGTCCAACCAGAGGAAGACTGATGATACTCAATGAAACCGCTTACATATAATAGGCGTTATTCGATGAAAACCATAGTTCAAAGGAAGACGCACCTGTTTGAAAAGACAATACGAAGGGTTCGGCGACCATTCTTTTCTTTTCAGATCTGACCACGTGATTTCCCCATTGATAAAGCAAGTGCTTATTTGTCATGTATCAATGTTTTTCGACTACATGTTCCTAATGATTCAAAACCTTAGCATCACTTTAAAATACATATCTCTTAGAAGGGAAAATTGTTGTTGCTGTGTTTGGTTTTTTTTTTGGGGGTCTATTAATGAACGAGCAATCGCATACTAGCGCTCAGGAAAACCACAAAACTTTGTAATATGAGCTATAAATTATGAAAGAATGTGTTGAAACATAGCGAAAAACCGCAAGATCATGACAATATAACGCCTGAACTATTTATCATATATTTTCAAAGTTTTATTATCTTAGATTTGGTGCCCACCAATTTAACTTCATCGTATACATTCGAGTAGCGTCTAAAATAGCAAAAAGCGCTCCTATTAATGAGTGGCGATCACCTGGTTAGAAGAAATGATGGGAAAGACATGAAGCTACTGTTACTTATCTGATATTAACAACGTGAACATTCAAAATGGAGAATTTCTCGGATTTTATTGGTATCCAAAGTTTCTCGGCTGACCTTGATGTATAGCTAATGGTAAACAAACCTTATAGCATTCACTCTTCTAAAAGCATCCTGTGAACGTGTTACAGTCTCAATTCCTCTGTAAAGGGGAATTAAAGTTACTTTTAAGTACATTTTCAATTATTCTAGAATTTTCACAAATTACGTGTAAATGAGCGGAAGTATGGTTTTAAACTTTTTCATCGAATTTTTAGTACAAGACAGGTACCGGTTGTCAGAAAATGTCATATATACATTTTACAATTCAGGACCAAACAACGATTATAATAGATATAGAGTTATTTTTCTCATTATTGTGAATTATAGAGTTTTTGTGTCAATACTTAATTGTAATTCTCGAAAATAGAAAACGAATTTCACTTTTTATTAATTTGCTTAAACATTCAACTTTAAGATAAAAATATATAAGAAAATACTATCATAAATGGCCAAATATACATAAATTTAATAATCTTTTATCAAATCCTTCAAAGAAAATCATTTTTAATCTAAGTATATATATTATGCTCAGCAAAATAGAAATTGAATAACAACTTTGAATGAAAAGCTCTTCTGTTAATCATTGTCTTTGTTAAAATGTTTGTAAAATTGCTATGTAACATGTTATGTTTATACTGAAATAAATCTTAGTATGTTATATTATGTTAAATAAACGCATATGAAAGTGGTCTTCAGTTAATACGTTAATTGATGAACCACAAACAGAATTTCGGGAAGGTTACTCTCTAGGAGATCGCACGTTCATTGCTTGGCACAAAGGCACCTATCAAATAAGAATCGCCCCTGTTATGTTCGATTCATAGATTTTGAAAAAAAAAAAAATATATATATATATATATATATATCAACATCTAAGCAGCTGTTTGAAAGCATCGCTCAAAAAGGGGAACGCGGAACGTTTTTAAGAATTCATCTGATTGTTTACAATGGAAACAACCCAATGTTCAGAATAGACGACTCGTATACGAGAAACTTTTCGTGTTTGAAGGACACGAAGCATGGTGATATGTTCAGTCCACAATTTTTAAGTCTCTTCATTAATGATATATGTAACCACGTAGAGCGCAAATATAGTTTAGGAATATTTGGTACAAGGGATATGCAAACGAACGTCTAACAAATTAACTTACAGGGGTAGATACATACTATAAAGACTTTTTAAAGGTGGTGTAACGTGTATCGGGTCCCTCACGGGGTAAAGCCATCGCGGGTCACCTAACCAGATACTAACCGCGATGTACGTTGCGGGACTTCAAGAGAAAGCCAACCATTCTACCGTATCGCCAATAAGGTCCAGCTTTTATGGCGAGACAGTATAAGTAGTATTTATACATAAGCCCTATAACTGTCACAGTGGAATGGCGGTAAATCTTGGCCCTCTCATATAAAATGTGAAATGGTTAAGTAACAACACCCCCGTGTCTGTATCACCTTTATATAAGTAGATGAGCTTACTTTTACTCCCAAATTTAAATGGTCATAGGCACTTACACCCCTTTTCGCACAGGCACAAAGTCATTCACATGGGTACAAATTCGATCACTTCACCCACTGTGATTACTTCATTACGTAAAATCTTTGAATCATTCAATCTAATGTTATGACGCAGAACACCGCACAAAAAGTAAAATATACATATTTTGTAAACAGTAAAATGTATTTTAAGGATTAATTGTACAAATTATACACATTATTAACTGGTATTTGCTGTTGCCCCTCCCCCTATATATAAGGTTTGTTTTATTATAGTGTACCCATATTGAAAGGGCCAGTCAGTTTGGCTAATGAGACACTTTTCACTGATTATACAAAGTACCTCCCAAGTTCTATCACTATGACAGGCACCAACCGGATATAAGTCGGTAACCATATTTATATTTATCTAGTTCGCGTCTCTCTCTCTCTCTCTCTCTCTCTCTCTCTCTCTCTCTCTCTCTCTCTCTCTCTCTCTCTCTCTCTCTCTCTCTCTCTCTCTCTCTCTCTCTCTCTCTCTCTCTCTCTCTCTCTCTCTCTCTCTCTCTCTCTCTCTCTCTCTCTCTCTCTCTCTCTCTCTCTCTCTCTCTCTCTCTCTCTCTCTCTCTCTCTCTCTCTCTCTCTCTCTCTCTCTCTCTCTCTCTCTCTCTCTCTCTCTCTCTCTCTCTCTCTCTCTCTCTCTCTCTCTCTCTCTCTCTCTCTCTCTCTCTCTCTCTCTCTCTCTCTCTCTCTCTCTCTCTCTCTCTCTCTCTCTCTCTCTCTCTCTCTCTCTCTCTCTCTCTCTCTCTCTCTCTCTCTCTCTCTCTCTCTCTCTCTCTCTCTCTCTCTCTCTCTCTCTCTCTCTCTCTCTCTCTCTCTCTCTCTCTCTCTCTCTCTCTCTCTCTCTCTCTCTCTCTCTCTCTCTCTCTCTCTCTCTCTCTCTCTCTCTCTCTCTCTCTCTCTCTCTCTCTCTCTCTCTCTCTCTCTCTCTCTCTCTCTCTCTCTCTCTCTCTCTCTCTCTCTCTCTCTCTCTCTCTCTCTCTCTCTCTCTCTCTCTCTCTCTCTCTCTCTCTCTCTCTCTCTCTCTCTCTCTCTCTCTCTCTCTCTCTCTCTCTCTCTCTCTCTCTCTCTCTCTCTCTCTCTCTCTCTCTCTCTCTCTCTCTCTCTCTCTCTCTCTCTCTCTCTCTCTCTCTCTCTCTCTCTCTCTCTCTCTCTCTCTCTCTCTCTCTCTCTCTCTCTCTCTCTCTCTCTCTCTCTCTCTCTCTCTCTCTCTCTCTCTCTCTCTCTCTCTCTCTCTCTCTCTCTCTCTCTCTCTCTCTCTCTCTCTCTCTCTCTCTCTCTCTCTCTCTCTCTCTCTCTCTCTCTCTCTCTCTCTCTCTCTCTCTCTCTCTCTCTCTCTCTCTCTCTCTCTCTCTCTCTCTCTCTCTCTCTCTTTCTCTCTCTCTCTCTCTCTCTCTCTCTCTCTCTCTCTCTCTCTCTCTCTCTCTCTCTCTCTCTCTCTCTCTCTCTCTCTCTCTCTCTCTCTCTCTCTCTCTCTCTCTGTGTGTGTGTGTGGTGGGGGGGTGCCATTTTAGCTATTTCCGCTTCCATTTTTTAGTTAAATTTTCAAATTTTCAAAATAGTTTTTATTTTGTTTCAACAATACAATTAATCCTTTACGGAATAAATAAGTTGATCCTTAATGTAGAAGTTGTGCGGCATGAAAATGTTCTGAGGGAAGAACGTTTATGCACATCCCGTCACCCTGTCGTGAACAAGCCGACATCGAAATAGTTGAAGATGGAGATCATGATTTTCGTTTTTTCTATAAGAGTGGTACGGGATAATATTTATTGGCAATTGTGATAGATGGAAGCTTTTCAAATTCAGTCTCGATGACTGCTTCCTAAATACTAAACCAGTACTCGTCCCGATTTTGGGTCTGGTCCTGGCATTTCAACCTCACCGCACACTTGGGTCGAACCCGGGACATTCGGTAGCAGAGGCCGACGCTCCATCACTGGACTAAACACAATTGGGGAAGCATTGTGCCAAAGAGGGAAAATACTCATAATAATGAGTGTTTCCCTTATTGCCACAATAGGTCCTAAGTTGATAATCCTGGGCAACACCAAAAATACATATTTTCCACATTTTTTGATGAGGTCATCCGATGTTACTTACTATTTTGGAATTCTTTAATATCCTGTATAAAGAAAAGGGTTTAAAAAGGCATTTATAGCATGGTAATGTTTCAGAGCATTGTGAAGACCATTCGGTAGAACTGTCGCTCGTCGCGTTGCATACAACTTTCACCAGCTGTGTTTATCACAGTGTTCTTTTCTTTTTTTCGGAGGACGTTCGTTTAGATAAATGCCAAAATGCTTTGACTATGATTAATAAATCTAATTGTCGGCAATATTTGAGAGAGGTGTAACATAGATATGACTTGTCTATGTACGATTTCAGTTTGTCACATTGTTCTCATCTTTATAACGTTTGTCACGTATTCAGTGGGTGGAATATAATAACTCAATACAAGTGTATATATTCTATGTTTATTGTTTCGCATCTACTCTCAGACTCCTCTACAAGTATACAGGTATGGTATTATAAAGAGCTATGAAATGTATATATCAACCTATAAGACAATAGTGTACTAGTAACTCTCTGTGGACATGTATAGTAGAATACATCACAACGTTAATACGTAATTCATCATTATCTTCTACATTAAATAAATGATTTTCAAACTTCAAGCTCCAGAAATCAGTAATTGCCTTTTATATATGCACCATGTATGTGACGTTAATGGTCGTTTTCTGGGCCGGAGGCCTTATAAATTGTGAAATAAAAGTTTCTATCTATCTAAGTATGAGGCACAAAGTTAGTGTTATTCTGAGGAATGATGATTTCAGTCACTGAATAACAGGTAATGACGATACAACATGTCTATACCATTTTCAGTTTATTTATATTACATCGATTGTAAAACAAGCTCATGCATCTAAGATTAATCACTCCCCAATATGTTTCCTGGATATTTACCATTGCTAACGACTTGTGTGTTAGTCCAGGCATTTTCTCTCACCGCAGACGGGGATTGAACCCGGGGCCCACAGTTCCAGAGGCCGATTCGTTACCAATGAACCACTTTATGGGCGGACCTGGCGTAGAGTGTTCGTCCAATACGTGAGACGAGAGATAGCAAAAGGATAACATGTAAAATGCAAAGTTTCAATCTACGTTTTAAGAAAGACGGATGAAGAGCTTATCTTAATCGTAAATGTTAGAAAAAGAAATCAGAAAAAGAATAGTGTGCTGTACTAGCGTAGAGAATGGCACTGACTGTTGTGTGAAAGCATCAACAGACGGCCGTTTTCAACCCGCTAGGCATTGTTACTGTTACTATGCTTCAAAAGCTACTCCCAATATGGCAGCCTTAGCCTCTGGCACAGCTAATGACTCGCTTGATGTTTTTTCTCACGACATCCGTGTGCGATATTTATCTGTCGTAACAACCTCGTCGATCGCATCATGAAGAGTGCTTTAAACTTTCATTTACAAAATCAGAATACGTGATTCTTAGAGACATCAGATCAAAGTCAGGGCAAGATGCTGGAGACTACTGCGCAAGAGTGACAGCTCATAAAGTAGTCCACTGGGCAGAAGCATATTAAAGAGTCCTAAATGTTCATTTGAAGAAGGGCACAGCATCATCGCTATCAAAATATTGCCTTTATAAAAGTACAAGGTGCAGTCAAAAAGTTACCGGACTGCTTCTGATATTTGAATGTGGTATGGGATAGCGCCTTAAAATATATGTCAATGATAAGAAATCATTTACCTATACAATGATATAACATGAAGCATGGTAAATGAAATTGGACATTGACGTTAAGATGTAACGTTATACGATAAAATACCTATTGACACTGACAGAACTATACTGGTAGACATAGTTTAATGTTTGTATTTCATGAGCAGTCTTTGAATAGATAATTATTAGTAATGTTATGTAAGTTTTAACATATTAACACATGATCTAAATAGATAATAGTTAAGTGGTCTAGAGAAGTAGGAAATGATATTAGAGAGCTTCTTCTTTAAATCCTTACTATTGTTCTTTAAACAATCTCTCTGTGATTTGCAATCTTCTTGACAAGTTGTATCTAAGACATCCATTTATTATTGACCAGATGCAAAAGGTCGAATATTAAACAATCAGCCAATTTCCCCAAACTTCTTGTGTATCTTGAAATCCTTGTTTCGCAGACAGCTTCAATAGGTTATTGAAATACAATGGTTCATTTGACATATTTTGTAACATCCAAATTTACAACTTATGTATTGATTACATGTAAACATATTGTTAATGTAACATGTAACACTGAACATTAATGTAGATAGAAATGAAAACTCATTCTATTAGCTGAATTGTATAACTACTATTGTAGTCTTACCAATATTCCTAAATGAACAAGCACTTTGCCAAAATAAATAAAACAGCTGCATTTATTTACATAGATATTACGTTTTTGTTTATTAATGAATATCATTTACTAAAGCGATAATTACTTTAAACTATACTAATGAAAAAGAGAGCAACTTTTTACTTCCTTTGATATCATTTTCGTAGTAAGAAAACAAATAATATCAACTGTAGGTCACCAAGAGAGACAAATATATTTATAAACCAAATCAAACCAAACATCCTGTGAAACTTGGGCTCGATTGGTTATGTCTAAACAAATGTGTTTTAAGCGATTTTGAATTGCCATGTATTAAAAGTGTGAGATTTCCCACTAATTATACCATGTTTGGAATTAGTTGAAGTGGTCGACACACTAACAACTGAAATGGGTTTTAATGGAATTATAAAGATTATTGTGTCCTTTAGTGTTCTATTAATTCCTTGTCATCATTTTTATCTTTCCAACATCTGCTTCCCTTAATATTATTAATTCTCGATTTTTTTTATTTATCTCATATTGATATGTTGTAATCGCGTGGTGATTGTAGTTAAATTAACGGAAACCCCTCGATTAGACACGGGGCGTATTTTCTATCTTTCGCTTCTGAGATCTAATCATAATCCATGTAAAACATACAAGTTCAAACTTATATTTATCCGACTACTGTCTCTTTCCGACTTCTAGTAGTTAGTTATAAAAATAGCCGCTATTGCAGACATCCATGGGTGTGACGTCATATAAAAACGAAGGATACTCGATTCAAGTGTACAATAAATCAATATTACCGTAGGGGAATCAATATATGGTATTACACATTTTAAATTCATATGTTGGAGCTATCGGAGTTATGAAGAGGAAGTAAAAAAGTTATTTAGGCTGTGTTAAGGGATTATTTTTGCTTGTACGTTGGGTATCATGGTGTATAATTAGTGTTTATAAAGACAGAATGGAATTGGTCGGTACATTTCTACTTTACATCATATCTATTATCTGTGCCTTTTTGTAAGTTTAAGAAAGTTTTTGACTTTCAAACATTCAAATGAATATTCTTTTAACGTGAATGTTTTTGTCATGAAACATATCTTAATCACCTTGAGATTTTAAAAGTTAAAAAACCAGATGATATCTTTCTAAAATAATTGTTTGAAAAATTGGGAACTGAAATATAATCCTTTATTCCTGTCCTTCTATAAAAAAAAAACAGACAATTTCAATCATTGTATATAACTTAGAGTGTAAAGTGATAAAATGTTTGTTTGATATATCATATTTGTCTGAGTAGTTTTCCTAAAACATTTCGGACGTAAATCTGCCCAAGAAGTTTGCAGAGTTGTCCTTTATTCGTTCAGACTATTCACACACGTAGTGCTCAGGTTGATATCCGAAATAACACGGATTGTCTACACAAATGTGCTACCTTAACCCCTATTTATGCCAGGCTACCTGGGTTTTACGTATCTGGTGAAGAAACCAGTGTGACAAAAGCAATTGGCTTCTATGTCACAATGAATTCTACTAGACAATCAAAAAGAAATTATTTTTGTAATCTGCAGTTTCTTTCAATTTGGACAAGATCCATATTTCCATATTTGGTAAGTGGCTAAATCGTGTTGAGTCACGAGGTCTAAGACAAGAAAACCTGACGTCACGGTAGGATCAGTTTGTTATCGCGGCCTGACGTCATGGTAGGATCAGTTTGTTAACGCGGCCTGACGTCAGGGTAGGATCAGTTTGTTAACGTGACCTGACGTCAGGGTAGGATCAGTTTGTTAACGCGGTCTGGCGTCAGGGTAGGATAAGTTTATACACGCGGCCTGACGTCAGGGGATCAGTTTGTTATCACGTTTAGGATCAGTTTGTTAACGCGCGGCCTGACGTCAGGGTAGGATCAGTTTGTTAACGCGGCCTGACGTCAGGGTAGGATCAGTTTGTTAACGCGGTCTGGCGTCAGGGTAGGATAAGTTTATACACGCGGCCTGACGTCAGGGTAGGATCAGTTTGTTAACGCGACCTGACGCCACGGTAGGATCAGTTTATTTACGCGGCCTGGCGTCAGCGTAGGATCAGTTTTTTAACGCGGCCTGACGTCAGGGTAGGACCAGTTTGTTAACGCGGCCTGACGTCAGGGTAGGATCAGTTTGTGAACGCGGCCTGACGTCAGGGTAGGATCAGTTTGTTAGGGCGGCGATTTGGCTTTAAGATTTACACTAAGTATTGATAAAATTCTGTATTATCTCTTATGTGATAAACCTTAAAATGACGATTCACAAATAGGCATTATTGTCGCTTACATAAATTAACATGAATACCAACTTTAAAATGGATAGTTTGTGGCGGTTTTTCCATAAAGATAAGTTCCAAAAATCTATAATTTACGATAGTTGATTTCCAGAAGCGAATTTGTTAATTCAGGACCTGCCTGTAAATGTTTCTTTTGAGTACTCAAACTTCAAAAGAAATGAACAGATGTATTTAAACAAACTGTAACATTTGCAAAGTGTATGTTTATACTAAACGTTTCGTACAATGCCACACTCTGTTGACAAGATTAACAACTCCCAAATTTAATTCATACCTCGATACATGTATATTTACGCTGCAGTCAATTGAACACAATACAAACAATGGAAAACTGCTTTTTAGTTTATCTTCGTGCTGCTTCGTTTTTTTAGGTACTGTTTGATTTAATGTTGCAATGCGCATTCAGTCTTGTGGCTTCAGTTTAAACTCAGACAAGTTAACTGCATATGAATTATGCATGTGATGTGGCTTGCCTAAACTAAATGTATAAAGGAACCGCTTACAAGGGGAGTCAAGACATGCCATTTAACGAAAAAGTCCATTTGAAAACCGCTTTTTTCAATTCTGCCATGAACCTTGGGCAACATCAATCAGCTTATATATACCAGAAAACAACGTATTTTAGAAAATGTAATCCAAACCTGCATTTGGTGTTATGAAGGATTACATAAAGCATGGTCGCACAAACATAAAAATCCTTGAGAGCATGGTCGCCAAACCATATTATTATATAAAGAACGGTCGCCAAACCAAAAAACAACCTATAAATAATGGTCGCAAAACCATGAAATTATATAATATGAAGCATGGTCGCCAAACCATAAACTCACAAAAGCATGATCGCCAAACCAACCATAAGGTCCTATAAAGCATGATCTCCAAACCATAAGGTCCTTTAAAGCATGGTCGCCAAACCACAAGATCCTATAAAGCATGATCTCCAAACCATACGATCCTTTCAAGCATGATCGCGAAACTGCAACAACTATAAAGCATGGTAGCCAAACCATAAGATCCTATAAAGCATGATCGCGAAACCAACACAACTATAAAGCATGGTAGCCAAACCATAATATCCTATAAAAATGTGTCAGTAACAAGTTAATCTTTTGGAATAATTTTATGCTTATGATTAATATTTTCTCTTGCTTTATACAGTTCTAAGTATATTTTACCAATAAACCGCATTGCTTAGTATGTTTGTTATTATCAAACTGCAATTGCATCCATTAAAAGGATGCCAGTCTAATTCAACGTGATGACATTGTATAGTGAAATTATGTAATGTTGGGTGAATACTTATCGTGAGAAATTTTCCTAATTTACAATTATATTCTTTTGTGATAAGAGCACTAAATTCAAATGAGTTTCTTTCAATCCTTTTAGATTGGGTTGCCGTTATTCAGTATAGTCAGTTCTTCTGAATTAGGCGAATTACGATAAAGATGTTTTGATATATTTATTGTCTGGGACAGTTTAGTTATATTGTACTATGTATATTTGTTGTATTTAGGGCCAGTGGCCTTTATTTACGAATAAACTAAAATTGAAAACTATAAAGCATGGTCGCCAATAAAAAACCCAAAAGGCATGGTTTTAAAACCAAAAGATCCAATAAAGCACGGTCGCCAAACCATATACTCCTTTATTGTCGTCAATACATAAGATCCTATAAATCATTGCCACCAAACCATAAGAACCTCCAATATATGGTCGCCAAACTATTAAATCCTATGAAGCATGGTCACCAAACCAAAAAACTTAAAAAGTAATGTCGAAAAATCATAAGGTCCTTTAAAGCAGGTCGCCAAACCATGATATCCTATAAAGCATGGTCACAAAAATTATGAGATTCTTTAAAGCATGGTCGCCAAATAATAAAATCCTATCAAGCATGGTCGCCTAACCACGACATCATATAAAGGATGGTCACCAATGCATAAGGTCCTATAAAGGATGGTCGCTAAATCAAAAAACAAATGATTCATGCTCGCCAAAACAAATGATGCTATACAGCATGGTCACTAAACCATTAAATCCTATAAAGCATGGTCGCCAAATCATAATATCCTATAAAGCATGGTCGCCAAACCATAATATTCTATAAAGCATGATCGCAAAACTATAAAAATCAACATAGCATGGTCACCAAACCATTAAATCCTATAAAACATGGTCGCCAAATCATAATATCCTATAAAGCATGGTTACCAAACCATAATATCCTATAAATCATGGTCGCCAAACCATAATATTCTATAAGGCATGGTCGTCAAACAATAGAATCCTATAAAGCATGGTCGCCAAACCATAATATCCGATAAAGCATGGTTGCCAAACCATAACATTCTATGAGGCATGGTCGCTAAACCATAGAATCCTATAAATTCTGGTTGCAAATCCATAATATTCTATAAAGCATGTTTGCCAAACCATAATATTCTATAAAGCATGGTTGCCAAACCATAATATCCTATAAAGCATGGTTACCAAACCATTGTATCCTATAAAGCATGGTTGCCAAACCAAAATATTCTTTAAGGCATGGTCGCCAAACCATAAAATTCTATAAATTCTGGTTGAGAAACCATACTTTTCTATCAAGCATGGTCGCTAAACCATAATATCCAATAAAGCATGGATGCCAAACCATAATATTCTTTAAGGCATGTTCGCCAAACCATACAATCCTATAAATTCTGGTCGCCAAACCATAATATTCTATAAAGCATGGTTGCCAAACCATAATATTCTATAAGGCATGGCCGCCAAACCATAGAATCCTATAAATTCTTGTTGCGAAACCATAATATTCTATAAAGAATGGACGCAAAACCATAATATCCTATAAAGCATGGTTGCCAAACCATAATATTCTATAAAGCATGGTCGCCAAACATTGATATCCTATAAAGCATCGTCGCCAAACAAAACTTTCTTGTAAAGCATGGTTGCCAAACCATAATATTCTATAAAGCAAGGTCGTCAAACCATATGCTCCTATAAAGCATGGTCGCCAAACCATACTATCCTATAAAGCACGGTCGCCAAAGCATTATATCCTATTAAGCATGGTTGCCAAACCATAAACTAAAAAAAGTATGGTCATCGATCAAAAAAAACCTTTAAAGCATGGATGCCAAACCATAAAGTCCTATAAAGCATGATCGCCAAACTAAATATCCTACAAAGTATAAAAAAAACTATAAAGCACGATCGCCAAACCATAAGGTTCTATAAAGCATGCTTGCCCAGCCATTAAATTCTAAAAAACTTGGTCGCCAAACCATAAAATACTATAAAGCATGGTTGCCAAACCAAAGAACCCATGAAGCATGGTCGCAAAACCATTTAATCCTATAAAGCACAGTCGTCAAATCATAAGGTCCTAAAAAGCGTGGTTTCCAAACATAAAGTTCTATAAGCATGGTTTCTAAACCATACAATCCTATATACTATGGTCGCCAATTTATCAAATCCTTTAAAGCATGGTCGCAAAACCATTATATTCTATAAAGCATGCTCGCAAAACAAAAAGATCCTATAAAGCACGGTCACTATGCATTAAGATCCTATAAAGCATGGTCGCTTAACCATAAGATCATATACAGCATGGTCGCCCTACCAAAACTCCTTTTAAGCACATTCGTCAAATCATAAGGTCCTATGAAGCATGGTTTCCAAACATAAAGTTCTATAAGCATGGATTCTAAACCATACAATCCTCTGATGCATGATCACAATTACAAAAAGATTCTATAAAGTATGGTTGCTAAACCATAAGATCATTTACAACATGGTCGCAAAACCAGACATCCTATAAAGAAGGGTCGCCAAACCATGAAATTCAATTAACCATGTTTTCCAAACCATAATATCCATTAAAGCATTGTCGCCGAACTAAAATATCCTATACAGCATGGTCGCCTAGCATGAATAATACCACGTCTTTCAACCATAACATCCTATAAAGCGTGGTCGCCAAACCATAAAATCATGTAAAGCATGGTCGCTTAACCGTAAAATACTATAAAGCATGGCCGCCCAACCATAACATTTTGATTAATTTCTGAATTAAAAGTTTAGACTCTCGATTTCACGAATTAAACATGCCTTATAGTTAGTTTGTTTCATCTTCTTTTAGTTAACACTCAAGAACCCCGAACTGGTGGTAGCCATTGATATTGGAAGCACTTACTCGGGCTATGCATGGCAGTGGAGAGATGACTTCGATAACAATCGAGGAAATGTTGAGTTCAATACCAACTGGGGAGTAGGCTCGGTGCAGGTGGGTAATGGTTAGAGCTAATAAAAAAAAGTGATTAATTCAATTTAAATTTGTTGATTTTCAGATAAATTACCCGGATCTAAAGATCTGGGGTATTCATTTTAATCATTTTAATCATCAATTCTTAGTTGCGTAACTAAATACATGAACTCACTTATTCATTTATCTATACACATATCGATAGATACGGTAAAACATGGTGTTATGATGACTTTCTACACATGTCTTTATGACAACAATAAGTAAACTAAAGTTGGATACCTGTTTGCTGAACTTCACTGACCCTGTTGGGTGTAAGCCACATATATAGGCGGTAATAGAATCAATCCTTGATATGCACAATGGTGGATCAAACGTTTTGACTTCAGCCTTGCCTAGTTTATACGTCTCGTATCTTTGAATAACCGCCTTCATTTCGTAGAGCAGTCGGTGATTTTGAAAGCGTGGTACACTTTCCTGTTCAGGGAACAAGAAATATCGTCTAACTGAAATAGAATTTAAAACGTCATAAAAAAACCCATAAAAAATCCGCACCAAACCGCCCTTTCCCTGTTTCAGCTGCATAAAACAAAAACATGTCTCTTAATGGACAGCGACAGGAACGTAAATTCGTTCGGGAACCTAGCGGAGCGGCGTTTTAGCAAGGAAAATGATAAAAATCCGAATGACCTACACGGGAAATGGTTCTTCTTCAAGAGGTTCAAACTTTTGCTTTATAGAGATGTAAGTGAATCTTTTTACATTTCGCTGTTTCGGACCTTGTTTGTATTTAATGAAACATACCACACATACAGTAAGGAAACATCGAAAGAGAGCGCCGCAAGATTGACGAGTTTTGATAAAAAAGAAAAGAGCCCCGTGAGCCTTATATGAGCTGTGTATGAACCCTTTGAGTTATCCATTCACGTAAACATAATGCTGAAAACATCGAACTGTTATACAGCGGGATAAGGCGTCTGATTCTTCTAATAGATTGTGTGAGTGCACGTTACTGAAGACCCATTGTAGCAAAGCTAAATGTCTCAACGTCGTTAAATGTTACACATACCTTATATTAGTGCATCTTCGACAGATGCCTTCAGACCACTCCAAGATAAAGAGATAGTTGGTTCGATATGAGTGGTTTATCCCTTTGTAACTAAATTTCAGTTTGTCTTTATAGTGTCTCAACTTCGATTTGTCGCAAAAAAAGCAAGTTCTGTTTCAGGGATTCGATTGTGATTGTGAGGACGAGATAGGCCAACACTTACCCCTTAAAGAGGTCATGTCAAAGTTCATAGGTGCGCTGAGGGGTCATTTCCTGGACAAGATGAAACAAAACAACCAAACACTTAATGAGAAGAAAACCCTCTGGGTGATCACAGTGCCTCAGATCTGGTCAGACAAGGCCCGGAAGTTCATGAGGACGTGTGCCGAACAGGTGCCTTTTATGAGTTGATTTCGTGTTCGATCTACGTAAGCTAGCTACCCTAGTATTGATAGATAACATAGGTTGGGTTAGTACGTGTGACTGATACAAAGGTCCTTAGAACACGTCCATTTCTTAGAAAGTTTGATGAACGACGATAGAACAACCAACCCTGTCTGGTCTCGATTCTCAATTACAGAAGGTGTCGGATAAATATGAGAAATAGACTTGGTGTAACATGTGTATGTCAATATTATTACACTAAACAAGACACTGCTTTCGATATTTGGCGATATTTGCTTTCGATAGCGGGTTCATCTCTGATTTTAAAGCACTTTGTACAACGAATGACTGGTTTGGTAGAAAGAGATATTGAAATGAACAGGTGAACACACTTTCAAACGCGGTCTGATGAAGGTCCTATGACATTGCTTACAAATATTGATAAATGACCAAATAAGTCTTAAAAACACAGCTAGAGAAAGACGGAGCGAAGAAAGATTTAAATGTAAAGAAAAATGAAAATGAAATAAAAAAAAACAAGCGCCAGATAAACATTCATAGATAAGCGGACATAAACATAACAAAAGTATACATCAATACATATATGCATAACTAGTAAATTGCTGAATTTCAGAGTGGCATAAGTCCCAAAAATGTGTTATTAGCTCTGGAGCCTGAGGCGGCCGCCATCACATGCATACAGCTCCCCAAACAGCAACGGCTAGCGATGGACAACCTTGGATATGTTGGTGACAAGTTTCTCACTGCGGATCTGGGAGGTTAGTTAGAAACTATCCTTTCTTTACCATTAGCAAGAACAACGACTTGTTTATTAATGATAAATATAGATAGATCTGCTGTTTTGCAACACATCGATTTAATTTTCTGATTTCGTTCTAGCTCTACCACACAAACCATTTAGTTACTTTACATGTTTATCTGACCTTGATCCACAATTAACTTATTCTTCAGGAGGTACTGCTGACATCTCCACCTTAGAAATATTGCCCGAGGGTTGTGTTAAGGAGATTGTTCCTGCACAAGGAGAATTGATTGGCGGGCAGGACGTCAACAACGCCTTCTTTCAGGTTTGTGTCGAACTGTTTGATAGAAATGCGTGGCGGGAAATCTTTAACCAAGAAAACGCACAAGATCTTATCAAAATGGAGGACGACTTCGAGAACCAGAAGGTGTCTATTGGAAACAACACAGAGGAAGACCAGAACATCTCGCTGACCATACCGTTAAGTATGCAGCAGAAATTGAGCGGCGGTGCCATTACCCTTAGAGAATCGGCAAATGAGCGGAAGTATTTCAAATCAGAAAAAGGAATGTTCATGTTTGACCCGAAGTACGTGAGAGAGATTCTTTTCAACGAAACGATCCGTCGAATACTGGAAGTCATAGGCGAGACACTGAAGCGAGCAACTGACGTGCAGAAGGTAGTATTGGTTGGTGGTTTCGCAGAATCCGCAATTGTCGTCGAGAACATCAGAAAGGGCCTCAAAAACGAGTTTCCTGAAGTTCAGATTTTTGTTCCTACCTCGCCATTCCGAGCGGTTCTCCTTGGTGCGGTTCTCTTCGGGCACGATCCGTTTATCTTCAAAAGTCGAATCAGCCGGGAAACATACGGGGTTGGAACATCAAAGCTATTTGACGCGGCCAAACACGACGACTCTAAACGTTTCACCCGTAGCTTTGATGGGAAGGTATACAGTCGTGATGTATTTTCTATACACGTTCGAAAGGACCAGACAGTCATGCTGCAACAAGAACAGCCCTCTGAGATCTATCATCCAATGGACATAGGACAAACAAGTGCATTATTTCCTATCTTTTCATCAAAGTCAAAGGATCCCAAATACACGACAGATGAGGGTTGTAAACGCCTTGGTGAAGTGACTGTGGACATGCCAGATACAACTGGCGAGCTGTCTAGAGAGGTAAAGGTTTCTATGATGTATGGAGGCACCGAACTCGCTGTATGTGCAACGGATGTCACCACGGGGAAAGAGTTCAAAACGACTATTCAATTCGACTAAGCTTAACAGAACCAAATACTCGTCGATTTTGATGTAAGTAATTATGGTATCTGCGTTTATACAATTTGCAGAATCACAATCTGAGTTTATTCTACATGAACACTTGAGAGTATGCATCAATTGTTTGAGATGGATGTACCGGTTCATGCGCAGACTCTCTACAAACACTACAAAATGAGACTGTAAGAATTGTTATCGGTCTAACACGGTCTGTCACGTTAGAGAATCTATACCGATAATGTGGCTTGCAATCTTTAAAACAAAGACATGATATTCAAAAACTGATTTTTATGTATAAAGTCACTCATAACTTAGTTCCAGAATACATTTCCTGACAAAATATTTTGTCACTGGTATGGTGTCATTTGAAAGTATTTCCGAAAACTACAATGTATGTACTTATACTTAAGCAGATGAGGAATTTCTCATAATCTTTAACCCGGAGTCTCATTATACTTCATTAGTTGCTTTAGCAGTTCAAACATTCTAAATGTACTTCCTTTAAATAATTTCGAGAAAAAACAGCATATGAGACCTAAAGGAGAACATTTTAGACAAAAGATTAAGTTTTGATACAAAGCAACATGTCGAAAAAGGAACATCTTTATTATAGCTCACGAAATCTTGAACTGATTAATGCTAGAAAAGATCTTTGTAAATTTGGAAAACTAGCTTCTGCTTAAAAAGACTCGAACAAGACGATATCAACAAGCTCAGAAAGTCAATGGTCTAGTAGCCTGGGGCCTGGCCCGAGCGTATACCCCGCACCAATGCGGGTATACGTGGGACAGGACCCCCAGGCTAATAGTTTAGTCACTTGTCAGTTCTTTCAAAGGTAGATGACTAATAAAACTATTTTACTGACCTTCGAAAACCTTACAATTAATTACCGAGTGACCTTCATAATGAAATCATCACTGAATCTTAAACCATGGAAGCTATAAGGTATCTTAATCCGGAATAAAGCATCATAGTAGCATTTTACGAAACATCTTCGCTAAAGACTTGCGTAAGTTCGAAACAACGTTCCCTTTAATTTCAATATCCTAAAAAGCAAATAACAAAGTTACTCGTCATTGGCACGTCTATCCGAGATGCCACCATTGACATTAAACTTAAGCACAATATTGTACTTATATTTAGGAATCTATCCATGTATCAGTTTTGATCTGTGCAAATTCTTTTCTTTAATCGTTTAGGAAAACAGCACCTTGGTCCGGATGGCACCTTCAGCTATTCCTACGTTCACACAAAGGAAATGGTCACTGTGATGTAATTTACAATACATGTCCAGAGAGTATTTACACTATTGTCCTTTAGGTTGATATATACATTTCATAGCTCTTTATAATACCATACCTGTATACTTGTAGAGAAGACTTAGAGTAGGTGCGAAACAATAAACATAGAATATAGACACTTGTATTGAGTTATTATATTCCGCCCACCAAATACGTGACATGGTGTCAGAAGTTAATTGGAACGTTTTTGATTTGTTTGTTAAAAGAAGTACCAAGAAATTCAATATTGACAATACGAACAATTATTCTGGAAGTACACCCAGAATGGACTGGGAAAGTGCAGATTTGAAAGGGACATGGAATAGTTTCAAACAACATGTTGGATTTATGTTTACTGAACCATTACAATTCAAATGTGAAGAAGATAAATGTTCATATTTGATGTTGCGGGTCGGTGAGAAAGGACAGAATTTGTATTCAACATGGGCGTTAATTGCTGGTGAGAAAAAATCTCTAGATGTCCACTATGCCAAGTTTGAGGAATATGTAAAGCCACGTACAAATGTGATTTACAATAGATACAAGTTTCATTCCAAAGTACAACATGATACAGAATCATTTGACACATTTGTAGCAGAATTGCAGATCCTTGCCAGAGACTGTAACTTCGATGACAAAGAAGAGATGGTACGGGATAGGATTGTGATAGGAATAAAAAGTACAAAAATAAGAGAGAAATTGATAAGTCAAGGTTCGGACTTAACTCTTCAAAACACACTGGACATAGCAAGACTCTATGAACAATCAGCTATACAGGCAAAATCAGTGCTGATGAAGTTTGCAGAGGTCTGTCAATTATTCAGATATTTTCGTCAACCTTATGATTGGTTATACCCCGTTACTGATTGCCCATTGTAGCAAAGCTAAATGTCGCAACGTCGTTAAATGTCACACATACCTTATTTCAGTGCATCTTCTGCAGATGCCTTCAGACCACTCCAAGATAAAGAGATAATTGGTTCCATATGAGCGGTTTATCCCTTTGTAACTATATTTCAGTTTGTCTTTATAGTGTCTCAGCTGCTAATTTTGACCACGCCTATTTTCCCGTAAGAGGGGATTTGTCACACAAAAAACAAAATCTGTTTCAGAGATTCGATTGTGATTGTGAGGACGAGATAGGCCAAACATTTACCCCTTAAAGAGGTCATGTCAAAGTTCATAGGTGCGCTGAGGGGTCATTTCCTGGACAAGATGGAAAAAAACAATCAAACACTTAATGAGAAGAAAACCCTCTGGGTGATCACAGTACCTCAGATCTGGTCAGACAAGGCCCGGAAATTCATGAGGACGTGTGCCGAACAGGTGACTTTTATGAGTCGATTTCGTGTTCGATCTACGTAAGCTGGCTACCCTAGTATTGATAGATAACATAGGTTGGGTGCGCACGTGTGACTGATACAAAGGTCCTTAGAACACGTCCATTTCTTAGACAGTTTGATGAACGAAGATTAAACAACCAACCCTGTCTGGGCTCGATTCTCAATTACAAAAGGTTTCGGATGAATGTGAGAAATATACTTGGTGTAACATGTGTATGTCAATATTATTACACTAAACAAGACACTGCTTTCGATATTTGCCGATATTTGCTTTCGATAGCGGGTTCAACTTTCATTTGAAAGCACTTAGTACAACGAATGACTGGTTTGGTAGAAAGAGATATTGAAATGAACAGGTGAACAAACCGTCAAAAGCGTTCTGATGAAGCTCTTATAGCATTACTTACAAATATTGATAAATGAACAATCAAGTCTTAAAAACACAGCTAGAGAAAGACACAGCAAGGAAAGATTCAAATATAAAAAAATGAAAGAAAAAACAAGCGCAAGATAAACAGTTACAGATAAGCGGACATAATCATATCAAAAGTATAAATCAATAAATATATACGTTACTTGTAAATTGCTGAATTTCAGAGCGGCATAAGTCCCAAAATTGTGTTATTAGTTCTGGAGCCTGAGGCGGCCGCCATCATAGACATAGTAGACATAGTTTGATGTTTGTATTTCATGAGCAGTCTTTGAATAGATAGTGGTCTAGTGTTAAGTGTCAAGAACTTGAAATCACACTGTCACCTCTTCGTGTTGGTTTAATTCTCACTTACGGGTAGATTTGAATTTTCATACGACATAGTTTCTCGACCGACATAGGAAAAGGCTACGGTTAAATCTTGCTGAGCCATTCAGTCAATTAGGATTGTATAGCCTCTATCTGAAATGGGCCGGGAAGCCTTTCATATATACACGTTTATACCCTCAATCAGAATAGTTATTGAAATGTGGTAAAATCCTAATTAACAACGTATGTATTGATTTCATGTAAACGCATTGTTTATGTAACATGTAACACTGAAAATTAATGTAGATAGAAATGAAAATTCATTCTAATAGCTGAGTTTCATTACTACCCTTGTAGTCTGACCAATGATTCTAATGTCAAAATGAATAAAACAGCTGCATTTTTTTACAGAGTTTTTACGTTTTTGTCTATAACTGAACATCATATACTAAAGCGTCAATAACTTTAAACTCTACTAATGAAAAAGCAACTTTTTAGTTCCTTTGATATCATTTTCGTAGTTACAAAACAAAATAATATCAACCGTAGGTCACAAAGAGAGAGAAATATATTTTTCTAAACCAAATCAAACCAAACAACCTGTGAAACTTGGGCTCGATTGGTTATGCCTGAACAAATGTGTTTTTAGCGATTTTGAATTGCCATGTATTGAAAGTATGAGATTTCCCGCTAATAATACCATGTTTTTTGATATATATCAATGACTTACCCCTATCTCTTTCACATTCAATTGCCGACATATTTGCTGATGACACCACCATATCAACTCATAGCAAGTCTTTAGATCATGTCATATCTTCACTTACCAGAGATATATTAAATGTTGAAAACTGGTGTAAAATAAACCAAATGTCAATTAATGCTGATAAATCCAAGGTTTTATATATTACAAGTAAACGTAATAAACACCAAATTGTTAACTCAAATCTCAGCATTCCTTTTAATGATAATTCTATTGAAGTTTCTTCCTCAGCAAAGCTACTAGGCATCACAATTAATGATAGCCTATCATGGACAGATCATATCAATAACGTGATAAAGAAGTGTAATTCCTATTTGTACCTTTTGTCTAGAATTAAATATTTCCTTTCGTTTGAAACTCGGAAACGCTTTTATAACGCATACATTCTCCCACATTTTGACTTTTGCTGTGTTATATGGGGGAATTGTACTAGCAGTCTGGAAGATAAACTTGTAAGATTCCAGAAAAGAGCAGCAAGGGTAATTCTTGATAGTGATTTCTCTACTCCCTCTGCTATTTTATTTGCAAAACTTAAATGGATGACGTTTCAAGAGCGTGTAATTTTTCAGAAGGCCATTCAAATGTACAAAACTCTAAGAGGAAATGGGCCTGATTATTTAAAAACTGCGTTTACATTCACTGCAGACATACATTCACGACTGCTACACTCGTCGACTACTTATCAATTATATAGCCCTAAACCAAATTCGGAGTTATTTCGACACACTTTTGTTTTCTCTGGTACTTCAATATGGAATTCTATTCCTCATTATATACAAAACTCTTCCTCTGTCCAACAATTTAAATCTTTATACTTACGTTTTGTGAAGCCGTCCTATTTTGAAACAACTACGGCTGTTACATGATAAACGAACAGTCCCATTGTGGAATCCACCAGTTAATGTTCGTAAATTTATATACATGTATACATATTGTGTTGGGGGAGGGGGGTCTTTCATTTAAAGAAAGCCGATGTCTTTGAATAGTATGTTCTTACACGGTATTCTGGCACTTGTGGTGTCTTAGTGGGGTATCAAATGTGTTTGACAAGTATTGATTTGCTTGATAAGTTGTCTTCATCTTTCATTTAGTTTTAAGATCATTTGTTCCTCACTGCTCATTATACTTTCTCAGACATATTGATACCTCACTGTCAGACGACATATGGCCAAACTACCTTAATTGTCCTTAGTCTTTTAGTTTCATTGTTCACTTGTTCATTGTTGAGGATCTTATGGAAGATTGTCAGTTTAAATTGTCAAATGAGTTTCCTCGTTAAATAAAGTCTTTATTATTATTATTATTATTATTTTTATTGTTTGGAATATTGGAATTAGTGGAAGTGGTCGACACACTAAGAACTTTTAAGACAATTGAAGATAAATCACCAGAGGCTTGGGTGCAATTTGTACGGAAAGGAATATGACATCCGTTTGGTATAAATTAATTTAATTGAACGTGTGTAACAACCGGAAATGTAATAATTATTACATTTCCTGTGTTATTACAATTCCGGTTGACATAGTCAACAGGATAAAATCGCTCTGAGTCAGCCCGTTTTAGAATTTATGCAGATTTTCAATGTTTAGCGTAAACAATAGAGTGAGAGGATAAGTCTGTACAAATGCCACATTGGTCCAACCATTTTATCAAAACTTATTACATTTTAAATTTTTTTACATTTCATGTTGACTATGTCAACCTTGGGCCCGTTTCATTAACGATCTTAATTGCGACTTCGCCCTTAAGTCAGATTTTCTCTCTCAGGCGCGTTTCATCAATTTTCGCTCTTAGAGGTTACGAGGGAAAAACGCTCTTAACTCTAAGAGAGGTCCGGGGCTGTCTTAAGTGCGATGACGTCACGGAATGGCGGCCATTTTTCTAAGATTTTGAAAGATTTTATTTCATTCAGAACGAGATATATACACTGTTTATAAATGATCTAGAATTACAAAACATGGATTATTCCATTCGCACATGTACATTGTCGATTTTAAACAGTGAGACTCGCGACAATATGTACTCGTTCACCATCAAACAAGTTGCAAAGATGCGAAGCGGGGGCCCGAAGAAATGTCCAGTCACGGTTTACCGGTATCACACATTTTATGTTCAGCCAGGTCGGTGATGGAAAATCATCATGCAACCAAATTTGTTCTATGTATTTTTTCCCTTTTTATGCCATATGTTTATGATAACCCGTAAAAGTAAGGTATTAAATGACAAATATTTTTGAATCAAGGTTTAAACTATTTAAAAGGACGGTTAGGATATCCCTAAAGTCCGAAACAATGCTGTAAAGTTTACGTTATGCCGGCCATTTCGGTAAATATGAGATAATTAGCTAATTAGCGTATTAGCTAAGTGCACTTAAGACATTTGATGAAACGGACCCCGGAATAGTAATAAAACAGGAAATACTTATTACATTTCCTGTTTTATTACATTTCCGGTTGTTACAAACCTATAACGCCATTTGAAGCTAAAACGCTAAAACGCTACTAATGGATATCCTAAATAATCATAAATCAACCGGCATGGATGGGAAAGGGCCAAAAAATATTGCGCTACTGCGGTGATTATATGACAACAGCACTAGCCTTCATTATCATCACGAGCATTGCATCTTGTATTTTTCCAGATGCCTTTAAAGAGGCTTATGCCCTACCTATTTTTAAAGGTGGTTCTCTGAATGACTTAAATAATTACAGACCAATATCTATCATGCCTACAATATCAAAAATATTTGAGCGTCACATAGCAGACCAAATCCATTCTTTCTTTAACAAAACAAATGTCATACATCAAACTCAATCGGGGTTTAGACAAAAGCCTTCCTGCCATACATCATTAACCCGACTAACAGAAGCGTGGCTAACCGATATAGATTCTGGTAAATATGTGGGAGCAGTTTTCTTAGATTTACGTAAAGCATTTGATCTTGTAGATCATTCCATTCTCATATCTATCCAATAGGACCCAAGTTGTCAGAATGGGTAATACCAAGTTCACATGAATGTTAGTCAAGTCCGGTGTTCCTCAAGGCTCTATACTTGGTCCACTTCTACTTTTATTGTATATCAATGATATCGCTCTTATAACACTACTGGTAACATTGACCTTTATGTTGTTGATTCTACTTCATATGCATCAAGTCAAATTTTGGATATAGTAGAAAATAAACTACAACATAATCTAAACGCCTTACAGCAATGGTGCTCTATTAACAACATGCCATTCCATCCATATAAAACCAAATGTATGGTTCTATGCACTAAACCAAAAAGTAGAAACAGCAAAAAACTGCGTCTAAATATTGATAATCAACTTATTGAAAATGTTAAGGTTAAAAGAATGCTAGGTATATATATCGATAATACATTGTCTTGGGACAAATTGAAAATGTTTGTAACAAACTCAACTCAAAAATATCATTATTGAGACGAATATCATTCTTTCTAACAGATGAAATGAAACTCTTGTTTTATAATTCCTACATCATGTCTACATTTGATCACTGTTGTACCTTTTGGAATCACGGACGAGATCGATCTATAAATAGAATAACTAAAATTCAAGAAAGGTTTGCCAGAATTATTACAAACAATTCTTAATCCAAAAGCACTGAGGATATGTTAAAAGAGGTTGGGTGGATGACTTTTAAACAAAGGTTCAGTTTCCACACAGCATGTCTCGTACACAAAGCTTGCAATATGTTAGCACCTCCTTGCATTTCTGAAATTTTGACTATTTCGAGCAATCTAAATCAAAGCCTTAGATCAGTTAAACAAGATCATATCGTAAAATCAAAACATCGCACAAAATATGGTAAAAAAGTGTTTATCATAATGCTGCAAACGTATGGAGTTCTATACCATTCGATATACGATCCAGAGATTCGCTTAAGTTATTCAGGCATATGCTTAAATAGTATTTGTTACAACTAGACTAAAATGACCTATTATTAATTTCTCAAAATAACTGATTGAAAATCCTTATGCTATGTATATGCATGTATCTACAATGTACTTTTTACCAGCGTTATTCATCGATTCTTATGATACAATATATCTATATGCATGTATCTACAATGTGCTTTTTGAAGCGTTATTCATCGATCCTTATGATACAATATATCTATATGCATGTATCTACAATGTGCTTTTTGAAGCGTTATTTATCGATCCTTATGATACAATATATCTATATGCATGTATCTACAATGTGCTTTTTGAAGCGTTATTCATCGATCCTTATGATACAATATATCTATATGCATGTATCTACAATGTGCTTTTTGAAGCGTTATTTATCGATCCTTATGATACAATATATCTATATGCATGTATCTACAATGTGCTTTTTGAAGCGTTATTCATCGATCCTTATGATACAATATATCTATATGCATGTATCTACAATGTGCTTTTTACCAGCGTTATTCATCGATCCTTATGATACAATATATCTATATGCATGTATCTACAATGTGCTTTTTGAAGCGTTATTCATCGATCCTTATGATACAATATATCTATATGCATGTATCTACAATGTGCTTTTTACCACCGTTATTCATCGATCCTTATGATACATATATCGATCCTTATGATACAATATATCTATATGCATGTATCTACAATGTGCTTTTTACCAGCCGTTATTCATCGATCCTTATGATACAATATATCTATATGCATGTATCTACAATGTGCTTTTTACCAGCGTTATTCATCGATCCTTATGATACAATATATCTATATGCATGTATCTACAATGTGCTTTTTGAAGCATGTTATGTCATCATCGATCCTTATGATACAATATATCTATATGCATGTATCTACAATGTGCTTTTTACCAGCGTTATTCATCGATTCTTATGATACAATATATCTATATGCATGTATCTACAATGTGCTTTTTGAAGCGTTATTCATCGATTCTTATGATACAATATATCTATATGCATGTATCTACAATGTGCTTTTTGAAGCGTTATTCATCGATTCTTATGATACAATATATCTATATGCATGTATCTACAATGTGCTTTTTACCAGCGTTATTCATCGATCCTTATGATACAATATATCTATATGCATGTATCTACAATGTGCTTTTTGAAGCGTTATTCATCGATTCTTATGATACAATATATCTATATGCATGTATCTACAATGTGCTTTTTGAAGCGTTATTCATCGATCCTTATGATACAATATATCTATATGCATGTATCTACAATGTGCTTTTTGAAGCGTTATTTATCGATCCTTATGATACAATATATCTATATGCATGTATCTACAATGTGCTTTTTGAAGCGTTATTCATCGATCCTTATGATACAATATATCTATATGCATGTATCTACAATGTGCTTTTTACCAGCGTTATTCATCGATCCTTATGATACAATATATGTATATGCATGTATCTACAATGTGCTTTTTGAAGCGTTATTCATCGATTCTTATGATACAATATATCTATATGCATGTATCTACAATGTGCTTTTTACCAGCGTTATTCATCGATTCTTATGATACAATATATCTATATGCATGTATCTACAATGTGCTTTTTGAAGCCGCTATTCATCGTATTCTTATGATACAATATATCTTATATGCATGTATCTACAATGTGCTTTTGAAGCCAAAGTATTCATCATTCTTATGATACAATATATCTATATGCATGTATCTACAATGTGCTTTTTGAAGCGTTATTCATCGACGATACAATATATCTATATGCATGTATCTACAATGTGCTTTTTGAAGCTGCTATTCATCGCATCCTTATGATACAATATATCTATATGCATGTATCTGCCAATGTGCTTTTTGCCGCTATTCATCGCATTCTTATGATACAATATATCTTATATGCATGTATCTACAATGTGCTTTTTGAAGCGCTATTCATCGATCCTTATGATACAATATATCTATATGCATGTATCTACAATGTGCTTTTTACCAGCGTTATTCATCGATTCTTATGATACAATATATCTATATGCATGTATCTACAATGTGCTTTTGAAGCGCGTTATTCATCGATTCTATGATACAATATAATTGGAGTATGCTTGTATCTACGCCGTGCTTTTTTAAAGCCGCTATTCATCGCATTCTCCTTATGATACAGTATCTGCGCGTATGTATCTGCTACCGTTTTTACCAGCTGCTTATTCATCGATCCCGGCATACAATATATCTATATGCATGTATCTACAATGTGCTTTTTGAAGCTGCTATTCATCGATTCTATGATACAATATATCTATATGCATGTATCTACAATGTGCTTTTTGAAGCGTTATTCATCGATTCTTATGATACAATATATCTATATGCATGTATCTACAATGTGCTTTTTGAAGCGTTATTCATCGATTCTTATGATACAATATATCTATATGCATGTATCTACAATGTGCTTTTTGAAGCGTTATTCATCGATCCTTATGATACAATATATCTATATGCATGTATCTACAATGTGCTTTTTACCAGCGTTATTCATCGATTCTTTTGATACAATATATCTATATGCATGTATCTACAATGTGCTTTTTGAAGCGTTATTCATCGATTCTTATGATACAATATATCTATATGCTTGTATCTACAATGTGCTTTTTGAAGCGTTATTCATCGATTCTTATGATACAATATATCTATATGCATGTATCTACAATGTGCTTTTTACCAGCGTTATTCATCGATCCTTATGATACAATATATCTATATGCATGTATCTACAATGTGCTTTTTGAAGCGTTATTCATCGATTCTTATGATACAATATATCTATATGCATGTATCTACAATGTGCTTTTTGAAGCGTTATTCATCGATTCTTATGATACAATATATCTATATGCATGTATCTACAATGTGCTTTTTACCAGCGTTATTCATCGATCCTTATGATACAATATATCTATATGCATGTATCTACAATGTGCTTTTTGAAGCGTTATTCATCGATTCTTATGATACAATATATCTATATGCATGTATCTACAATGTGCTTTTTACCAGCGTTATTCATCGATTCTTATGATACAGTATATCTATATGCATGTATCTACAATGTGCTTTTTGAAGCGTTATTTATCGATCCTTATGGTACAATATATCTATATGCATGTATCTACAATGTGCTTTTTGAAGCGTTATTCATCGATTCTTATGATACAATATATCTATATGCATGTATCTACAATGTGCTTTTTGAAGCGTTATTCATCGATTCTTATGATACAATATATCTATATGCATGTATCTACAATGTGCTTTTTACCAGCGTTATTCATCGATTCTTATGATACAGTATATCTATATGCATGTATCTACAATGTGCTTTTTGAAGCGTTATTTATCGATCCTTATGGTACAATATATCTATATGCATGTATCTACAATGTGCTTTTTGAAGCGTTATTCATCTATCCTTGCGATAGCAATATATCTATATGCATGTATCTACAATGTGCTTTTTTGAAGCGTTATTCATCGATTCTTTTGATACAATATATCTATGCATGTATCTACATGTGCTTTTACCACGTATTCATCGATTCTTATGATACAATATATCTATATGCATGTATCTACAATGTGCTTTTTGAAGCGTTATTTATCGATTCTTATGATACAATATATCTATATGCATGTATCTACAATGTGCTTTTTGAAGCGTTATTCATCGATCCTTATGATACAATATATCTATATGCATGTATCTACAATGTGCTTTTTAAGCGTTATTCATCGATTCTTATGATACAATATATCTATATGCATGTATCTACAATGTGCTTTTTGAAGCGTTATTCATCGATTCTTATGATACAATATATGTATATGCATGTATCTACAATGTGCTTTTTGAAGCGTTATTCATCGATCCTTATGATACAATATATGTATATGCATGTATCTACAATGTGCTTTTTGAAGCGTTATTCATCGATTCTTATGATACAATATATCTATATGCATGTATCTACAATGTGCTTTTTGAAGCGTTATTCATCGATCCTTATGATACAATATATCTATATGCATGTATCTACAATGTGCTTTTTACCAGCGTTATTCATCGATTCTTATGATACAATATATCTATATGCATGTATCTACAATGTGCTTTTTGAAGCGTTATTCATCGATTCTTGATACAATATATCTATATGCATGTATCTACAATGTGCTTTTTACCAGCGTTATTCATCGATCCTTATGATACAATATATCTATATGCATGTATCTACAATGTGCTTTTTGAAGCGTTATTCATCGATTCTTTTGATACAATATATCTATATGCATGTATCTACAATGTGCTTTTTACCAGCGTTATTCATCGATTCTTATGATACAATATATCTATATGCATGTATCTACAATGTGCTTTTTGAAGCGTTATTCATCGATTCTTATGATACAATATATCGATTGCTTACTTGGTATCTAGGGCGTTTGTCTTGTATATGAATAAAGAATAATAACTGTATTATGAGGTATGTATGCCTGTGACTGTGTTTGTGCGTTGGTGTGTGTGTGGGGTGTGTGTGTGGGGGGGTAAGGTGGTAAGGTGGGTGGATGTAGGTAAGTGGTGAGAGGTGAGACAGTAAGTGAGTGAGTGAATGGAAGTGTCCTTAGAGAAGACCACGTCTAAAATTAAGATGTCTAGTTTATACTTTGTATTGATGAATGTCTTTAAATAAAGATTATTATTAGTAGTATCATTATTATTAGAACACTTTCATGCCGCACAACTTCTACATTAAGGATATGGTTAGAACGGCGAAATTCGATGCAGTCCTTTAGATGAAGCTCATGTACTTATATAAAGCTGATACAGACACGGGGTGTTGTTACGAAACCTTCTTTTCCCATTCTATATGAGAGGGCAGCAATTTCTAAGAACATCTAATTTTGTTTTTTTAATAGATATATCTTCATTCCACTTTTAATCAATAAGGTTAGAATATATTTAAATATAGTGTAAAATGTCCTTTAGATGTATTTGATATAGCGCTGTGCCAGACCTGTTGCATTGTGTCTTTGAGTCTTAGTTTAAATTGTTCATCAATACTTTGATGCTTAGATCCGGACACTTCTAAAACCATGTCTGAATAAGAGAATCTCATTTCTGTTGCTCATATATGTTTTCTATCACCATCAAATCTTTTAAGCATTATGAATCATTGTTTAGGGTATCTGTGCTGTTGATTATGAATAAGTTTGCATCAGTAGACTCTACTTTAAGAATTTCACATGATAGTTCAAGCACAGAGAAAACCGTCCACACTCGTCTAATGCCATTTGTATTCTCGTGTTCAACACCTATGTGTAATATCATGTTGATTGAAGAGTACTTCTGCTGCAGTACCCATGGCTCTGAGTCATTATATAAGATTGGTTTCGCCATTGAAACAAAGACTTTTTAAAGTAATCATATGGTTAGAACGGTTAATGGTACAGATATTGTACTCATCAGAGTTTAGATATGTTTAAAGCCATACTTGCGCTCATATAGAAATTAAGACACTATCTATACGTACCCAACTTCGCTCATTTGTGGGCGACAGTGGTGCATGGTAGAGCGTCGGCCTATTGTACCCAGGGTCCCAGGTTCGAATCCCCGTTATGCGGGGTGAGAATTGCCTGGACCAACCCACGAATCGGCGCGAGTACTGGTGTAGTATCCAGGAGATAGACGTCGAGAGAGAATTTAATAAGCTTCAAGCTTCCGTCACAATCGATGTAAAGTAAATAAGATTGAAACTTACCCATCTTCCCTTAAAAATAGACTCGCCTAATTATCATAGATCATCAAACGACTGTACTTATATAAAACTCATTCAGACATTGGGGTGTTGTTAAGAAACCCACTTTTCCCATTTTATATGAGAGGGCTACCATTTCTAAGAACATCTATTTGTGTTTTAAAAAGATTTATCTTCCTTCCACTTCTAATCAAAAAGTCATCGGTATTATTTATTTGCCTCTGTAAGTTGATAACGGAGTGTGCTGGACTTGCAAACGTCATCTGCAAACGTTCGAGTAGTGATTTTTTATATATCCCTTTGTACCAAATATTCCTAAACTACATTTATGCTTAACGTCGTTACATATATCATTAATGAAGAGTATAAACAATATCACCATGCTGTGTGCCCTCCCAACACGAAAAGCGCCTCTTATACGAGTCGTCCATTATAAATAAACATTGGGTTGTTTCCCTTGTAAACATTTAGAAGAATTCTTTAAAACGTTCCGCGTTTACCCTTTTGAGCGATGCTTTCAAACAGCTGTTTAGATATTGATATATTTCTTTAAAATCTATGAATCGAACATAATAATGACGATTGTTATTTGAAAGATACCTTTGTGCTAAGGCATGAATTGTAAACGTGTGATCTCCTGGAGAGTTACCTTTCCGAAATTCTGTTTGTGATTCATCAATTAACGTATTAACTAAAGACCATTTACATATAAACGTTTATTCACTATTAATATAAATACTCTATAAATCACAATAATGAGAAAAATGACTCTATATCTATACTGATCGTTCATTCGTCCTGATTTGTAAAATGCACGGCAAAATAGTCGTCTGAGTCATCTCCCTTTGAAAGAGCTGACACGCGACTGAAATATTTATTGACTTTCTTAGATTGTTGACGTCGTCTTGTTCGAGTGAGTGTTTCTTAACAGTTTTCAAAAGATGATATCTAGCATTAAACAGATGAAGATTTCGTAAGCTATAATGAATATGTTCCTTTTTTGACATGTTGCTTTGAAACTCATTCTTTTTTCTTAAATTTCACATTATAGTCTCTAATGCGTTTTTTTTTTCTCGAAATTATTTAAATGAAGTACATTTAGAACGTTTCAACTGCTAATGTAGCTAATGAAGTATAATGAGACTTGGAAATATAGATTATGAGATATTGCTCATCTGCTTAAATATAAGTATATACATTGTTGCTTTCGGAAATAGTTCTTATAATAGATTCAACATACACGATACCTGTCATAGAAATGTTTAGTCATGAAATAGTCAAGTTCTCGTTCATTCAAAGAATAAAAAGAAAAAGAGAGCAACAACAATTTTCCCTTATAAGAAATATACATTTTTAGTGTTGCTAAGGTTTTGAATCATTACGAACATGAATGTGTGTATATCTTATTTCAAGTTTGGAAACTGTACTTTATACGTTTTCGTTCTTACCTTAACTGCTACAGAAACATGGCTGTAATAAGAAAATTAAACCCATTTTTATATATTTACGGTAGATATGGTAATGATTTTGCACCAATGGGTTATATTAATAATTAAAACATATCTTCTAGAAAATATGGGTGGTCTAAAATTTTGTTCCTACAATTGCCGAGGACTCAACGAAACTAAAATGACTTGTTTTACTTTATTCAAAGAAAAACCTTGGCTTTGTTTGTTTACAAGAAACGCATTTTGTTGAAAATATTGAAAAAAAATTGTATACAGGATGGGAAGGCAACTGCTTTTATAGTCATGGTAATAGTAGATCAAAACATGTAGCAATTCTTGCTCTTCAAGTAAGAAACAGTGACCCATCATTTATCATTGTTAACTTATATGCACCAAATACCGTTTATTTCCACTGCTTACAATATTTTTCGAATGCTGTTATTAGACATTGGAGACCATCCGCGCTTTCGGAAATCAAAACCGAGTCGTCTGTAAAAAGTATTAAGTAGATCGATAACTGACCAATTGTAAAACAGTCTGTAGTATTTTCTAGTTAAAACAGCTCAATGTCGTTAACAAAAGAAAACACCCTCACCCTCACCCTGCAACAAGCCCACATCACAGTCGTAGACATCAGAAAGCTTATCTAAATGCTTCACGCACAACTTAACCTCGTCATATAATGAACGAATCACGGCGAACAGTTGTCCCGTTACCACATGCTTAATCAGTTAAAACCATAGACCATTTCGGTAAATAGAATCAAAACAATTTTGAAGATCTATAAAACAGCAATATAATTTGTTTTTGTCACAGAATTGATTCTGAATAAAAGAGTTAAGTAAAAATATGGCATCTACCGTTCCATAGTTTGATTTAAAACCAAACTGTGCATCGCTAATAGTTTCATATTTAACAGCCCATGGTTTAAGGACGTTCTCGGTAGTTTTTTCTGCTGCACTTCATCTGCGCATCCAATGGAGATAATAATCTGTTATCGAAGAGGAACTTGCATAGTAATCGGACAAACGTTTTTATTCGGATGAAATTTACTGTATGCATTTTTTTTCAAAGAATGATCATATTGTCTATAAAACTATGAAAAGTTATTAACATTATTATTAATTTCTCATGCATACTTAGCCCCCAGCTTCTATTTTTCACGTTTAAAGTTTTTTTAGTCGTTTTTATAAATGTTTTTTTTTTCAAATACGGTTACCATGGAAACTGTCATTTTACAGAAAAACCAACTCGTCAATAAACACTTTTGTTAGCATTTTGTATTTCGAGATTAAATTTTACTTCACATACTGAAAAATAAAAAACATCTATGAAAGGAATTTTGAAATATCTTCATTTTTTTTGCAATATGCATACTAATTTTTATTGATGTTTGTCAAAAACTGATTTGAGTTACAAAAATTGTTCAGACTGTAATCAGTTCAAATACCATTGAGTTATAAAGTATTGAATGTATGAATTCATTTTTTTGTGTTCATATACCTTTCAGAAATTATCTTATTACCTTTGAAGATAGTATGGTCATTTTGACATTTTTGCCACAAACGATTACCATGGAAACTGTCATTTTACAAAAAATCTAACTTGTCGACCTGCATTTTTCTTTTCATTTCTGAATTCACAATAGAATTTTGAATAACATATCAAATATTTATAAAATTCTATGAAAGGAATATTTTTTTTATAAAACTGTAGAACATGTCCTTAAGGCGTTCATTGAGAAGAGCAGTGAATAGATTCGAAAAACAACTGGTGAGGGTCATTCCTCTATAATTATTTTGGTCAGATTGATCGCCCTTTTTATGGATTGGTATAATAACGCCACTTGACCATGATCGTTGGAATTTCTTTTTTTCAAGTATATAATTGAAAAGAATATGTAAGGGCTTATCAAGAAAGTCTATACTCTCTTTAAAGTATTCATAAATAATGTTGTCAGTTGAGTATTCTTTGTTGGTATTTAGTTTCTTGATGCATGATCTTATTTCTGAAATTTTAACTGGTGAGTCAAATTCATCGAATATACATTCACATTTATTTTCACCTAGAATTTTTTAAAAAAATCCATGCATTCCTCATTTTCGGTGAAGGTATTATTTGCAGACAAGTCTTTAAAATGTTCATAAAAAGCCGAGAGATTTATGTCGGTATTTTCTGGTTCATATTTATTTTGTTTGAATAGTTTCCAAAAATCTCTTGGCTTTTTATTCTTCAACAAAGCAAGTTCAGTTGCCATCTTTTTATTATAATTTCTTTTTGTTAACTTACAGCAATATTTATAATCCCTTTTCTTTGAGTTGAAATCTGCTATTGTTTCACTATTATTCAAAAGGTTATAACTTGATAGAGCTTCTTGGTATAAAATCTTTTTCTCTTTACATGATGCATCAAACCATTTCTTCATAGAGTACATAGAATTATCATTATATATACAATGATCATAAGTTTTGATTTGCTTCTCAAAGTATCTATTTCCAATATCATTTAAAATGTAGTAAATGTTTGAACCATAGTGTCAGTATCACAATCATGGGACACATTCTCATTTAATGTAGAACAAAGATTATCAACGGATGAAGCAACATCATTACAAAATTAAGGAATACAGCAAAACTAATTGGATACTTTGTCAGTCCTCGAGCAAACTGGGTTGATAATGGAGAAAAGGCAATTAATTATTTCTGTAACATAGAAAATCAACATATTGCATCAAAATCAACCCCTTTCATTGAAAAAGAAGACGGTAGTCAAGCAATGAGCAAAATGAGATTTTAAGAGAGGTTAAAAACTATTATGAATCTTTATATACAGAACACCCAACAGACAAAAAGTATGACCTATAAGAAGAACTCAAAGATTGCAATGTTAAGAAATTATCAGAAAAGGAAAAACACAATTTAGAAGGGATATTACAATATCAGGAAGTAACAAACACTCTCAAAAATATGAAAAATAATAAAAGTTCAGGGGCCCGTTTTACTAAACAACTTACGGAAAATGTTTGCGTAAGTCATTATTGATTAACATGGATAATATCTTCAATGAAAGTACAATATTGCAATGTGACACTTCATTCGAAGCGTCTCGGAGAGATGATTCCAATGATGTGTTACTTTGCAATATTGTTTTGCCAAATATTTAAATAAAAGGACTTGTTGTTTTAGACTTACGCAAATCTTAAGCGTAAACTGTTTAGTAAAACGGGCCCCAGGAAGCGACGGTTTTACATGTCACTTTTATCAATTCTTTTGGCATAGAATAGGCCATTTTCAAAAACTTGTTTTCACAAAATATCAAATTAGGAAGAATCACTTGTATACCTAAGGAAAATAAACCAAAACAATATCTAAAGAACTGGCGGCCTATTACCTTATTAAATGTTACAGTCTAACTTGTGTTAAGCAGCCAGCCTTTTAAGCAGCCAACCGGCCTTAAACAGCCACTACAGAAAGTCTCATAGTAAGATTTATAGTGTACATTAATTTGTGATAAGCAGCCAACCTTTTTTTTTCACAGCCAATTTACTCTGTCTCATAGATTGGCCTCTTAGCATGAGTTTGACTGTATATATATTAACTTGCGTCAGGAAGCAGCGCCAAAAGAATGAAAACTATTTTTAATGATATCATATCAAACGAGCAAACAGGGTTTTTAAAACATGGATTCATTGGCGAAAACACGAAATTAATTTATGACATCGTGCATTACTGTATTGAACATAGTAACCCGGGACTTCTTGTGCTAAAAGACTAGTGTACATTAATTTGTGATAAGCAGCCAACCTTTTTTTTTCACAGCCAATTTACTCTGTCTCATAGATTGGCCTCTTAGCATGAGTTTGACTGTATATATATTAACTTGCGTCAGGAAGCAGCGCCAAAAGAATGAAAACTATTTTTAATGATATCATATCAAACGAGCAAACAGGGTTTTTAAAACATGGATTCATTGGCGAAAACACAAAATTAATTTATGACATCGTGCATTACTGTATTGAACATAGTAACCCGGGACTTCTTGTGCTAAAAGACTTTGAAAAGGCTTTCGATTTACTTTCTTTTGATTTTATTGAAAAGACTTTAGACTATTCTAACTTTGGAGAAATGTTCATCAAATGGATTAAATTATTCTTATACAACACTGAAGTTTGCATTCAGTTAAACGGGTTTTTGTCAGATTATTTTAAAGTAGGAAGAGGCTGCAGACAAGGAAACCCGATTTCATCTTACATCTTTATTCTTTGTTCTGAAATTCTTAATATCAAAATTAGAAACAATAAAAAAAACAGGTATCAAGACAAAAAATAACGAATACATCATTTCGCAATTGGCAGACGTCACAATGCTTTTTTAGATGGCGCTGAAGAATCTTTAGAAAAACTCTCTTATAGTACTCAAATGATTTGCTGATATATCAGGTGTGGAAGTGACTTTTGATAAAACTTAATTGATTTGGATTTGCTCTCTAAAATAAAGCATGCGTTCTATCAAAACAAAATGGAAACATACTTGGGGTGATACTCAATTTAAATTGCTGGAAATTTGGTTTAACGTCGATTTGAAAAAGGTTTACACTTAATTATGATCCAAAAATAGAAAGTATTAATGATAGTATAGAATATTGGAAAAGGCGGAAACTAACTCTTATTAGAAAAGTAACAGTTGTCAAAAGTATTTTAATCCCAATATTGACACATTTGTTTGTTAGTTTGCCATCACCTCAAACCAATTACATGAAAGAATTACAGGATGTTTTAAATAAATTTGTATGGAGCGGAACATTCAGTTTTCAAAAAGAGGTATATAGAAGGGGGGTTAAAAACGATATTGAGAGCTATAACATAAGCATGAAATTAAAATGGATTAGAAAACTGATACACAATTCTTATTCTGATTGCTTTATCTAAATTCGAAATCAAATAGACACACAAAAAAAAATATTTTATTGTGGCCTGATTTTTTGTCAAAAAATTACAAATTCACTAAAAAATACGAATTCTGGATTGATGTTTTTAAATCTGTCATTAAATTTAGCTCAAAAAGTATATCCACACAATGGATAGAGAATGATTAACATGCCACTTCTTTAAAATGATTATTTGAAAATCGGTTCGAGACAATTTTTTTAATCAAAAATTGTACAACAAAGGGATGAGATACATCAAAGATATTCTTGATGAAAATGGAAATTTTCAAACTTCAAATCAAATAAAAGAACAAAATAATCACATTTTTTTTTTAATTATTATAGTATACAAAACTCTATTTACACCTTCTTAGCGAAACAACTTTAAATTCTGGATAAGAATTACCACAAGACAAATCACAAGCCATCCATAAATTCCTATTTCTTTCAAATAATGACTCAAAAAGAAACTAACAAATACATCTATAATACTTTAATGTAAAATGATGACCAACCGTCATGTCAGAATAAATGGCCAAATGTATACCCAAATTACGATATATGTTGGAAAAAGTCCATAGAAATGTTTTTGATAGTACAAAAGACACATATACAAAATGGTTTCAAACAAGATTTAATACATAGAATTTAATCAACTAAATCCATACTCTACAAGATGAATATATCAGATTCAAGCTTTGGACTTTTTGTAAATTTAATGAGGAAACGATTCAACATTTATTTTATGAATGAACCGCTATTTTACCTCTTATAGAAACCATTTCAGCAATTGTTAAAGTTATAGATAGAAACATTCAGATTGATAGTACATGTATTTCAGTACTTTTAGGTACAATAAACCAAAACCCCAAAGTATACAGACAATTTTCAGAAATAAAGAAATTCACTTTTTTCTGCAAAAATGAAATACTTAAAGCAT